>JAGPYM010000031.1:0-434325 GCA_020736575.1 Thelonectria olida
GGACTAGTCTTTATATGGCGTACTTAGTAATACTTTATTTATATAGGTTGGATTAGGCGTCTAGTTAAATTATTATATTAGTATTATTATACTTGGCTTCCTCCTATTCCTTATATAGACTCTATAATACTAATAGTATGGTATTATTAGGGATTCCTCTATTATTATAACCACTTTATATTATTATAAGGGTTTTTTTTAGGATGTTCTAGTTAAGTGTATTATCCTTAGGTATGTTAATTAGTACCTTTACCTATTCCTTATCCTTATAAATCTAGCAATTTTCTAGATAGGTTTTATTATATATAGTAAGTTGTATTTTCTATCCTTCCTTTTACTAAAGCTTGTGGGGATAATATCTATTATTTTTGCCATTCCTATAGGTGTGGTAGTTATTATTATAGCATGCCGTCTAGTGTATTAGGGCATACTCCTAGGGTTCAAGGTACTTATTAGCCTTACTATTAATACATATATAGCAATTTTTATTTATGCATATTATTTAATACTATAGGGCGTACTTATATTATTTATTATAATTTACTAGGTCGGTTATAATTATAGTAGTTGCTGCTAGTATTCTAGTAGCCATTCTGACTGCTATTTATAGTTTGTTCTATTGGTTAGTATTATTTAGGCGTCTCTTACCTTCTGGAATAGGTTTAAACTTTTAGTTAGTTTTATTAGGGTTTTAATACTTACTTTTAAAATATCCTTTCTTTCTATAATTCTAATAAATAACTTACAAATAGTCTTATTAAGTGGCTCCAAGCTCTATAAGTCCTAAGTTTATACTATAGGAGGTATTATTTTAATAGGCTCTTCCTTTTCCCTTATTATTCTTCGCTTAGTACTAGTTAGGATAATAAGGGTTATAAGAAGTATTTCATCCTATATGTTATTCTTAGGCCTTCTCTCTTTTGCATTTGTACTATCTTTTATCGATCTTAACGGCTATAATAATAAACTTTATAAGGGTTTTAGGACATTTTACCTTATAGATCTCGTCCTTAACTTCTTTCTTAAGTCCCTAATAGTAGATTTTTATAAGTATATTATTATCCTATTTAAGTTTGGCTGTAACTTATTAAAATGTAATAGAATAGCTAGCAGCAGACTTAAGTTATTTAATCTAGTAGATATTGGTAGCTGCTTATTATTTTTTATTAACTATTTTAAATATATTTTTAAGTGCAGTTTTAAAGTTGTCCTATTCCGAGAAGATATTAACTATATTTTAATCTTAACTAATATTATTATTATACTTAAGGTAGTCTCTTATAATAGGTTTGAACTAAGTGGCTGCAGTTCCCTTTATATAATTATAAGCATATATAACCCTTCCTTTGGCTAAGGCAAGTCTATATAAAAACTATTAGAAATAGGTTCTAAGATATATAAGAAAAGGTATAATATCTTTAGAAGTTCTATTAAAGGGTTCTAGTTAAGGTGGCTTAACTGCTTTGCTAGGGTTATATCCTCCATTCTATTAAATAGTTAGGGCTTATTATCCTTAGTTCTATATTTAAGTATAGAGTTAGTTAATTAAGTTCTAAAGTTACTAGACCTTAATAGTAACCTCTATATTATTAGGTAGAGTATTATAAACTAGGGGCAAGTTATTTAATATAAGGTTAGAAGTATTAGTAGGTTGACTTCTAGATATAGTTATAATAGTATAATATTACTTAAGGTAATATAATAACCTTCTAAATAAAAGCTTTTAATATATAATAATCTAGTCAATTTCTAATAGATAAGACTAGAGGGTTCTAGGTTTATATTAGTAGAGAGATTAGGGCGTTAAGGTTTAAGTAATATAATAGGTTATTATATCTAGTAATATACTTAAAGTAAATAAGTATAATTAAGTTATATTAAAAGCTAAAGAGCTATATTCTATCTAGTGTGTTTAAATAAATATATTTATATACTAAGTATTCTTTCTAGGACTAATAAAGTTAAGGGATCGGTCTAGGGTAGGATTATTAGGACTGTCGGTTAGTTCTTATTGGTCTTTTAATAATATCTTATATAAGTTTGTGAAAAAGTGGGGCTGTCTGCGGTTCTGCTGTCCCAGACCGCTTTAATAGAAGTTGGATTATGTATGGGCTGTGACAATTTATATAAAAAGATTAAATATAAGTTTATTATTAGTATTATTATAATATTAGCTATATTATTTATAATACTAATATAAAATAAATATATAATTATAAATAATTAATAGAAAGTTAAAATTAAAAAAGTAAACTTTAAAAGTTTTTATTTTTTTACTTTTTATAATATTATTATTTAATTTTTCTAATAGAAAATTAAATTATATTAAAATCTATTAAAAAAAGATTAAAAATATTAAAATTTAAATAGTAAAAAGTATAATATTATATTTAATTAAAATATTTTTTTAATTTTATATATTTTTTAATTTTATATATTTTTTAATTTTATATATTTTTTAATTTTATATATTTTTTAATTTTATATATTTTTTAATTTTATATATTTTTTAATTTTATATATTTTTTTAATCTTATCCATTTTTTTTATTTAATATAGTAATTTTTTTTACTTTTTAAATCTTTTCTTTTTATATTAATAATTATTTTATATTATATTTTTTTAAATTTTTAATTTTTATTTTTAAATTATTTAATATTTTAATTATAATAATTTAATTTATTAATTTAATTAAAAAATATAAAGAGTTAAATAAAAGTTAACTTTTAATAGTAAGTTTAATTAAAAATACTAATAAGTTTTAAATATAATTAGTAATTATTAAATTTATAAAGCTTTTATAATAATAATAATAATAATATAATTTCTATTAACTTTTAGTTTTATATATAATTATTATATTAGAATTCTTTTTTAAATATAATAATAAAATAAAAGTTATATATATTATATATAATATTAAAAACATTTATATATATATTATTTTTATTACTTTATAAAACTAAAGGAAGTTATAAAATAATTTATTATAATTTTAAATAATTTTATAACTATTTAAAAATATTATAATATAAAAAAAAAAACTAATTATTTTAAATTATATTATTTTATTATTTTAATATTTATAAAAATAACATTTATAAATTTATTTTTTAGCATATTATATCCTAGTATATTATATTACAAGCTATAATATAAGATAGTATATATATAATATACTAGAACATATTATCTCCTCGTGTGTAGTATTTTAAGACCCAATCCGTCCCAGGACCCACTCTAGTAATCTTGAGCACGGATTAGCAGTACTTGGGAAGACAATCTGGCAACCAAAAGTGAATAAAACTTTCCTCAATATGACTCATTTTGCTTCCTATCAACTTAATCCATTTCTAGACAGCTTAACAACTTGCTCTTTAACAGCTAGCAAGACTGGAGATTACAACCCCATGTCCATTTCGTGACTATAAATTCCCCCAAGAAACTATAGTCTCGCATCAAAGGAATGGATCAAGCGGTGGGTCGATTCAGCTCTACCCGCCAGAAGTTGTCTTGAACCATTTCTTGCGTCCATTTCCGGGCCATGGTGTGCTACCTGGGCACCTAAAAAAAGCACTTTCTGGGCCACCCGGGGATTCTGGGTCACCTGCCCCACTCTATGTCATCTCAGTCGCATAGAGAAAAACCACTGCGCAAGGCGAATCTGTCAGTGTCTCCTCCGTAAACGAAGATTGGCGCTTGCGCATGTGGCGCAAGTTATCCACAGGACGGGAAGTCAATCGCCGTCAAGATTGCCAAGGTTCACGACAACGGCGAACTTGAGCACGGATTGTTTGGCGGCCCGAGTTCACGAAAGGAGGGCGTGGAAGAAAGAACCTTTCGGAACTTCGTTCCTCAAGGCACTCGAGGAATAAAAGAACTCACAGGCGAAATAGACAATAATTTAGGCTAAATAGTATCAAGATATCGTCAATAAATAGACCAAAACCAAGAGTGGGCTCAAGGCAGGAGTGTGCTCTGCCCAATTCATATTGTCGGTCCGCCATCTAGCGTCATCTTCTCAATTGTATGCTCGACTGCATCTTTATTGCGGTCGATAGGATCGTAGGCTTGCAGATAAACGCTATTTCTATCTGTAATTTCCTCCTTCCGAGTAACAAATGGCCTAAACTCGCAGCTGCTTCTCCACTTCCTCCCAGTTTATATTGAATTCGGTAAAAGATTTAGATAGATTCCGTTCAGCTCGGCCCGAGACAGATACGATGACGTTGGTCCCTCAAGGTCGTAGCGTTTGGTTGCTGATTTTTTCTTCTCGAGGTGGTCCTGCCATTGCCGGTTTTCCGGGGTCGCCCGCCAAGGTGTCGCAAAAGCTTGAGGTCGGAGTTGGCCACGCTGACTTGAAGTGAACCCCTTTCAATGGTACACAAACCACAGCTATAGCAATCGTTGTGCTGGAGGGTCGCATGACATGTAATCAACAAGTGAAAGCTGCAAAAGCCTTGTGCTAGCTCACGCTAATTGAGCCAGCAAATCCTTAATGGGGCATACATTAACTACGCAACGAAAACCATTCGCTCATTATTAAGGTTTATTACAGATCAGATGATCTAGGAGATGGGGTAGAAGCTAGCTAGTACGGTCATTGCCGTGAGGGTGTCGTGGTAGAGCCAAACGTAATAGCATCAACCGTCAAAAGGTAACGCATCATTATGCTGTAATTATCATCTCTGTTCTCTTCCACCTAGCTACTGCCTGTCACTACGGATGCTAGAGAGCCTTACCTAGGTCATTACTAGCTAGGTATAAATAGCAGCCAGTAATTCGATATATGCTCGCTAAACCCTTCACTTACTTATCAAAAAAGCCCGCTATATTAATTTCTTCCCTAAAAGAGTCGCCGCAAGGTAACAATAATGAACACAGGCCAGCGTCAGGGCATTGAAAATAGCTCTTGCCTTTACACGATTCAAGACGATATAAGTGGCTGCTCGTACGGAGAACTATCGCCTAACGCACTGAATATGCCAAATTCTCTAAGAAGCGGCACTGAGAGGATGAAACAACCCCAGACGAGCTATGTCGATGGAAACCAACCTGCATCTTCCGGTGGAGCATGTGTGATTGAAGACATGAGCATGGGCAATGACGGGCAACAGATCCTTGTTTCTACGACCGGACAGCCTGTCAGAGTACAAAGGATGACTGCTGGTAGCAGGGCAATGCAATTCGTTGGGTCGGTTTCGGACGAATCTTTCCAGTTTTACCTCCAGGTACAAATGAAAAGATAGTTACATCTTCATGTTGTCAGACGGAAGGGGCTGGTCACGTCGGATGACTTAAGGAAGGTTGGGAAGAAAAGGGGAAAATCGCGCCCCCGCCGCTGGAACAACGCAGACATCATCAGAACAGCTTGAACACAGCTCAATTGATCCCTTGAGACAGAGGATGTCGCGCTCGCCGGACGCGCTGAATCAACTTGTCCAAGGACAGTTTTCATTGCACGAGTTCATATTTCATAGCATCGAGCTACAGTCCGGAGGTCCAAATCAGAGTGCTAGATATCCTTCCTTGAACATCGGTCCGCGGTGCGGTGAGGTTACTAAAATTGCTGATCGCGAACATCGATGGGCTGCAACTTAGCGTAGCATGGCAAGCGCCTTCATGGAATGGATATACTTGTGCTCGTTCGTTCTGAAAAGTCACATTATCTCCCAACAGAGCGATGTACCGTGTCGAACCATGGGAATTGGCTCGGTTCGCTCCATCAGCCGCAGTCTTTGTCGCAGAGAGAGGTCGCCGCCAACGTCCGAGTAGTAGTCCCAAGATGGCAAGCTCAATAGTTCTGCCTCGTTTTGCTGCCCCACGTGGTTCCCTCGGCCTAAGAATAAAATTGCGGGAAAGCCATGGCATTTGAAGCACATGTCTGTGCCACCGCGAGGTTGAGCTGGGCAACCCCGACATTATACGCCCGTATGCCATACACGACGGAGAGAACACCAAAGGCACAACTGAACACGGTCAGTGCCGCAACCCCGATAGCGATTCAAAAGGTCGCTGTGCCAGAGAAGTTTCGGTGCTCTTTGTCCAGGAGTAGCTGCCGACGCCCCACAGCCGGCTCATCCAGAATCGCCATCAACCTACAAGAAGCCAGCAGCAGAGGAGGAGTGTTATGAAGGGGCGAAAGACGACAGCGAAGGATCCTCCAGCAGAGGACGAGAAGCCAGCAGCAGAGGAGTGCTATGAAGGGGGACCGGTCTCCTGTAGAGTGCTTGACCGCATTGCAAGCGCTCATAATCTACTGGTGGAGTGCTTGACCACGTTGCAAGGTTTGTTAACTTACCAGTAGATAGCAGGCGCTTGCAACAGGGTTTCTTAAGTTACCAGTAGACAATGGGAGCATACGACGTGGTTTGTTAACTTACCGGCAGAGAGCGGACGCTTGCAACGAGCAGGTGCTTTGTAATAAGTAGTCAACCTACTAGTAGACAACGGCCGCTTACGATGGGGTCCGCCAGCTTACCGATAGATAGTAGGCGCTTGCGAAGGGGCTTGTCAACTTACTGGTAGACGGCAGGCGCTTACGATGGGGTCGGTCGGCCTACCAGTAGTCAACGGTCACTTGCAATGGTGTTTGCCAAGTTACCAGTAGCCTCCCAAGGATACGGCCTGGAGAGCGCTGCCATATTTGCCGCCATGTGCCTTGACATCTGCGCCCTTCTCGAGCAGCATCTGGGAGATCTTGTCGTGGCCTCTGTAGGATGCCCAATATAGTGCCGTCCGCCCTTTCCCGTCCTTTATGTCCACATCGACCTGGCCTGCACCTAGCAACCACAGTAGCACGGTCCTGTGGCCATTGAACGCTGCTAGATGGAGGTTATTCACCCCTGCCCTGCCCTCGTCTCGGTTTGTAGTTTTCCAGAAGATTGACACCCAAGTTTCAAATCGCTGACTCTGGGCGTTATAAAGTTTGTAGATGCGATTCAATAACTCCCCATCGCCGAGGCTCAAGTTGCGGAAGTGGGCCGGCCAATACACCGCCGAATACTCCAAAAAGGGGTAGACGCCAGTGTCACGACCCCCGTCACCTGGGAAAAGCCGCTCAACGGACTTCGAGTCACCATCAAGGACAACTACTATCTCTCCGGGGCCCACTCCACTCTAGGAAGTCGATCGTATACCAAGCTATATGGGCCTCAGCAAGGGAATTGTCTGATGTCATTACCAAGGAGCAGAGGGACCAGGGTGTGAGTGAACTCGACGTGTACTACGCTGGGGTCCATGAGCATATTCTGAAGCCCGACACCGAGTACAACCTTTTGCTCCTACCTCTTGGCCGACCCGAGACCAACTACAGAGACTTAGTCCCTGCATTTGGGTAAGACCATAATCGAGTGCAGGGTGAGAACCGGGCTGATGTGTCGGACAGAGGCGAGTTTTCGAAATCGGCGTACCACCCAGTGGGCTCTTCAACCGCCCTAGGCTTACCTCAACTTGTCATCCCCAGTAAGTTCTTTGTGTTTTGTTGGCGAGAGATGGCGGAAGATGACTGACAGTGTCGACAGTCAGGCAGCATTCTTACAAGTCAACAGTCATCGAGCGGATCGAGTAAGCTCCGATTGTTGTTTCCCTGTCTGGGCCTCGAGGTAAGAGCACTTCCAAGGTCGCGTATATTGTCTGGATACTGATGATCTATGTTGTAGGAAGTGATGAAGATCTTGTTCAGCTGGCGGCCAAAGCTTTGCGGGTTGCTAAATGTCCATCGTCGGTTCTAACTGGGAAGACCTCATTCGTCGTGGACGATGCGAATGACCGCTACGTTAGAAACGGAGAGACTGACTCGCGTATTTCCAACCGGCTCGAGTCGCGTCGTCGTCGGCGTTGGGTACAAAATCCAAAAACGCGCTATATCTTGTAGCTCAAGGCGACGAACATACAGCAAGAATCTAGGTCCGCCTCAGACAAGAAGCTGTTAGCGGTATAGCATTCCACAAAGAAAGCTTGCGAGTTGAAACAGATTCTCTTTAATACCAGCTCGTACTCCTTCCTGGGAGAGGGGGGCTAGTCGCCATGAGCTGTCCCTGCACTACCTAGTCAGTTAATTGGAATGGTGCTTACGCTTCTATGTAGATGGTTCAATGGTGCAATGCAGATCCCGTTGACCCTTGCCCTCCTCGTTAATGTCTATCGAAGCATCGCTGCTACAGTTGATCCGGATGAAACGAACAAGCATCCGTACAGCTTACATGCACACTCACTATGAAGAAATTAGCTTATGTTGTCTAAACTGCTAGGCACCTGCTACCCTTGTCCTTCGAGCTGGGTGCTCGACGAATGCCGCTGGGTGGTACGCCAATTGACGACAAAGACGCATCGTCTCATATGTGCCTCTGCTTTAATCAAGCGCATTCATTACAATCCTTCGCCTAATTACCACGCGCTCGTTTTCACGCGTGCTCTTACTGGACAATTCGTCTTTGGAATCACGTCCAGATCATGGTCCACTCTTGTCCCAATGGTGATTCCAGGAGGATCGAGTAGCCGCCCCAGTGAAACCCCTAGTCCCAGGTTCAAACGAGACTTCACACTCATGGATGGCCCTGTTCTTCTGTCAGCCATGCAAGACCCCTAAGTCTTAGCCACTAGGGCTGATTGCTGGCCTTTAGCGCCCCCCAGTTTCAAAATGATCGACTGTAATCATGTCTTCCCGATTTGGAAATTCTGATTACACCCCATTCATTCAATGCTGCAACGTTGACGTCTTGTTGGGTCGGTAGCATGGAATACTACTGGAGTTCGGCACCATGATGGATGCAGGATCAGCCTCCCAACTGCGAGTTGTCAAAGAGAGCATCAGTATAAGTATTGTTGAAGACGTCCCTAACTAGCCATGGAACCATCATTCTCATCCATTTGAATAGCTTCTGCCTCCATTACTCGATTACCGTGAAAGCCTCTTCTACACCTCCCAGAAATCTGGCACAATGCACACTCGCATCTTCTCCTTTCTTTTATCCCTAGCACCGCTGGTGCTCGACGTCTCGGCCCATCCGTCCCGCTGCGACACCGGGTACAAGTCAACAAAAGCCATCTACATGCTCACAAACGACGCCAAGAATGCAGTCATTGCTCTTCCGATTGGGTCCGACGGCATGCTATCCAAGGGCACTTCTACTGAGGCCGGTGGTGCTGGCTCGAACTCCATCATGGGTTCAACGGGCCAGCCTGCTGGGCCAGATGCCCTGGTTTCCCAGTCTTCCCTGACTGTCGCCGGCAACGTACGTCTCGTGGAAAGAAACCACTGTTTTGCCATCCTTCTAATACGGTTCTTTTAGCATCTCTTTGCCGTCAACGCCGGATCAAACACCATCACCATGTTCGCCATCGATCGCCATGACCCGACTAAGCTCACCATGATCGGCCAACCGGTCGCCGTCCCGGGTGAATTCCCAAACACAGTCGCCGCATCGAAGAAGAACAAACTGGTCTGCGCTGGATCGACTGGAGCCAAGGCTGGCGTTTCATGCAGCTCTTTCTCGTCCAAGGGCATGAGCGCCATGGATGAGCTGCGCCCGTTCGCCCTGAAGCAAACGACACCACCTGTTGGGCCTACGAACACGGTTTCACAAGTCTTCTTTTCGGCCGATGAAAGCACTCTGTTCACCACCGTCAAAGGCGACCCAACCAAGAACAACACTGGCTTCTTGTCCGCTTTCCCCGTCCGCGAGTCACGTCGTGGGTCGGCCTATGTCAGCCATGAAGGAGCACAGTCATCACCCGAGGGGACCGCCGTTCTGTTTGGGTCCTCTACTATCCCCGGCTCCAACGACCTCTTTGTCACCGATGCCTCCTTCGGCGCCGCTGTTTTGTCCGTCGATTCTCGCACCGACATGGCCACCATCAAGGGCAAAGGAGCCATTCCCAACCAGAAAGCCACCTGTTGGGTTGCCGTCTCGGCCGCGACCAAGACTGCGTTTGTGACAGATGTCGCCACCAATAGACTGGTGGAGATGTCGTTGACGGATGCGAGCATCCAAGGAACCGTGGACCTGTCCGCGAATGGCGACCCAGGCTTGATTGATCTCCGAGCTGCTGGCAACCTTGTCTACGCTCTCAGCCCCGGAAACGGCACCACGCAGGCGGCAGTGACTGTGGTGGATGCGTTCAAGAAGGTGCAGGTTCAGCATTTTGAGTTGGGAAGCATGGGAGCCGGCAAGAATGCGCAGGGAATGGCTGTGAAGTTGTAAAAAAGCGCACGCTGGCGTCGCTGAGCATGGAAACGCGGTGTACAAGTATGCTACCAATTGGCTGTCTTTCGACATGTACTATTATACACAATCTTTTTCCTTTGTATCGACGCATTATTAGCCCAAATGAGTGTCTTAGTATCAAATTTGCAGATGAATCCGACTCATAGGGCTCAAGACTGAATCTTTCGTAATCCTTCACCTTCTCTCCCCTTCTTATCCTCTGACTGGCATGACGCATGAATCTGTCCTTGCTGTCTGGCAGATCGGAAATTCTCGAAATATCATGTAAGTTTGTATGTGAACTCGTCGGTCTTGTAGGGATTGTCGGTCGTCCAGGAGTTTGTCGGTTCAGCGATAACCTGTGTCGCTCCTATCGCTAGATAGGTATGGTCAGCCACGTTAAATCTAACAGTCCGTGGAAATTTCTTGAGGGAATCAACCTGCCAGTATGATGCTAGGAAAGTAGAACACATAGTTCAGGGAACTTCTCGTGACCCACGCTGTTCAGGGAATCAACACAAGCTTGTGCAAAGCCTCCCGAAGGACTTCCTCCGGGTCGGGGCTCTCGGGGCGCTGGTATTTAAACCCAGCAAGCAGCGTTCTCCTCATCGCCCCAAATTGCCAAGAGTTTCCCTCCTGGGGAAGAAACTCCGGCTGGGCGGGCCACGGCCAGGCGGGAGTGACCTGGTGGTTTCGGACTGTCGGCGCTAGATAATTATCAAGGCCTGGTGCGAGTGGAATACCAACAGAAAAGAACCCAAAACGTCTCGTCCACTCTCCATTGGAACAAGTTGGCTGGAACCCGAGGCCAGTCATCCGCGACGAACCCCTCGGTCGCCTCCTATTTCGCCCTCTCCTCAAGCTCTCCCAGCTGGCTTGAATCTGTCGGAACCAGCCACTTAATGTATGTGAGCATGTACTCGCGCCGTCCAGGGTTAGACGGGTGGTCGCCAACCCATGGCTGGTCGAACTTGTCGAGCTTCCAACGATCGCGGTGGTCGGGTCGATAAGGCATGTTGATTACTTAAGGTGAATGAAAACGTTGAGAGAAGAGAAAAAAAAGAAAGGGAAAGACGAACGATGTGATGTGGCCGAGGCGTGGTGTAACCAAGCTAATAGACTGGCATCTCCCAATTGTAAACACCTCCAGCCAATAAGGCGAGATAAATAGTAACGAGCAAATCAATAGAAAAACAATAACAACACTAATAGTAACGTAACAATACCAATAGTAACGTAACAACATGTACCTATGCACCTAGTTTGGAATTCATTGTCTGTTCTACAGCCTGTAAATTCTAGCCATTATGCACACACTCACTCTTCAATTACACGTCTTGTCTGGGATGGAGTGATCTCAAGTCTTCCAACTTCGCGGATGTCTCCAAGATGTTCTCCAGTAAAGTCTTGTAATCCCAACCCAAAGCAGTGGCTGCCATCAACGTCAAACTTGCTTGATCGTCGCGGCCGGGACGACCCGGCCCTGTCATATTCTACAGGAAGAGTTGTCAGTATGCATTTCGGAGGGCACGTTGTAATTGACGATAGGACTTATTCATGCAGTACGAAGGCACTCACAGGCTTCATATTGACGTCGAACAAGGCAAATCTTGATCCAGCCTTGAATCTCCGAACATCAATCCGTATTGGCGCCGTAACACCAAGCAAACGGGCCACATCCTCGCATTCCCTCGCAACTGCTTCGTAAGCTGGGTCTTCTGATTTGCTTACCACTTTCGAGTTGGCAGTGACGGCGACAGCCCCGTTGTAGGGCGCTATACCATTATCGTGGTTGAAGCGGCTGACGATGGGCAAAGACCAGTAACTTCGGTTCGCTGTCGGTGGCATAACCGTCACAGTTGCCTCTTCCCCAGCAAGAAACTCCTCAACGATGATGGAGTTGAGGCCCTCCTGTTGCAAGGCTTCCACGTGCGCTCTAAGCTCGGTCGCGTTTGCGCAGACTTTGACCCCATGGCTTCCGCGTCCTCGGGACGGCTTGACAACGACGGGAAAGGAAGACTGCTGCATATCGTTGATAATGTCCTCACCCGGTCGGAAGGGCCAAGCTTTTGGCATGGTGTACCGCTCACTTTGTCGGAGGAGATTGTTGACGTAGTCCTTGTCGTCGTACTTTTCCACCACGAGAGGCCCTTGGCCGACAACTCGGACGTCAGAGTGGGCGCCGATGCGAGAGGATGTTTGCAGTGGGTGAGAGGCAAATAGAATGGTGTTGGCCCAAAGATGCGTCGCGCCCTTGTCAATGGCGCTCATGATACCGTCTTCGCTATCTGGGAAAGCCCAGCCGTGATGCTCAGTCGGGTCGGGGTTTTCGGCTGGAGAAAGGACCTGGATGCCCTCGCACTTGCTCAAGTTGTAAGCTATGTCGGCGCCCGAATCCTGGTACCCGCCGGGCTTCATGGGCTTTCGGGTGCCATCAATGATGGGTGGCTTGATTGCCTGGTACAAGACGGCGACGCGTGGTGATTGCATCTGCGCTGATGTGGACAGTTGGCGGGTGGCTGTGACGGTACTAGGCCAAATGATGCGGAAAGGATTGCTCTGGAGCCGCGAAGCACTGTATTTGCAGAGGTATCTTCCCAGACTGGCCATTTCGCTACAGTTTTTAGAGGGACTTGTGAGCCGCGTTGGCTGCTTTCATCTAGAGGCGTCGTCGGTTTAAGCCGGTCGCCAGTTGGTGATAATCGCCAACGGAACCACCCAGGGTGGACCTGGAAGCGGATGGCTCCGATGGAGTCGCGGAGCTATCCCGACATCATTTACATAGGCCTTGATGAAATCTATGGTGCTGATCTCGAAAAGTGAAATGACGAGGCAAGGGCAAGACGTATGAGGATCGTCCTCTCTTTCAAAGTATAGACCTGGGCCCTCGCTAATCACGAGCCATCAGGCATGTCTAAGGGCCCTTCCAAGTTTGTGGTGAGCCAGTTGAGATCGAACCAAGTGCTCAAGTCTCCCAGCTCGTTGAAGAAATATCCAGGCTCAAAGTCGGGGCCCGGCTCAAGTCCTTCATTTAATTCCAAAGTATCCGGTTCCAGCGATGTCTGACGTGCGTGCAGGCCATTCGATTGCGACATGGACACCAATGAGTGACTAGCAACCAGCTCGCTCCCATTGTCGCGGCCAGGCTTCCAGGACGTCATCGTCAGATTTGCAAGCCGTTCGAACTTTACCACGGCGTCTGCGGCGACGCTCCACGTCTTTGCAAGATAAACAAGGAGAGATGTGCACGCATCCGCGATGCTGGTGAAGCGTTCAAGGGTCGTTTCGTTTTTAATCTGAGGCTTCACCCAGAGACAGTAGAGGAATGTGATGCCGCTGACAAAGACCGTGTGCGCCGTAAGCCAGCTGTTTGAGAGCTTGGAGAAGCGGTGGAGTTCCGAGTTGAGGAGGATCGTCGCGACGGCGGAATCGTAACAAGACTTCCACGACTCAGTGCTTGGTCGCAAGATGGCTAGTGATGGGCGGTGTAATAGCTGCAGGCAGTGATGGTATTTGAGCTCAAGGGTTCGGATCGCTCCGTCCAGCGTGTTGCGCCGAGATCTTCGTCCGAGATCAGTTCTCGAGTTCTCTAGAAGCATGTTGCACTGCGCATCGATCTCCCTCTTCCATGTGTCAAGATCTGACGGTCACGGGAAACGATGAGGGAGGTTGACAACCCGGTAGAGCATCAACTTTATTTCCGCCGTGATTTGATCGAACCGGAACGAGTACTGTGGTACAACGTATGGAGAATCCGGAAACCGAGCGCGTTTATACGGGTGATCTGGAGAGGGATCTTGCGAGGCTTCGGCGTCTGTTGTCGGCGGCTGGCTGGATGGGCTGATGCCACCTGGAAACTCGACATCAATGGCCTCATCTCGAAGAGTCAGAGGGCGGCCAAGAACGACAGCCAACGTTCTCTCGAGTGAGTAAGCAGACCAGAATATTCCGCTCCGGATATTATGATCGATGACGAGTTGGTTGTTGGCATTCGGTGGAGCATACCATTTTCGCTGAAACCCCAAGTCCAAGCAACTCGCGATGATGTTTGACGTTAGAAACCACGTATTCGGCCCGTCTTCAAAGTAGAAACTGCTCAAGGCAAGCAGTAACATGATTTGAAGGCCCTCAATGGTATCGTGCAATGCCAGCGTACCAATGCGCTGCATCGCCGTCGCGAGGTATCGCTCAGCGGAGAATTCAGCCGAAAGCCGGACTTCCAGTATTCGAGCACCAAGTGCAATGACTAGGAACATTTGGACGACGTGCGCCGGAGATAGAGTCGCTTCTGCCTCCACCAGCTTGGGCATGTGAAGAGCGCGGACGGCTGGCGCTGGTTTTGTGTACAACAGTTCAAGCCGCTCAGCAACTGCATCTTCGTCGAGAAAAGGGTAAAACGGTTGATACGTTTCAAAATATGCGTCGACAAAGTGTTGCAGATCAACGTCGGATGTCCAGTCTTGAGGGAAAGGCTGCGACTGCGCTGACGTGGTGGCGCTGGAGCTGGCTCCAGGAGATGGCCAGCTCGTGGCCAAGCCCTGAGATTGCGGAATGGCAGCAAAGATCAGACGAGCAAACGGGACGCCGGAAGATGGGCCAACATGTTTGGAATCTTTGGAGTTGGCAAGAGAGAGCATTCCAACCTCGTGAGCTAGAGGCTAACTCGGGCCGATATGTGTTGAAGCACCTGGGCTGAGAGAGGCTGCATTGGCAGTTGGGGGCTGAGCCCGATAGTCAATGGCATGATCCTCGCTGGACACTGGTAGTGAGAGCTCGACTACCGGCTCAGAAACCGGCTCAGCTCTCTCGGGGGCAATCGCCTTGCTGCTGTTACCAGATTGCACGTCAATGTTTTGAAAGGGTGCATGGTTGACAGAAGGTGCCTTTTCGAGTTCTTCAGGGGCTATGCGATTGAGAGACTCTTCCAGAGAGCGAAGACGCGCCTCAATGCGTGCGATATGGCTACAGAGGATTTGCGTCAATTCTGTTCCAAGCAACACCACTCCACGAACATACTTGATGGCGTCCTGAGGGTTGGGAAAGCTGTTCCGCACACACAGCTGACCGGCTCTGGCACAGTTGGTACACGGCGTCTCGTCATCGCATCGGATCTTCTGGCTCCGACAACGAACACATGCCGTGCCCTTTTTCCGCCGGGTCCTCGCGGATGCTGCGGGGCTCCCGAGTTGATCGGCCGGGTGTGTCCGTGTGCGTCGGGATTCCTGCCGGTGTCCATGGCTGTCTAGTCCTGGTTCCGATCCGATTGCGAAGGATCGCCGTCGCCACACAAAGGAGAAAGAAACGGCTCGGGGAGAAAGCGAGAGTGGGATACTGGGATGAGATTCTGAGCATCAGTACTGCAGTTATCCCCTTCTCTGGCACCGGCTTTGGTCCGATAGTAGCGGGGATCATGTCGGGGTAAAGCCGATGGGTGAACCATTTACTCGAGATCAATGCCGCACTTCGAACACCATGCACCTTAACCGAAGCCTCAAGCAAACGCCACACGAACCGTCTCCCCATTCAGCAGCGAAGTTGGAATGGAAAAGAAAAGATTTGTATTTATAAGCCGTCTACTCAGTCCTCTAGAATGGCCACATACACGGCCTCCACCCAGCGAGCCTGCGTAGATGCATCGGCACCGTACGATATCCCAACATTCTCCAGCGAACCCTGAACTGGCTCTTGGCGTGGAAGCGATTTCCTTCACTGACGTCAATGTCGACACCTTTTATACCCGTCATCTTGCCATGGCACAAGGAAAAGACGTCAGGTTGGGTACTTGTCTTCACTCTTCAAGGTTAGCAACAGACAACCCGTGCGGAGAAGATAGTCCCTTCCTACTGGCGCATCTCTAACGGGTGCCTCCCGTCTTGACCACGAATCTCTTCCTTCACATTGTGTCTCGTGCCGTGAACTGAGATGGGGTACAACTGAATACAAAGCATGACCAACTCTTGTCCCAATCCAGCAGCTTCCTTCAAGCAGTATGGGTAGTAACCATAATCCCTGCTGGGCGTACTCGATAGCTTGAGAAGCACGGGAATGTCCGCTGAGGGTCGGCCCGTTATAACCTGAGACTGGTGCGCAAGAGGCGTCGGTGATCCTTGCAACTCCGCAATTGTCCGTTCGAGAAATCAATAGCTCGGTTTTCAGCTTTCAGCTGCCTCATCGGCGTGACTACCAGTACGTAGGTATGTAGGAGCTAGATCTGTTCCAAATGAACTATTGATTGAGACGATTGATTCAGCTACTGTCGGATAGACAGAGGATTAAACAACTGCTAGAATAAGCAGGCACACCTAAACTTTTGGTCTAGCGGGCAATCCGACAGCTACATACGTGAATCGTTTCGATTTGGATCATGATTAAGCTACCTGCGTCGATAGATTCAATCTGCGTATAAATTCGTGTCAAGTCTCTTTCCGGTCCCCCCAGTCTGAGCAGACACGCAAGTCATCAACCTTGATACTTTCCACACTATCGACAGCTCATCTCGAATGTTCCCTCACCATTCACGTTACTCCCTATTTTCTACGCTCCAACACCATGCAGAGCCTATTCAACTACAAAACGTTCGCTGCCATCCCCAAGAAGCAGGCTGGAGACTATCAGGACTACTACGAATGGCTCACGTTCATCGTCTGGGAGAATTGGGCATCTGGCGTCAATGCCAACGTCAAACGCAGACACGAATTCGAGGGAGCTGTTGTTGAATGGACCAGATATCTCGGAATGCTACGCTACTACAGCTTCAATGACGCTTTCTATGGCAAGATCAAAGATAGCGAACACCTCGATGAGATGCTTGCCCAGACCCGTTTCTGCCAGCTGGATGGCTCATGGGCGAAAAAGCCTAGCGACATGGATGGAGTACTCTTTCAAAAGATTGACCTAGAGAACGTCGGGTGGAAGGACCTGACACCCCTCGAACGGCAGGTGATCAAGTATTCAACCTTGCGAATCTGCTTGATCCATTACAAAAGGGCAGGCTTCGGCACCAGGGACACCAAAGAGCCCAAGGACACTAGCATGCCCACCATGCCAGAGCTGACGACTGCGACTTGGGGTCCCCAAGGTGGACGGGCTGCACTATTTCTGAAAGAACTTCACACGCTTGTCAACGCGTACGACGATGCGCGGACCAAAAAGCCATCAAGTTTCGCACAGAAAAAGAATGTCGCGCCGCAAAAGACAACCGAGGACCAAGAGGATCCAGCGGATGAAATACCGATCAGTACCGTTCCTGGAGAACAGCCACTTAAGGGCCAGTGGCCTGGACAGAAATGGCTTTAGTTGCACCCACACGCTTTGGGGAAATGGATGCCTCTTCAGTGCATCGAGCTAATTGGTGACGTGGCGAGAAGGCTCCTAGAAGGCAACAGATTCTTGTCTTGTATTTAAGTCGTCTTGAATAAACTTATTCAACCTCATCTCACCGCATTGCCCCATTTGATTCCACGTCATCTTTACGGACGGACGGAAGATGCGGAAGAGTCACAAGCAGCGATCGCAAAATGGCTGGTCTAACCAGAGTAGGAAACAAAATTCGCCAAGAAGTGACTTCATATGCAGGTTGAATTCGACATTGAAGCGAATGGCAAGAGTAATAGATATAAAGTCCTGATATCTTCTACACCTTGCACACGCCAACAATCACAATACTTCACAATTCTCATCATGTCTGCTGCCCTTTCGTTCCGTCAGCTCGTCGGCGTCCCCCCGTCTACCGCTTCCGTCAAGGACAGCACGTTGATCATCATCGACGCCCAAAATGAATACGCAGAAGGCCAGCTTCAAGTCCGCGACGTCGAGACATCGCGAAAAGTAATTGCCGCCCTCCTGGAAAAGTATCGCAGCGCAAACGGGCAGGTAGTTCACGTTGTTCACGACACTCCCCCCGGCGCACCAGTCTTCACTCCAGGAACCAAGCTGGCCGAGGAGTTCGAGGAGCTCACCCCCCGCGATGGTGAAAAGGTTGTCCACAAGAACTACCCGAGCTCGTTTGCCGACACAGATCTTCAGCAGCATCTGGAATCCATTGGGTTGAAGAAGATTGTGCTAGTTGGTTACATGGTAAGTTGGATTGAAGCGAGTGCTCTCTGAATTACCTATGCGCTAATACTCCGCAGGCCCACGTTTGTGTCTCGACTACGGCTCGTGAGGGTGCGCGACATGGATACGATGTCCTTGTGGCAGAAGACGCCATTGGCGACCGAGATATCCCCGGCCTGAGTGCTCAGAAGTCCGTGGAGGCCGTGTTGGCTGAGCTTGGGGATGCTTTCGCGACGATTGTTAAGACTCAAGACATTAACTAGGGTTGATTGTGTTAGACAGAAATGAGTAAATTCCATCTGACTCAAGAATATCGCATACATTTGGTGTCTGGTCATGTCATGTCTCGAGACAACCAAACCCTTCACGCATTTACCAGCTTCAGCTGATCGAGGAAATGGTACCCCTTCCCACTAATCTTATCGAGCACTCTCTGATGCTTGTTGAGCGTCTCAGCGCCGCCGCTTTCCTTGTGTCTCAGCAAGGTCTCATACGCAGTTTTGACTGGGAGAACAGTCGAGGCTACCCCAAACAGCTTGAACTCATCCTGAATCAAGAATTCGACCCCTAACAGAAGCCATCCGCAAATTTCAACAACTTCTTCAATCATGAGGATTCTCTCGAGGCTCTGGCCGTTGACGTCTACAATCGCCGTCTCTAGGTCGGGGAAATCTAACTTCAACTGTCTGATGTTCTCGACGCACATGACCCAAAATGCCCAAAAGTGAGTAAAGGCATTTGCGGTCGTGATATCTGGGAACCATAGTCCGATGGCGGCCTCATGCGAAGATAGTGGAACCCATTGGTAGCCATGAGAGACGGCATCTGAGGACTGGGACCATTGGCTCAAGAGTGTGAGTATTTTGACAAGCTCTACGAGGGCGTCCCGAGCCACGTCGACTGATGCAGACGATGAAGTGCTGTTGGCATAATCAATCTTTCCGAGTATCGATGGCAGTGCTGTGGCCTTGGTCATCATGGCCTGGAGCGAATTCATCGGTATTTGACTAAAGGGTGCGGCGTTCCACTGGTCCTGGGCAACAAAGTTGGGTCGTCGACTAATCAAAGATTGGACAATCTGAACGAATGTGTTAGATCAGACGGAGGAATGTTTTATCTCAGATCTTACAAGAACCGGCCTGAAACCAGCAAAAAGCTTATGGGAGTCTCCAGAAGCATAGCGTTCTGGGCTGCTGAGCCCCATGAGGCCCTGAATGCCCTTGACGTGGACCTCGACACCTTCGTTACAGGTCGGCAATATCAACTACAAAGGTTGATCAGATTTACATAATAGCAGGTGAAAGAATGGGAGTACCTCGGATAAGAACAGACACATTGCAGCCGCGATAAAGACATTCGAAAAACCCTTTTGGTCCTGAAGCCCATTCCGGAGGGATTGAAGACCAAGCCCATACGCTCTCAGGGCATCGCATACCGGTGCCCGACCCTCACAGCCCTGAGCAAGGATGGATGTAGCAAATGCCTTGATTGCCGATGAGAGAACGTGCTCGTGCTCTCCTTTGCTGGCGAGCTCGGGGAGAGCCTCTATCCAGGCTCCGCATATCCGGGGCGGCGACAGAGCGGACACGGCCGAGGTGCTGGAGTATCCAACAGGGGTAAAATTTTGGACAAGAAGGGATATCATGTCAAGCAATGGCCAACTCAAGGACCGGGCCATTGTGGTTTGACGTATTGCTTGTTCCGGTTCAATAGTAGCTTGGCCATGTTGCCTGAGCACCTGAACATCCTTCTCAGCAGGCGGGTTTATGGGGTTTTTGGAGACATTCTTGGGCTTGTTCCGACGATGAGATGTTTTCTTGAAGCTCGAAGTGCCTTCTGGAGGTCTGAAAATGAACTCATGTTGATATCCCGCACACTTGTATCCTCGAACCAAGCACTGCGAACAAGCAGGAACTTTTCCGTCGCACTAAGAGAATCATTAGATATTTAAGTGCGGCAAGGCTAATTCGAATGAATTCTTAGAACTTACACCCAGTTTTCTCGCTCTGCACGTATGGCATACCTTTCTTGCCCTGACTTTCATAGAGGCTATGGCGTATGGACGTAGTTAGGAGTGAGGCTAGGAGTGATAATGCCAGACTTTACCTGTCAGTGGAACAAGAGTCAAATTGGGCCGAATCCCAGTCGCGATTGAACAATATGCTTCTGAGTTCTGATTAACAAGCTGTCTTGAGGGCGCCTTTCGTCCGCCAACATGAGGTTTGATTGAGTAATCAATTTGTCAGATTGAAATGCCTTCGAGTCCAGCGAGTCAACATAAATCTACGATGACCTAAGCAGAGCATAACCGCTAGACCAAAAACAGCAACATTATCCGCCAAGACTTTGCCGCCGTTGAATGAATCAAGCCCAACATTGTTCTGCGCATGCCTCAAGTATCATTCCGACAAGAGGAGTACCTAGCTATGTGTTCGAGGAGACATCTCATCTTTTAATCCTGACACATGACCCCTGATTACATAATGTTTCATCCCTCGCTCGCCAAATCGGGATAGCAACGCAAAGGGGTGCAGAATGAGGGGCTGTGCGGTAGATCCGTACTTCCACAACAGGCCACTACGTAACCACCGTCCATCGGCATCAACAGACCACCGAAGCTCAGTCAGTCAACATCGACAGCGCGCGTTATGGCTTCGTCCTGGAAGAAAAGTGAGTAAGATGCACGCTTCCCAGACCCGTTCCCTCACCCGGTCACTGCATTAGTGCGCGGTGGGACGGACATCTCCAGCTCCGCTGCCTTAGCTCCTCTGCAGCAGATACGGGGTTACTCTTCTTGGCGTCGTCTCTGGACCCGACCAGCACTAACATTGATCTCTCTTCAGAGCTCAAAGAGACGACCCATTTGTCCTCCTTGCCAGGCTTTTCCAGATCCTCGCCCTCCTCCTCGCCCACGGACAAGAACAATGCGCCCGTGGCCTCTCACCTTGGCGAATCCGGGGCCAACTCGGGCTTCAGTGGTATGTCTGCTTCAACAACTCGATACCTAGCTAACTGGAGGCAGTCACCACAGAAGCTCTCAACCAAGCTCCCGTTAGAAATGTGAAACCCGGCATCCTCGTCATCACTCTTTACGAAGCTCGCGGCCTGTCGCTTCCCGAACAATATCGCCATGCTTTTTCAATCCAATCTGCTGATTCGAACCGACCGTTGAGGGGGATCTCGACCAACCATGGCCGAGTGTCGGGGAAATACATGCCATATGCCCTCGTCGACTTTGAAAAGGTCCAAATCTTTGTCAACTCCATCGAAGGAAACCCCGAAAACGCCTTCTGGGCTGGCTCCAATACACAATACAAGTTCGACGTCTCGAGGGTCTCGGAGCTGACTGTTCACCTGTTCATTCGAAATCCGAACGCCGCACCAGGCTCAGGGCGAACCCAAGATCTCCTACTGGGTGCGATTCGCCTTCATCCATCCTTTGACGGCGGCCAGACTCCAGGATTCAGCGGCGTTGGCTGGTTCGACATCCAACACGGAACGGGCAAGCTTCAACTCGGCGTCCACTACAAGGAAAACGAGCAAAAGAAGCTCACCATCGATGACTTTGAACTGCTGAAAGTCGTCGGCAAAGGCAGTTTCGGAAAGGTTATGCAGGTGCGCAAGAAGGATACCAATCGCGTCTACGCCATCAAAACGGTTCGGAAGACGAAAATCATCTCCCGCTCCGAGGTGACGCACACCATGGCCGAGCGATCTGTCCTTGCCCAAATCAACAATCCGTTTATTGCGCCTCTCAAGTTCAGCTTCCAGTCCCCCGAAAAGCTATACTTTGTTTTGGCCTTTGTGAACGGGGGAGAACTGTTCCATCATCTTACGCTCGAACGGCGATTCGACGTCAATCGTGCTCGCTTCTATGCCGCTGAACTTCTCTGCGTCCTCGAGTGTCTACATGGCTTCAACGTCATTTATCGAGACTTGAAGCCCGAAAACATTCTTCTAGACTACCAGGGGCATATTGCACTTTGCGACTTTGGCCTTTGCAAGCTCGAGATGAAGGACGAAGATCACACTCGGACCTTCTGTGGTACCCCAGAATATCTCGCCCCAGAGGTCCTGCTCGGGGAGGGCTATAACAAGACTGTCGACTGGTGGACCCTTGGCGTGTTGTTGTATGAGATGCTAACAGGACTCCCGCCTTTCTACGATGAGGTGGTCAACGAAATGTATCGGAAGATTCTGGTGCAGCCTCTGGGCTTCCCAGGCAACAACGTGGTCCCTCCGGCAGCCAAGGATCTCCTGACAAAGCTTCTTGATCGCGACCCCAAGCAACGTCTCGGAGCCAACGGCGTGGCAGAAATCAAGTCCCATCCTTTCTTCCATGGCATCGACTGGCGAAAGCTCCTAGAACGAAAGTACGATCCATCTTTCAAGCCACAAGTGGTATGTCTCATCGCCAAGGTTACAAGCCACAAATCAATTATTAACACCTATAGGCCGATGCTCTTGACGTAAGAAATTTCGAACCCATTTTCACTGAAGAAGCCCCGCTGGACTCATATGTCGACGGGCCAATGCTATCTCAAACCGCGCAGGAGCAGTTTGCGGGTTTCAGCTACAACAGACCTGTGGCTGGATTGAATGATGCTGGCGGCAGCATCAAGGACCCGAACTTTATGGATACGTCGGAGGATCGGAGATAAAGCAGTTTGTGAGGATCAGCTTCTGAGAAGAGCGGATACTTGTGGTATTTGCACGAGACATAGTTTAAGGTCTCTTCGAGTATCTGTGTGGAAGACTGGGACGAATTGGTGCGAGGGCTGAACGAGTATGTAGGCCGTCAACGGAGTTATGGATGTTTGATTGAAATTGAGTCAACACAAGTCTGAGCCTGCGCTTTTGTATCATTCATGTTACTGCCCGTTTTCGTGAGAGACCATTGTAGTGATGCGAAGTGCTAGTGTCTTGATGAAACAAAGACACATTAAATCACTTCAACTAGGTGACAATAGCAGTCGCATTGCCACTAACTTGCCCAGTCGGTGCTTTGCGACACACTAGAATCAGTTTCACTAGCGTAGCTAGTAGATCCTAGAACCAGGCTACCTGCGAAATTCGACGATCAAGGCTTCGAAGTTTTATCTGTTTCGCGGTGATGACCATTGTTGCACAAAACCCGAGGTGTGTCTATTCTATGTGGGGTGAATGTAGCCAATTGAGACGATCCTCTTGTTATAGAACTGCTCTTCGCTTGCCTAAACTCCAGCATGTCAGCAAACACACTATCAAGTTCATAGATAGGTAATCACCAACTTCAACCTCTCCCAGAGCATACGTGGGCCAATATCACAAGCATTCATCAACGAAGCTTTCATTCAAAACCAACGACCGACATGGAAGAGACGACACCACGGGATCTGTCGACCATCCAAAAATGGCTGTCATCCAGAACGATTCAGCGAACGCCCAGCAGTGCGATTGAGCGAGCTCCATCGGCTGAGGGGAGTGGCGTGGTCTCCCACGACATGTATCGGGCAGCGCAGGGACATGCGGATGCGCTCACAAAGGGCGAGACTTGGGCCACTCTCGATATGTACAGATGCCGCCGACTTGGAGAGGATGGAAGTGAGAGTGATGACTCCAATTCGGATCAAGTCTCGAGTTTCCGCACTGCGTTGAGCTGTGTCTCGAGTGCAGACCCCGACACCACCATCCAGGCTCTCGATCTCATCGAAGACACTCCAACAAATGATGAGTGGGAGATGCTAGGTGAAAAGTTCCGAGGCGTGCGATGGTTGGCCGTGGACTCTGGGTTCAATGAAGATTGGACCGACGACACATTTCCTCGGCATTGGCCGCTCGAGGCTGTGGTCATCGCCTCTGCATGCGGACATCTTATCACCACACCAGCCATTCTTGACGGCGGCATCCCTCATCTCGTACTCCTACTGACCTGCGGGCTCAGATTTGAGGGTCCAACCAACAACGAACTGAGTGAAATGGACGAGTTGGAAGACCCACCAGTAGAGGCTCAGGAGGGGGAGCTGAAGATCATATACCTCCCTGGAAGAGTCTCACGCTGGATGTACAACAAGTATGCCGGGGGCTGCGAGTTTCCAAACTATGAAGGCCATCGTTCCAAGCCCCCATCCCGTATGCGCACCCTTGAAATACTGGAGAACGACGCCATCGACACGTTTCAACGTTTTGCGCTGGCTTGTGGTCACGTTGTCGACAATCTGGACCGACTCAACATACGCTCTACATCCGGTCTAGACTGTAGGATGTGTCCTGAAGACATGTTTACCGTGATGCTCGCCTCGCTCAAAAACCTGAAGCACCTGGAGCTCAGCGTGAGCAGCAAAACTTTTCACGACCCTGCCATTCTTCCGAACTTGTACAACTGCTTTTCTCCAAACTTGGAATCCCTGAAATTTCGCGGTCCGTTGTCGCTGGCCCGGACGGACACCTTTGGTGAGTGGGTAAAGGCGTTTGGACGGGCTGATTATCTGCCAAAGCTCAAGAGGCTGAGCTTCGTGCTGGATGAGCCTAGTGGGGAAGCAGAGAAGCCCGCAGACGCAAAATCATTGCACTCGGCCAGACTCAAAGTCGAAGCGCTGTTGAAGGCTGCCCAGGGGAGGAATGTGGCGGCGGAAGATTTCCATGATCCTTGGATGGTGCTTGGGTATTTCAAGTGAGACGAAAGCTCGAATGTGTAGCAAGGTCTACTTGAAGAAGGCGTATCCGAGGGCTCATGGGGCATTTTAAGCTTTAGACACGTGATGTACGAATATTTCTTCCACTCTCGCTTCTCTGAGACTAAATACCAAGTGTAATATGTCTAGGTCTACGTGCTTCTCAAGTGACGGTTGGCATGAAAGCTACTTCCATGATGGCTAATTCACATCTCGCTCACCCGATGCCCTCTGCCAACCTTAGGTACATATCTTGACTTTCAGAACGGAAGATAGATAGGCAGAGAGCTATCATGATAGTACCCCAAGGCATACATCATAGAGAATCTGCAGACCGCTGCTCAGTTTATTGATTCAAGTCGGCACACACTGAGGCGGAGTTGGGGCAGTGCCGCCTGCATACAAAGTGCAGCTTGGAATTCCCGCACTGCCCGTAGGCATCGCATCAATTGCTTTCTGAAATATTAACTACAGCCGTCTCAAGCGCTTATACGAATTCTACTCTTTGTTCGGCTCACTTGCAATCTTAAAACAGCTATGGCATTGAACAGAATCAAGAGGGAGTTGGCTGACTTGGGCCGCAACCCCCCCGAACTCTGCGCCGCTGGGCCAGTTGACGACGACTTGTTTCACTGGCAGGCAACAATACTCGGCCCTGTTGGTTTTTCACTCCTATTAAAAATTCGGGAATGCTTGAGATCTGATGATAAGCCTCTACAGCCCGATACTCCTTACGAAGGGGGCGTTTTCTTTCTTAGCCTTGATTTCCTAAAAGATTACCCCTTCAAACCGCCAAGGATGAGCTTTTCAACTCGCATCTACCACCCGAACATCAATTCAACTGGATCCATGTGTCGCGAACATTTCAACATCCTCGGTGACGAATGGAACCCGGCTGTCACGATCGTATTAAGTAAGGGCGCATACTAGACTTTGAGTCGAATCCTTTATTCTTGGGCTAACATCTCGTTCTAGTTCTTAGATCAATAGTGCAATGCTTGCGGGAGCTGGAGGGGGACTGCCCTCTTGTGCCCGAGATCTCTCGTCTCTACCGGACTGACCGAGCGCGTTTTGACGAGGCTGCCAGGGAATGGACTGAAAGATACGCTTCTTGAGAGAATTTTGTATCAAGTCTTTGTTGGATGGCTCTTCATGCAATGATGATCCAATATCCGCCAGCTAGGGTTGAAAGCGAGCGTTAGCACAGCCACGCTCAGCGCAAGGCAGAACACATTGAGAGAAAACCCCTCGATAAAGACAGCCCCAGACCACCCCATATGAAATATTCATTTCCTGCAATTGCGCCATCGCCTTTGCAAGTAAAATCCTTGATCTTTGTTTCTAGACATGCGCCTGATCAATGCCCAGACCCTAGCCCTCGAGGAGTACTTCGGTGATCAAATACCGCAGTATGCCATCCTGTCGCACACATGGAGAGACGAAGAAGCCACCTTTCAGGCCTGGAACGACGATTATTACGGCAATCAAGGCTCTGTTCAAAGATGTGCCAAGGGATACCGCAAGGTCAGAACGGCCTGTTCCAAGGCTCGGGAACAATCCATCCAGTACATGTGGGTAGACACAAATTGCATCAACAAGGACAGCTCGGCAGAACTGAGCGAGGCCATCAACTCCATGTTCACCTGGTACCAGCGCGCTGCCATGTGCTTTGTCTACTTGGACGACTTCGAGTACCAGAACAAAGGCAGCCTTGCCGATCTCGGGGCCTCTCGTTGGTTCACTCGTGGCTGGACCCTCCAGGAACTAATCGCTCCCAAAACGATGCAGTTCTTCGACGCTTCCTGGAATCGCTTTGGAACTAAGGAATCGCTGCTCCCTCGCCTGAGTAGCATCACGTCCATCCAAATCCAATATTTGATGTACCCCGACACTATTCGGTTCGCCAGCATCTCTAAAAAGATGTCGTGGGCGGCCACGAGATCGACAACGCGCGAAGAGGATATGGCCTACTGTCTCCTGGGGATTTTCGAGATTAATATGCCTTTGCTTTACGGCGAAGGAGCCAGGGCATTCATTCGCTTACAAGAAGAGATTATTCGGCACAGCAATGACCACACCATATTCTGCTGGTCCTGGCCATCATCGATGAGACCCGACGAGCTTCCAGGTTGGAACGGCTGTCTAGCCCCGCGTCCCATTAACTTCCGCGACAGCAGCCACTATGTCCCAGTTGGCACTTTGTCCAGGGGCATCCCTTCGGATTTTCAACTCACAAACAGCGGTTTGCGCATCAGGTTACCAATATGGGATGCCTTCTTGGACGGCTATAAGCTTGCGATTCTCAACGTTCAGGATCCAGCAGTCCCCGATTCTCGACTCTGCATCTGCCTGAAAACTGCCAACGAGGAGATGCTTGCTCGGTCACGGCTTACGAATAGGCTCCTCAGCATTCCGACCTCGTGGGCGACTGGTGACAAGGACGATCCGAGGTCACGCGCGCTTGGTGGAAGGACTGTATTTTTGGCGCACGAACGTGACCCAACCAGAAGGGTCTCCACCGTCACAATGCATTACTCGGTGAGTATCATGCCCAAGCCTGTTGCGCGTGTTTTAACAGGTTGATAAGAGACGTCGCTCCATCAGACGGCGCCAATATGCCATCTGTCCCATCTATTCAGCACTGGATACCGCACTCTTGGCGAGAAGCAGGGAGTCGATGTGCGGTGTGCATAACGATAGCCATGGTCCTGCGATAGGTCTGCGACAAATTGATGGAGGCAATGTTTGGAGTGCAAGCATGAGAGTAATGCTACATAGCAACCCCGTGAGACTGTTTATCCACGTGAAGATCGAGCCACCCCCAGACGCGGTCTGGCATGCAACAATCACACTACAGTGGAAGGAAGATGGCAGAGCGGGCAGTAAACATGTCCACCTAGATGAACAGATAGAGTTGCTTTGTGACTCCGAGTTTTCGCTTGAGAGGTCGCAAGGGCCGACGCATGTTCGTCCGATGCTGATCAGGTTTGCGAATCTGCCGTTTTCATAGCGTCAGAAAACATAGTGGAAGAAGCTGGACCCGCAAGCCAGAGCGTAGGTTCGACAGAATTCTGTCAATACCCCGTCTAATATACAAGCTTCACTTCCGTTCAGACCTGTCTTCGGAGAAGCATGTCGATAAGCACAATTGCATCTGACAGCCAGTCTATCGACCCAGCTAAAACAAAAGCCCTGCAAAAGTCGCCAAAAGTCGCCAAAAGTCGCCAAAAAGGAAGTACTTGATGTGAAATCAAGATGCATTGATATACAGTAATTAACAACGCACGCCGACAAGATCAAACATGCTCGAATACTACAGATTCTCCCGCCGCGACCAGCTACTCCTTCTGTCGCTCCAACTTTGCTCTATAAGCCAAAGGCTTGACGTCCTTTGCATTTCCAGACTCGTCAACGTCAAACACAAACAGCCCTTGTTGAATACCGCCCCATGGGCTCCCGCCAGCAACAATCCAATCCGCTCCGTTGAACGAATTCACGAATAGCGATGGCAAGTTTGGAGCATCAATCTCGGTAAGCGCCTCCATTGTGACCTGATCGCCTTCGCTAGTCACAGCCACGAGACGCGTTGCCAGGCCCGGGTTCGCCTTGAGCACGTCGGTGCCGTTGCTGACGAAGTTGGTGATTCTCAAACCAGGAGATGCGCCTTCGGTCTTGTTGACGGCAAAGGTCAGAGACGAGTCGAGGTCGCCCGTGGCCTTGTACGTGCCGCCAAACTTGCTCTCAGTTTCCACCGCAGCTTGTTCGGACAGGGCAGGAATCAAAGTCTCTGTCAACAGATCGCCAATAGCACCGACAACGAGGTTTCGAACGGTATCCACTTCGTTGGCGGAAAGGAGGCTGAACCCGACGCCAAACTCTGGCAAGAGGATGAACATGGCAGTGGCGCTGAATCCGTCACCGGCTTTGGTGTAAATATCGGTAACGACGCCGGTCTTGGGGTTCTTGTAGCGCGGAATCTCCCAGGGAGCGCCGATGGAATAGTCTAGACGAGCCGAGTGAGATCGGGGCTTCATCCACTTGCGGGTGCGGCTCGGGGTAAGCAGGGTGTTGTTGAGAATAGAGATGCCCAACTTGGCCAGGTCGTTTGTGGTCGAGAGCACTCCGCCCGAGGGCGACGTGAGTTCTCCGTCTCCCTTGTACATCATCCAAGCCATCGTCTCATCTTCGGTGGGAATAACGGCCTTGCTCAGTTCCTTGGGCTTTAGCCCGTGGGTTCGGGAGTTGGCCATGCCGAGAGGCTTGAATATGTCGGAGGCAATGACATCTGTAGCGTTCTTCCCGAGGAGCTTGGCAAACACCTGTCCGAAGAGGATGTAGCCAGTGTTGGCGTAGTTTGGAGACGTCCAGGGAGAGAAAACTCGAGGCAGCACGGCCAAGCTTTGGACAAACTTGTTTGCGTCGTTGAGGCCACACGGCACAGAAATGTCGCACGGAATCTTGGACCAGATCGGGTCGGTCTTGGGGTCGAGAGGAGGCAGGCCCTGCGCAATCCCGGCCGCTTCCTGGAGAGGGTAGGTGGCGAACAGCGGAATGGCGGGTGAGATGCCGGCAATTTGCGCGGCGAGGGCGATGGGGGTGATTTCTTCCCAGTCAGGGACGGGAAACGAGTCGGCGGTTGCGTTCTTGAGCTCGGGGAAGATCTTGATGAGAGGACGCTCCCAATCTTCAGGCTCAAAGTGCATCATGGCGGCATATGCAGTGATGGCCTTGCTGACGCTCTGGACGCGGTAGATACTGTCGCCGCTGACCTTTCTCGTGCCGTACTTGGACCTGGCGAGTTCGCGCGACACGTGGTGGAACTGGAGATCCTCGACCGTCTTTTCGTCGTAGATGGAGAACATGTTCATGGAAAAGGTAATGTTCCACGTGAGCTGGAGGGGATCCGTTTGCAGTGTCTTCAACACCTCTTCGGCAGAGCCGGCTCCCTTCCGGGCCTGGATATAGTCTCCCAGCTTGGAGCTGAAATTCTGCCACGCCTGGGAGACGAGACTATCATCGCTCGTCAGGTCCGTCGGGGGCAGGTATCCGGAACCGACATGATCGGCGGCGACGGGAGAAAGCGCCAGGAATGGGACAAGGCGGAGGAGGTTGCGGGAACGAACCATGGTTGCGAGTCTGCCAAGTTGGCTTTTTGTTCTGCAATCTGTGAATGGTGTATGGGATCTACGAGCAGACCCGTCTACTTATATATCGCATCGTGTTCCAGGACTCAGGCATCATGCACATTATTCATATACGTCGTGTGAGGCGGGCCAACCAACAGCCTCTTAGCCGGCCGGATTCGGGGAAATGCAGCGATAATTCGGGCGAAGCTCAAGGAACGACAATCTTCTACATGCATAGTGAGGCAATCGACCAGGTTGACAGCGCCGTGAAAGTCCTAATACGGCAAGTTGGAAGAATTGGATGATGCAATGCCTGTGAGGCGAAGTTCAGTCTAACCGAGTGTGGCGGTATGTCGCGCTCCGTTTTGTTGGTCAGTGGCTGGTGCAGGAGATGACCGGCAATCAGTTGGATCAATGCTTTGTCCTAACACAAGAGTCAGCTCGAGCTTATGAGAGTTGCTGTGTAATTGACGTTGATAACATCATTCTAAGCATCATGTTCCTATTCTCAATATAGCCGAGTTGCGCTCACTCTGCGTCCTTCTGGAGACCATAAAGCCTTGCAACCGATCTCAGCCTATTGAAGAGGAACACAGCTTGGCATTGTGATATTAAATAAACTAGTATACAGCCTCCCAACCCTTGGCATAGAGCTCCTCTACTTGAAAGCTTGATTCGGTGCGTAAACAACCATCCATTGCCACCGTTCTCCTTCTCGACTTGCCCACTCTCAGTACAAGCCCTCGACGCAATCGCGATTCATCTACCTCACGCAAGCTCACTTCTAGACGCGCGCCAATCCAATTCGGCGAAAGCGGGCTGCACTGGCTTGCCTTGAAGCTCTGGCCTCAAGCATTCGTACCCCGGAGGCTTCTCTACCACATTCACGACCTTGCTTTTCCGTTTCCTCCAGAACAAAAGAGCTACGCCGATGACGATGAGAGCAACAACTCCAGCTCCGGCCCCAATTCCTGCCTTGGCGCCAGTTGACAAGCCATTCCCGCTTGAAGATTCCTCAGAAGGCTTCATCGTGTCGGCAGCGTCCGTTTCCGAAGTCGACGAAGACGACAAGTCTGTCTTCTGATGGTTGAGCTGGAAGAGCGGTGCGAAAAGCGTTATCGCGCGAATCGTCGAGTAGCTGGTTTCCGACGACACTACTTCCGACACCGTGGCCGGCATTCTGACGTATCTGTAATCATTCGTCGTCCCAGCGCTGCATTGAGCCGCTTCGAATGAGCCCGTGGTTGCAACGCTATAACATGTTTGCGCTACATCGGCTCCAGGATTATGCTTGCACTTGTAGCCTCTGCGTTCCAGTTAGATCCATACCTAACACTCCGAAATGAGAAACTTACGTCGGACAACACCCCACAGCCGTTTCGCTCTGCAGAAGAGGGAATTGGAAAACGAACCCCCCATCCGAGGTGCCTGTGGCTTGGCAGGCAGTTGTGTAGCCTGTAGGACACAAGAGACCAGGAGAGTAGTAACCAAAGCCATTGAGAGCTACACTGGTCGATATTGACGAGTTTGAGCGCTCTGGCCAGCAGTCAACGTTATCCTGAACGCCTTGTGTGTTGAAATGATTCGAGCCGCATGTCTGGCCTTGCCAACCTTTAGCACAGTTTGTGCATGATAGGATAGCAACCCGACAGCTCGACGGATATGTGAATTCGGTCGTGAGTGGTCCGAGATTCGTTCGCGTGGCTGTCATGATGACAGCAGGAGTGTCACGGGGCTAAGAAGCTCCAGGTGTAGCTAAGAGTGGCGGGTCGGCGGGAATGGCAAAGGGCTTGTTATGAAATCGAGTAATTTCGTAAAGAAAAGAGGGAGGCATTTCAAGCAGTTGTAGTCAGAGGCGGACATGCAACGAACGTTGGGAGTCCTGAGCTGTCAAAATTGGGGAGCTGAGGCACCCCGTTGGCTGATGCGCCATTCTCATTGGATTCGATTCGGTCGATCTCGGCCAACCCGCCCGGCGGACATGTAGGGCTACTGCAATACCCCTGACTGATCGTTAAAGTGTCCGCGGTGGGGAGATGAGGCAGCTGATTCGCGCGCCATGTTATTGCCAAACCGGAGAACTTCCAGGTCCAGGGCCATAGCTCCTTGCTTGTTGACCTGCAAGTGGCTGCTGCTCAGTCCGGTCACTGGGGTTCGGTCAACATGTTGGCCTGATATGGCGTTAGACTGCGCTGCGTATATGCACAGCGTAAGCTGACTTCACCCAGCCCCAACACAAGGTCAAACAACCAACAAGAGAAGCAAAGCAACCTGATGCAAGAGAAATTCTTCATGGGAGTTGGAGGACCCGGCTGGGTTCAAGCAGGTGATAAGACCAAGGCATGATACGTCAAGACTAGGAAATTTTTATCTTCTTAATATTTCCATTATTTTAAACCCCGGAATAAGATCTTTCACGGCCTGTTCTTGACCGTTTCAACTAGACGTCACCATGCGCTGCCGAGGCGCAGTCTGGCTGTGGCCCCTGTTGCAATTACATGACCGCACACATGGTGCTCCGTGACCCTGTTCCTAATAATAAATAATGCCTAAAGGTGCAAAAAGATTGGGGCCGGGCAGAGCACAGCCACTGGCCATAATCTAGAATACGGATCATACAATTCAAGGCCTTGGTCGTCTCAATAGAGGCCATTCTGGCGCCACCTTCAGGGACCGCTTTCATAGGCTAGATGCCGCAACTCAGAACAACTGTCGTTAAATATATATTCTTTAAACTCAGTATCAGTGGACACATGTCAAATTGGCGCCATTGCTAATCTCTCAGCACCGACGCCCTGCACCCTGCGCCCTACGCCCCGCAATCATGTTCTGCGTGCGCCCTTTAATTGTTTCCTGTCGCTACGAATCAATAGCAGCCGGCATCGGGTGTACTAGAGCTTAGATAACAAGTTCTGGGTGAGAAGGGTCGGGGCGTTCCCGGCAACTGGTACATATTGGCACCGAGGCCTGCAAGTCAAACGTCCATGGCAACCGATCATCTGGATTTCCATAGTTAAGCTTAATCTGATCCCAACTATAGCCGTAATCTTATTATGCATGAACTTTCTCTCGAGAAAGCACGAGCTGGGCGACTAGAAAGGCGCTCATTCTCATAGCATTGGACCTTTGTCTTGTTGACTCTCTGCTCCTCCCGCTTCCCTATCGGCCTGCGTATCCGCTAGAGTCGAAGCACCTGCTACATTTTGCGACCGAAACGTAGATAACCACTCGCTGTTGTCCGCAATTGTCTGGTCCCAAGCATCCGCCGAACCATACACTAGCCTTCTCGATTCGTTTTGGAACATTTCGTCGGTAGGGACAATGCCGAGTTCCATCTGCCCCCGCGCGAAGCGAGCCAGACCCGACGTCAGAACCTGCACAAATGTGCTGTTCGGATCAGGGTTGGGCAGTTGCGGCACCGGCAAAGGCCCATCCTTCTCGGGCATGTCGCTTTGCGCGTGGTCTTCGGCCCAGGCCCTGTGTATTTGCGAATAGTGGTCCTTGGTGCCCGAGTCTGTTGCAGAAAAGGGCACAGGGCTCTTGCACTCGGTCCCGAGAATATATGGAGGGCATGCGTTCGTTACCATGGCGGCGATGGCGGGCTCGAAGCAGTGGTCTCCCTTCCAGTCCTCCATGGTCTTCCCTCTGCGAAAATGCTGTGCGAGATGATCAACACGCTCCTTCCACGTCTCCATCATGATGTCGCAGAAACCACAGCGGGATTTGACAGCTGGCGCTTCGATTTTCCAGCCGTCGATGAGAGGAAGAGTCTCCAGCTGATGCGACAGTCTGAGATGCTGGACGAGATGATCTTTGCGGTGAAATATGCGAGGAGAGGCTGTCGGTTGGCAAATGCTGTAATTGTGCGTTTCCAGGTGTTCGGGACTCGGATCGAGCATGTTGCAATATGCACAGTGGCCTCTCCCCGTGTCCGAGGATATCACTGCTCCGCCGTTTGGGGTGCACAACCAGCCCTCGAGGCTGAGATGCAACGACTTTTCATGTCGCGACCAGTCATACTTGCTCTTGAAAGAATCGCAGCAGAATGTGCACTGGAAGATTCGGCGCTCTTTGCTGGTTCCCTTGGTATTGTTAAAGCGCTTTGTCTTTGTCACAGCTGCTCGTGCTTTGGACCGTGACTTGGAAGATCTTGCCGAGGCTGCAGACCTTGAAGATGCGCTCGTCCTGTCACTGTTCAGGCTTCCGGTCGAAGCTGCTCGGCTCAACGCTGGCTGGACCTCGAAGCTCTCGGCGTCGAGAGACAGGGGCCGTGCCGTCTTCAAAGCGTCGGCGATTGCGCTCATCGAGACTGCCTCCGTCTCGGGAGGAGAGTCCCTCCATCTCTGCATCGGGTCTGATGATGCTGCTGCAGTTGAGCTTTTAATGGGAATCGGCATAGCGTGTCCTGCGCCGGAGTGGAAATACCGACTTCGACGCCTTGGAAGACTGCTTCGTGGATAGCTCATCATCGATAGCTGACGCATCTGTGATTGGAAGTCGGCTTCCAAAGGGGTCGATAGCGTCTCACTTCCATTGGCGTTGCCAGGTGATGTTGACTGCAATTGCGTCCATGAGTCGATGTAATCTGTTGCGGACAGGTCGTTGGCGAATCCCCCTTGAGCAATACCCGAATCCAACAAGGAAGAGATAGAAAATAAGGCAGGGTCAATGTGCATTGATTCCATGCCTGGGATTTGATCTATGACCGCATTTCCCGAGAGAGAAAAGTCCCAGACACCGTGATTGCTGAAATCACTGGGAGAGTACTCGTAACTTGATCCGAGACCAAGATGTAGGTCAGAGGCGTCGATGTTCGAGACATCATTGGCTAACGGAATGAAGCGTCAGCCTCGCAAGAGCAACTCAAGATGATATCCTTACCTATAGTGTACTGTTCTGCCAACGGTAGCTGCGTCTCTTTCTCTATCGCCTCCGCGGCCTGGTGGGGGGGTTGTTCCTTGAGAGAGTGAGACTGAGCCCGAGCTCTTTGCGAAGCCATCCCAGATGCACTCGAAACGTATTCGCTCCAAGGCTACGCAATCAAGCTCTCTTCAGGTCTTTGGATGTGAAGGGCTTGCGTTCAGTCGTTGACAAATGGTTGTGATGAGTGGGTCGAAACGTCACCGCCCGGTCTCGGCCTCAAGAGAACAAAAGTTGGAGTCAGTTGATAAAGACCTCTTATTACTAAGTCGATTGGATTAAGCTAGATTAGTAATGGTGGGACAGCACCAACATCAATCAAGGATATCTCCATCATGGCTTTATCCACCTCCAGTCTCTAGATGGCCTCCTCGTCAACAATCTGCGTCCAGGTGCTGTCTTCGTTCCCGTACACAATATTGGCAAGCCTCTCTCTCAACATAGAAACATGGCACGTCTTTTCCACGGCGATATCAACATCCTTGCCGTTGAAGCCAATCTGCCGAACCGATTGTATCTGAAAAGCAGTTCCAACCACAAATACACCCTCAAGCCGTCCCTCCTGCGCCGCCTTCTCTACCTCGGGCAACGTGATCCTTTCCTCGAGAACCTCGCAGCTCTCCGCACCTTCTTTCCCGACTTTGAACATCTCCCTTGCCAGCTCAATAAGGCTCCGTCTTGTGCCGCCAGCCAGGATGAGTTTATCGCCATCCAGCGGAGGAGTCACAATCTGTAGTGAGCCCGATAAAGTCCTCCAAATGACGAAAACGTTTGTCGAGCCTGCTTCGGTGATTTGTCGGTCAGGCCCAAAAAGCCACAAGACCTGGTCGTAGCCCTTGCTCTTTGCTTCAGCATGCTCGAGCAGAGACGGTCCGTAGTTTGCGCCGATTTTGGCAGCGCCAGTTCCACCGGGAAAGGCTCGTACGACGGATTCGTTGCTCGCCAGCAGTCTACATGCTGCGGGCCCGTCGTTGGCAGTGAGAGGCTTTTGGGCCGGCCAGTAGGTGAGAAAAATGCAGAGCAACGCCTCCTCGGGCACCTTGAATCCCAGACTGCTGTCGGAGCCGATGAAAGTTGGTCGAATGTAGAGCGCCGACCCGGTTTGGTCTTTTGGAAGCCATTTTGGAGCTTCAAGGGCACAGATCTTGCGGATGAGCTTCAAGAGCTCACTCTTGTCGAAACCGGGCAATGCGATGCGAGTTGCCGAGTTGAAGAAGCGCTCGCAGTTGTAATCAGGCCTGAACAGTCGAAGCTGGCCGTCGTGACCACGAAAGACCTTCATGCCTTCAAAGCATTGTGTGGCATACTGCAGTGCGCTGGCCGAGGGCAGCAAAGGGATGGGGCCGTAGGGAACAACTTTGGGCGCTTCCCAACCACCTTGGGCAGACCACTGAGCAAGAATCATGTGGTCCGTGGCAGCTTTAATCGCGAGCACATCTGGGGAGTCGGGAGGGGGGACATTCTTTGGACTGGTGATGAGATTCAGCTCCAATCTGGAAGCGTCCAGTGGGGCAAGAGAGGTGAAGTTTATGTCGCCCATTGTCGATATAGGAGAATTAAAGATGTTGGTTCGTGAGTCATTGATGGTCAACGGCCTTTCCTCGTCGTCGGGCTTGGGCAGCTTGTCTAGCATTTATACCCCAAGCGGTTCCTATCAACATGTTTATGGAGTAGAAATTATTGCACACTCCCTCAATTGCCTTGATGGTTTTAGGTTCCACTGGCAAGGCGCGAGTTCAGGGCGCAGAAGGTGAAGGTGTAGGGCGAGCGTGTAAGGCGTAGGGCGTCTTGATATCGCTGACCATGGTTGCTTGTCAAGAGCGAACGCACTCTTTATGATCTATTCTCGATCCTGGCCTTGTCCTAAACACTTTGGTCGAAGACTACAAGTTGGGTTGAGACAGTAGAATTATATCACTAACGATCAGATAACCTGGGTGACCTACATACTGTGCCTTGTCGTTTGTCAGCGTCACTGGCCTGACTTTCATGTGGATCTAGAAAGCTCTCAACCAAGCATGAAGTAGCAGAGTTGAAAGACGATGAATCATGACTTATCAGAAAGAAAAGGCCTGAAACTAATACCAACAAGATGCTTACTCCTAAGAGCATGACTCTTTGGTAGGATACTAGACTCCATGCAACAAAGCTAGGAAAAGGATCAGGGACTATGGTTGCCAAACATGCGCTTTACCCTAAATAGAAATGAATCTCTGATTGGCTGTGAGCACCCTTGTCCGCCAACACTCCAACTTGCATTGCTACCATGCCAGCCATTCGACGACGACGACATATCATGCTGGATCATGGATGCAATTAATCGGAATTATGGCATGTATTTCCGCTAATTCCATCGTGTTGATGGAGAATCAAGAGTTGCAAAGTCCGTAAATGTGTCCCGCGGGCTCCGTCAAGCACTCCTTCTCCACGCATCGTGTTGGTAGTCGTACAGTCCAACAGACGGAGTAACGCAGCCGCCTAGTAGGTATAAATGGCTCAGTCGCCCTCTGTCAGGAAGGACTGTAGCAAATACCAATCATCTGTCTTAGATACCTCAAACATCTGCATCTTCATCTCAAAATGGCGACATCCAACTCGCAGTTCAACGACCAGACCGAAGCTCTCGAGGTCGCCGCAGCTTTCGCTCGTGGCATCCAGGGAAAGACGGTTCTTATCACTGGAGTGAACCAAGGGGGAATAGGCTTCTCGACTGCAGAGGCGTTTGTAAGTTACAAAGACCCTGGCCTTGAACGACATACTCACAATGTAGGCCTCTCAACATCCTGCCCACCTCATCATCGCAGGCCGCAATCTGTCCAAGATTGAGGACAGCATCAATGCCCTCAAGAGTCGATTCCCAGAGGTGGACTACCGCCCCCTCCAAATCAACCTCTCCAGCCAGCAGTCGGTTCGTACTGCGGCCGCCGAGCTTCTCTCCTGGACCGATGTACCAATCGTCAACATTATCCTCAACAGCGCCGGTATCATGTGTCTCCCGGAGCGCACGCTCAGCGAAGACGGCATTGAGATGCATTTCGCGACCAACCACATTGGACACTTCCTCTTCACCTCGCTGATCATGCCCAAGCTCATCAAGGCTGCAGAGGGGGCTCCAAAGGGGGCTACTCGCGTCGTCAACGTCACCTCGGCTTCTCCAATGGTATCCAAGATCCGATGGAGCGACATGAAGTTTGAAAAACTGAACAAAGACCTCCCAACGGCGGAACAGCCAAGCTACGACATGCACAGGATGTGGGGATATGCCGACCCAGAGAACATGTCTTACGTTCCGCTGGAGGGCTACAACAACAGCAAGGTAGCCAACGTGCTCTTCGGAATCGGCGCCAACCAGCGCTTGTACGACAAACACGGCGTGTTGACTCTGGCCGTGCACCCGGGCATCATTCAAACCGAGCTGGGCCGTAACATGACCCAGGAGACGCTGGACGCAATCGCGGGCTTTGCCGCCTCTGGAGCAATTTCGTACAAGACCCTGGGCGCAGGAGCGTCGACCAGCCTGGTTGCTGCGCTGGACCCGAAGCTGGCGGTAGGCGAAACCAAGGACGGCAGCGAGAACTACGGAGCGTATCTGGTCGATTGCCAGATCAGTGACAAGGGGCATCCGTTGGCGGTTTCCAGCGACGAAGCCGAGAAGCTGTGGAAGCTCTCTGAGGAATTGGTCAAGGAGACTTTTGTCTGGTAATGTTGCCTAGGCATCATCTACTTCTGATGTCGAGGTACAAAGACCAGGGGACATGTCTATGTAGTACCCAGCTGAGAATTGATCATTATCATGTCACTCATGCCGGTGGTTGGTCATCGGTAAGATGAACGAATAGGCCATGGTCAATGTCATCTTCAGTCTTAGTCAACGGTCACAGCCAAACATCAATCAGTCGAGTCAAAATACGTCTCATTCCACATCAATATTAGACGAAAGTTATACAAAAAGATAAATCAAACGCTGTATTCTAATATGACAATATTCCCCATGACCATTACATTCCCAGTTATTTTCACTCAAGTCTTTAACAAATGCCACCTCCACAAACGCTCTCTCTCCAACAGGTGCCAATTAGCCACCTCGACAGCCTCGGTCGCCCACTGCGCCGCCTCGTCACCGTGCTTAGCCTTAACGGCGTTGGCGAGCTGCTCAGGTGTCCACGCCGTCGTCGGGTCATGCTCCTCCGGATCGACCTCGGTGTTTGTAAACGTGTACTCGAACGTCTTCTTCACGGGCAGCGAGAGCCTGAAGGGCGTGTCGGCCGACGAGACGGCCATGATACCGGCTCCGAGGTTGATGACGTGGAAGTTCCATGCGCGACGGCCGTTGTGCGATTTCTTATAGGGTCGGATTAGGGACTGGCCCTCGTAGTCCTGAACGAGATCAGAGGCGATGTGCTTGTCGTCCTTGTTCAGGGAGCCGCTGTTGATGAGGAGATCGAGGATGGTAGGGAGGATAGAGATGCTGGTGACGTTGGCCTCGTATTGGATACGAGGAAGGTTGGGGTGTCGGAAGTGGATGGGAACTCGGAATGCGCTGACATGCCCGATATCGTAAGTTCCCGTCTTGTGGTAATCCTCCTTGAAGGCCTGTCCGTGATCGCCAGCAAAGACGACAAGGGTCTCGTTGGAAATATTGAGCTCGTCAAAAAGATCCAAGAGCTCAGCCAGCCAGGAATCGTGGAAGCGGATGGTGTTCAGGTACTTGTTAAAGTCCGAATGCCACTGGTTGCCTCCAGAAGTGGGCATGTACTCTTCGTTGTCGAACCATTCGGGGGTGCCCCAGGGGTGGTGGGTGGTGCTCGTGAAATGCGACATCCAAATGCGCTGGTTGTTGGCCGTGGCGTTGGTGATGTATTCGCGAATGTGCGGCTTCAGGGCGGGCTCGGGAAGGCCAAAGTAGTTGACCTCCTTGTACAGGGGATCCGACTTGTTGAATCGCCAGTCGTCCTGGATCTCCTTTCTGCAGACAATGTGCTTGAAGCCGAGCTTCTGGTCAAAGATCTCCTGTCGATCGTACTTTTCAACCTCGGCCTCCATCAGGGCGGGATACCAGGGCCACTCTCGGAAATCCTCCGACGAGCTGTTGGCCTTGTTCTGGTTCCAAAGATCCAAGATCTGGGTGATGCAGGGTTGGTAAGCATCCGTGTCGGCCTCGTCAAACTTTTCGACGGCCATGGGCCAGCTGCCGCAGTGGGTGCTACCGAAGCTCTTGGTCGACAGGGAAGCCATCGAGTATCCGCCGACAACGTTGACACCGCCAAAGCCGTCCTTGGCCTTGTCCTGCCACACTTGCTCTTCAGTCGTATAGGCGTTGCCCTCGGCATCTCTAAAGTTTCCGTCGACGCCGGCGATTCTCTGGTGGTTGGGGGTCAGTCTGGAGAGCAACTCGTTGACCTTGGCCCTGTCTGCCTCTGGGTTCGCCTGCAAAATGGTCTGGTGGATGGGAGAGTCCTGTTTAATCGGGAAAAGCTCCTGGCGCAGACTCTCCATGAGTACGAAGACAACGTTCTTAATCTTGACGGATCCATCATCCAAGGCTGACTTGAGAGGTTGCAAAATCTCGGTATCGAGGTTGGTAATCTTCATCGGATCGTCAACGGGGTTATAGAAGGGATCCTTCAACTGAAGACCCAAACATGTGTCCTTCCAGGCCTCCTCGGTAGCACCGTGAGAATTGGGGACATTCTTGTCGAAGCGTCGGGGATCCCATCGGAGAAAGCCGCGGGGGGGCTCGTCAGGCAGCCAATCGGGACGTCGTTGGCGGTATGAATCAGCGAGCTTGCTGCCCGGCGCCCAGCCCTTGTAGTCGCCGTTGGGGTCCTCCCAGTTCTTGTTGTCGAGAAGCTCGGGGTAGGGCCAAGTATTCTTCATGATGCGCCTCTGCTCGGAGCAGTGATCGGGCTCGGGTCGGAAGATGTCGAGGAAGTGCATGGGGAGAGTGACCGACATGTGGTCGTAGGGTTCCTCGGGTCGAACGAGGGAGGTGGTGAGACAGAAGGCGAAGAGGGCCGTCTTGAGAACCAAGGAGAAAGATGGGATGAGCATTGTCCATCGGAAGCCCGACAAACAAGAGCGCTTCCGCGCGCCCGCATTTGGCTTCTCGCCATTGCCAATCAACATATGAGATTCGGATCCATCGTTGTTATCGTGAGATTCCGTGTCGTTCGAAAGGAGGGTCGCGTCCGAGTCGAGCTCTACGTCTCGGGCCGAGTGCCTGCCGCGACGGCGCTTGATGATATTGATGAAATATCTCGGGCCTGGGATGGATTAGTACTACTACCACACGTCGCCTTCTCTGGATATTTACCGAAAGCAAGAACCTCATAGATGCCAAACAAAAAGTCCCCTGTGACGCGGTAGACGAAATTCTGGGAGAACCAAGCGATGACGAGAATGACAGATCCACACGCCAGAACGCCCCAAATTCCAGTAAGAAGCAGCTTGATGGCATCCTCGTCGGCCGCAAATTCTCTGGCTTCATGCCACTCGAGCTCGGCGCCAGTCTTGATCGAAAAGCCCAACTGCGCGGAGCCGGCGAAAAGCGCAATAGAACTGCATGGCACAAAGTCAGTCTTGTACACCAGTGAAGGGGCCGGGCTCCGTACGTTATTAGCACGCCGATGATGGCGCATAAAAATGTGAACCAACTCCTCACCGGTCGCAGCACTATTCTACCGATGCATATGGCCAGGAAGTCGGGGAGAAAGAAACTCGGAAAATAGAGGAGAAAGTCCTTGACAGGCACGGTGGACGCCAGAAGAAAGAGATGGACGACTTTGGCGGAAACGACAGAGACAAAGAAGACGGAAAAGATTAAGGAAACCGAAGGGAGATACATGATGCCAGCGGGCAGGCGGCGTGACGGCCCAGAAGGAGTGTTGAACTACTTTTGACCTAACGGGGAAGGAAACGAGACGGAAGAAGAAGAGAAGAAGGAAAAGAAGAAAAAGAAACAGGCAAAGGGATTGAATATGGGGTGTTTGAAGCCGAATTGGTCGCGTGCTGGGCCCTTGACATTGGACAAATTTTGTCCGGGGTAAGACGGATGTTAGCGCCGCAATAATGTGCGGAATCGCAGTGGAGGAGCTCGTATTAAGTGGCGGTGCCCCTTGGAACAGGGCCGTTCGCTTGGCACTAACAGTTACATTCGAGACTCCTTGGGCTGAGAGTGTCGGACTGGCCCGAACGAAGGAGCTATGATGATGGGGGAGAAGGAGGAGGAGCAGAGATGAGAGACAACATAAGGGGGATTGTTTCATCACTTGGCGAGGGATCTGACTGAAGGATTCACGCCCCGGGACCAGTTTGCAGTTGCATATGTTGGAAATCGGAGCAAGCAAGGGGGCAACTCCAAGCAAGCAGTGGCATCTTGGAAATCTTGACTCAGCCACAGCTGGGTTGGCCGAAGATCCTCTCAGCAATACGAAAAATTAGAAACAAACCCACGGACAAGTCTAGGTAAAAGGGGGCTGGCTCATCGTCTGCTGCGGTCGTCCGCACGCGACATGATGCTCCAACCGGTTTAACTCCCCATGTCACCCATTTAGACGACCCGAATTCCGAGGACGAGGGAGGCGGGGCAAGGCGGTGGAACTTTTGGGTTCCCAAGTGATTGGCTCCGGGGAGTACACGTTACGTTAACATTCTGTGGCCACTGTCCCGATCGCTCAGCGCAGGGCGATCCAGGCAGATGAGGAGTCTGTCCGTCCAGCGTCATGGAGGTAACTGCAGTTAGAAGGCCTCCCCGACCTGGCCGGCCTGCATCACCTTGATTGGCCTGTCGAGCATCATAGCGTTGCACGGAGGACGGAGAGCCTCCACTGTTACCATATTGCCGCTTGGTACGGAGTCCTGTACCCCGTCCCTCTCCTCTTTCTTTTTGCCTCCTGTTTCCTCTCTTGCCCCTTGGTCGCGTGTCCAAACTCCAAGAAAAGCCAGCGTCCATCAAGGATCAGAGGATGCACATTTTATTAGCGCTGACATTCCCGTCTCAGCCGGCTCAGCCTCCCCAGTTTGGACATAGGGGCCCTGCAAGTTGGCAAGGCAGGCCGCCTATGTGGAAGAACTCCTCTCTCTCGGCAGATATGGATAATTAAAGATTCTCATCTCCCTCTTCTCTCTGCATAATGCTCACTCCGTATACCCGCACAGCCATCACTCGCATCCCATCATCGGCCATGGCCGGCCTCCAACCTCCCCTCTCTGACCGAGCAATCTATAAGGGGCTTCAGTCCCCGCCAACCTGCCTCGGACATTACTTCTTCAATGGCCACTGAAACAAGTGGGTGACATCTCATGTCTCTCTCTGCCGCCTAACCGAGCTGGGCAGCCCTAAGCCCCGTTTATTTACCGAATCCCTGCCCAGCATTTAGAATGAATCGACTTGTTAAGGTTAAGCTATGTTCCTCGTCCCATGAATAACATCGCCCGACCGTGCCGGGATCCGGGCCTGCAATACTAAGCGAAAAGGGGAAAGGAGGGGGCGCGGGAACGCTTCCAGAGCGTGCCGTCTTCGATGTCTCCTTTTTACGAGATTGACGGTGCTGTTCGTAATTAATGCGAGAGAAGACGCCATATGGGGGCTCAATATTGCTCCAATGGCCTCCACTGGCGTCTGACTACCGACACGACCCCTGTTGCCTCGCCCTGAGGATGTTCATGATGTTCTGGAAGGGGAAAAACGGACACAAACAGCACAGGTCATGCACGGCGCACCGCGCACCGCGGCATGGTTTGTCGTATAGACGACTCGGACGAGGCGGGCTGCGGTGGGTAATATTTCTAGCGGAGACGGTGCTCCTTTGACAAATCACTTTGAATGGAACGGGCCGAAGGTGCATTTATCACCTCCTTCTTCGATCAGCCTTCACATCGAGCCGTTGTTTCTGACAGCCTTTGCAAACCCCCTGTGTCTAACCGTCAAGCTAAGACACCCCCACACTCATCCAACATTTAGCCATCTGCCATCACCGTTTGGTCTTTGCCCATGGCGTCCAACTGGGCCAAGCGCGCTGTCATCTTACTCCGGCCAATTCCATCTGTTAGAGTCGTGTCACATCACCCTCCGTCGATCCCATGACCTGCCTGGAAAATTGGAGCAGTCGGGCGATCGCTGGAGCATGAACAGCCACATTTACTCGTTCACTGCCACTCGCACAGCCAGCAGACTTCCTTGCAAGACCGCTCGAAACAGAAGGGAGCGCAAGACGAGTTGCCCAACTGCCATGCATGCGTCATGCCACAAAGGCGCCAAGCAGCGTCGTTGACGAACTCAGCAAGCGACAACTGGTCCCGCATGCATTAGGGTTGTAAACGGGCGGATAAATGCGCGTATGATCGAACTCTCTGTGCCGGTCCGCGAACGGCCATTGCCGTCGTTTCCGAAGCTACAGGGTAGGTCGTTATGTCCCAACGGCCGGTGAAGAGCAGTACTATTATGCCGTCTGGTGTTGAAACGATCTCTCTCGTTGTTATTATCAGTAGAGGTTGCATAAATATTTGAAAGAAAGAGGTTCATGCAAGGTTTCCCTCGTGTATCGTCGTTCAGGTCGTGCGGGTGACAGTTGCGAGGTAGAAGCAGCTTGGTAAGCAGCAGCATGAGTACAAGCACAACATGGAACACTCAACGAACGGGAGCGCCCGTGAACCTCTAGCTTGGGCTGCCAGCACTCGAATTCCATCGTACTACCAGTGCAACGTCACAGCAGGCTATTCTTTCAACTTCTTAAGTTTGATGATAACAGACATCGACATGGAGGCACGAAGCATGAGACAAGGAGTGTCAAGATCGACCGCAAGGCACCCTGTATCTGGACACTGCCGCGACCATGAAGCTGATTGGATCAAGCGTAACAATGTGTGAGTAGAGTTTCTCGCCTGTAACCCTACCCACCTGGGGAAACGCGCTGTCACTGTGCCGAATCCATCTATGCCTCTTAGCAAATCGTTCCATTAAGATTCGGCACTGCCACCTCTGTAGATTAAAGCTCGGCGTCTGAGTCACTGCAATTGCCCATTCTACATGTACATTTCCCATGTTAGAAGCGCGGTCCGAATAGTTCGAGCAGAGGAGTGTTCACATGCCGCATGTGACTTGAAGTTGACCTACCTATCCTGCGTTAGTTTCAGGGATGGCTCGTATTCTTTTATTTACCGTTCTTCTGGGCCCATGCACCTTTTGGAGGCAATTGGCCATCAACTTACTTTTTCGTATTGGCAGGCATTGCTAGACACTCAACGAGTCAGACTGGCGCCCGTCTCCCTAGCGTGTCACATTCAAGTACACGAGGCGCCCTGAAGGCTCAATGTGACAGTAAGCGGAATCCTGCAAGATTGAAATGAAGTTGTGTGTTTCTCGCCTCAATCTCGTCTTGTAAGATCCTGCTTACTGCCGCGCCTGGTTACCTCTGAGAAGAGCATGAGCTGTTGCAATCGATCACCAGCACTAACGATTTGTCTGAGGTAGATTCCAGTATGATCGAGACCATGTGTTGTACTCTCACCTGGGTGCATCGATCGGTTGACTATTCGTATGAGAATAAGAATAAGCTATTGAGCATTTAATATTCGAGCATGACCAGAATGTTGCATCACCACAGCTACATGTTCAAGAGGAAACGAGACTTATGAGATGACAGTACCTAGGAATGGGGAATTATTAAAGACGCGTCTAGGTCTACTCACGCTCATCTATCATTGTCTGAAACTACCCAGGGCATCTCATACGCTGAGCGGATGCATGTCGTGCGAGTCTGATGGCCCGTCATTATTGTTGCAGAACCAAGACTGCATCTAAGCAACCGGGACTTTGGTACACAAAGGTCAGTCTCAAACCACAGAAAGCCATAATCTTATTCACACTTCTATTTATGAGCGGTCATCTCCCCGCTTATGTCATGCAGCCTTGTCGACTCATCAACTAGCCCAAAGACTAGAGTCGCTCCTTTTGCTTATATTGCCGACCATGGGGTTCACTTTATTTATATTTCATGTCTAGTTGGTTAATGTTTGTCACAATCTTTCTTCTCCATATAGTTTCCTAAACCGTATACCTACTATAACAGAACTTTATCAGCCAATCCCCGAGATAGGCATGTAGATGCATGGTTATCTTTTCAATCGGCGATTGAAGTTCTCGTTGTGGGTCCTGGATGCATCCGCCGCGTGGCAGATGTCCACTTCAGATCGGGGAGATTTTTTCGGAGTTGAAGAAGAGGACTTGACGTGTCCGGATCTGTTGCAATTGGACCACAAACTCATTCGAGGCCATTAAAAGCTGGATCGATATACATATACTCTAGGTGATTCGTGATTCGCAAGTCTCACGTTGGCAGCTCATTTGCTCGGCCGTGGTCGGAGAGACGAGCTTGATTGGCCCTAATGATAGCAGCACTAGCTTCGGACTGTTTAATTACTATCGTCCATCACGAGTCACTTCCTTTCTCCCTTCCACTCTCCTTATCTGATCTGATCGACCAAGACTACACTCGTTTCAAGTTGGCCTCGGTCTTCTCACGTCAGCCATGCTTCGTACCGCAGCCAAGTCCATCCCGAAAAGCCCCTTCGTCGACTCCATTGTCGTTGGTGGCGGCCCCTGCGGCCTCGCTGTCGTTGGCAACCTCCTCGAGCAACGACCCCAACAGCGCCAACTCTGGGTTGATCCCGCCTTCAAGGCTGGCCGCGTGGGAGCCCAATACCGTGAAGTCCCCAGTAACACAAAGGTGGATTTGTTTCTGGACTTTGCTACCGCCGTGGCCCCGTTTCGACAAATTCTAGACTCTGCCAAAGGGCCTGATGCCGTGACAGCGCTTCGCAGCTTGCCCCGAAATGAAGGCTGTGAGCTTGGCTATGCTGCGGATCTGTGTCTGATGCTCACTGATGGCGTCGCTCGTCGGTTTGATAATGTGCAGCAACACCACGGCAGAGTCACTGCAGCCACCTTTGACAAGGTATGTTGATGCGCCAACTTCGGAACGAGAAGCTCACCTTGTATCACGCAGAACACCAGCCTCTGGACAGCAGTCTTGGATGGAAAACGTCACGTCAGCACATCGAAGCTGGTTCTGTGTACTGGATCATGCCCGATCGAGGATTCGCAATCCATCACGGAGCTGCCGGCCGGCTTGAAGACGGTGCACCTAGATGTTGCGCTCAAGCCATCGCAGCTGGCCAAGACGGTCAAGCCGGACTCGACTGTGGCTGTCGTTGGTGCTTCGCATTCGGCAATCTTGGTCTTGATGAACCTGTACAACCTTGCTGCAACCACTCACCCGAAGCTCCGAATCAAATGGTTCACCCGGCACAAGGACCTGCGCTATGCCCAGTACATGGACGGCTGGATTTTGTACGACAACACCGGTCTTAAAGGCCAGGCCGCTCAGTGGGCTCGCGACAATCTGGAGGAAGCGTCTTTCAAGAACAGCCCGGTCAGCAAGGTCGTTACCAAACTCTGGACGCCGCCAGATGACGAAGATGCGATATACCAAGCCGAGCTTCCCAGCTGCTCGCACTTTGTCCAAGCCATCGGCTACCAGCGAAACCCTCTGCCTGAGCTGGGCCTCGCTGAAAAGGCCGGTGCCAGGCCCCTGCCTTTGAGCGTTCACCACGACGACTCGACCGGCCGCTTCTTTACCTATCCCAGCGACTCGGATCGCCAGGGCAGACAGTACGTTCCTGGGCTATTCGGAGCCGGCATCGCTTTCCCCGAGCGCGTGACAGACCCCGCAGGCAATACCGAGCATGCGGTTGGCTTCTGGAAATTCATGAAGTTTTTGAAGAAGACGGTCCCTGAATGGGCCAACGCATCGAATTGAGCATAGATGATAAACTCATAGACGGCATACTCCATAGATGATGATAGAGTTAGATCTGGCATGTTGCAAGAAACCAAGGGTAGTCGCTTACAGACACGATCTTCGAAGTAATGGCAATGCAAAGATGGTACAACCAAGTCTTGGCTCTGCAGAGTGCGCACATATCATGTTATAAGTCAATGGGTATGAGCCTAGTTCCTACCACACCGACTCAGTCTTGTTAAACATTGAAGGTCGACTTGGAGCAACCCTGACTGCCGAGCTTCAAAGACGGATGGATGGCCCCACGATGGCCCGACGACGGGCGCACCCGCGGCCGTCTTTTCCCAACGCAGCCGCAAAGCCGACGCCGAAGCACGCGGCGCCGCTTCAAGGACAGCACCCGGCTCTCGTTCCTGTTGGCCAGCACCTTCGCGTATGCCGCTCCAGTGGGTTTTCCGGCAGCAGACGCAAATGCAAGGCCCAAGTCCGGCCCAGGCTCTGGAACACGCGGCCGTCGTGGCAGGGATGCCAATCAGGACTAGCATGGGGTGAGACGTTGAACTGGCGGAGAGGGCGGGGTTTCGAGATAAAAGCGAAGCAATCCCAAGGCCGCGTCATTTTTTGGTCGCTTTTTGTTGTCGATCGTCTGTATACTGTATCCGTCATGTCTGAAGAAACCCAAACACCCGCTGCTGATCAGGGCCATCGCCCAGAGGTCTTGGCTGCCTTGGCCGAGAACCCCGTGCAAGTTGATGTGAGCTGCTTGGAATCATGAGCGCAACTCATGTTGATGATATTTTGTAGGATGTTCTGGATGAAGCCGACTCTGCCTATGATGGCTCGTAAGTTATGACATCCACAAAGTGACACCTGTCTGACGCTGTCCAGAGAGGCATCCCGAAGCTACCTGTCGTCTTTAAATTCAAGCATTATGAACTACAAGTAGGTTGCCGAGGAACATGTATATATATCAGAAGCTCTGCTAACGAGAAACTCTGCTTGTTAGATACGAAGTGCGTCTTGGAAACTGAGCTGCACCACGGGCGCTGACCTTGCTATAGAATGGACGCCGCTACCATGCGTTTCGTGAGGGCACCTACATTCTGGTTCGTTACGATGAATTTAAAGATCTTGCACGACAGGACTGACAAGCATGGCAGCCGAACGACGACGAGGAACAGGACCGCATGGACTTGGTACACCACATCTACTCCCTGCTGCTCGGAGGAAAGCTCCACAAGGCTCCCATCAGCAGTAACCCCCATCGGGTTCTTGACCTCGGTACTGGTACTGGCATCTGGGCTATGGACTTTGCAGAGTGAGGCGGATTCCCCATTTCGATGAACCTCACTAACCGCTTGAACCTAGTTCACATCCATCAGCAGAGGTCATTGGCACCGACTTGAGCCCTATCCAACCTAAATGGTGTGTATGATTGTATTTTGAGCCGAATTAACATGTTGACGCTTATACAAGGACGCCGCCGAACTGTGTCTTTGAAGTCGACGACTTTGAATCCGACTGGCTCTACCGCAAGCCCTTCGACTACATCCACGCCCGAGAACTAGAGGGGTGCATCCCCGACGACAACAAGTTCTATGACCAAGCGTTTAAGCATCTGACGCCCGGTGGGTGGTTTGAGCTGCAGGGCGTCTATGCGAAATTTGTCTCCGACGATGGGACCGCTGAAAAGGCAACCGACGCCAACCGCTGGATGAAGCTCTTAATCGAGGGCGGAGCAAAGTTTGGCAAATCTATCGACTGCTCGTCCCTGTGGAAGGAGAAACTGGAAAAGGCTGGATTTGTGGATATTCAAGAAGCCGTCCTCAAGGTATGTCTTACGTTACCTGCTCTTCTAGAGCATCGAGGTCTGAACCAAGACTGACAAGACATGACGCAGATTCCGATTGGACCGTGGCCCAAAGACCCATTGTTGAAAAAGATCGGTCGCTATCAGTCTATCCAGGAGCTCCAAGTTGTTGACTCGTACACGCCGGCGCTGTTTTCGCGAGTGCTGGGCTGGGAGGAAAAGGAGATGCAGGTATTCATGAGCAAGGTCAAGAGGAACCTTCGCGACCCAGCTATCCATCTTTACCTCCCTGTATATTTCGTTTGGGGGAGGAAGCCCGAGGCCTGAGGGGACTATCGTTGACTGATGCTGGCGCACTATGGAGATGTTTATCGGTTGTGAGTTCCTGGCTGAGATATCTCGAATGCATGCTCATTAAGAAAATCTCGACATTTTCCGCGGTTTCGTAAGGTAATCAGACTAAAATAAGTTTTATTGCCATTCTACCAGCTGCACATTCGTATTGCTGCCTGCTATTCTCTCCAATTACGGACCGACATTTAGCAGCAACCGTGAGCCGTTGGACGATTACCTGCTCGGGGTTTCATTTGAAAGCGTTCGCTCTGCCTAAGGCACACAATGGTGTAAGTAATGGTCCCGATGACTACGTGCGAACAAGAATTCTCCTATTTATAGATATGATCTTGAGTTATTTGTGTTTATTTATTTGAAATTTGCATAGCTAATCTCCTGTTGAAATGCATCTCGGACGTGGCCGTACTCAAAGGATCTCCAATGGGTGCATGTCAACCCCAATGGTATGATCAAGATTAAACCAGGGCCGTAAATGCGTACAACTGAATCAAAGACTGTCCACCGGGTTACTGCAATAGCCTTTTTAGGGAGCATGAAAGTGTAACTTATGACTGATTATAAATCTACTATAATTACGTCTCTCAAGTCCATCGAAATGATGCTGCTGCTCATACACTGTAAATGTAACTATCGACATCGGCACTGTTACAACTGCTGGCGCCTTGCTGGCCTTATTGATGCCGTGCCTTAAGCACCTCTTCCCACTAGTTGTTACAACCGGCAGCAGCAGCGGCATTCTGGTTTCCGTTGTTGTTATTGGTCTGTTGGCCCTGATGATGACGGACCTCAAGTTCATCTCTCTTGGTGTTGCATCCAGTAGCAGCGGCGTTCGCATTCTGGTTTGCATTGTTGTTATTGTTGTTCGTCTGCTGCCCCTGGTGATGTCGTGCCTCAAGCTCTTCGTCTCGCTTATTGTTGCAACCAGCAGCATTGGCATTTGCAGCGTTGTTGTTGCCGTTATTGTTGTTCGTCTGCTGGCCTTGATGGTGTCGAGCCTCCAGATCTCCGTCCCTCTTGTTGTTGCAACCAGCAGCAGCAGCGGCATTCTGGTTTGCGTTGTTATTATTGTTGTTGTTCGTCTGCTGCCCTTGGTGGTGTCGTGCCTCCAGCCCGTCGTCTCGCTTGTTGTTGCAGCCAGCGGCATTAGCATTCGCGGCGTTGTTGTTGCCGTTGTTATTATTAGTTTGCTGCCCCTGGTGGTGTCGCGCCTCTAGTTCTTCATCTCTTTTGGCGTTGCAACCAGCAGCAGCATTTGCGTTCTGGTTTGCATTGTTATTGTTATTGTTGGTCTGCTGTCCCTGGTGGTGAGGCTAGATATATGATTCTATTAGCCCATGTGCGATAAGGGACAGAATAGCCGACTGACTTCTCTAGTCTCAAGGAAACTGAAAATGGGGAATCCAGCAGCAGGCATGGCCATGAGTGCTAGAGGAGCCTGCGACATGTTAACACTGGTCTCATCTCGCTGCACAAATCTCTTACAGCATATTGCCTAACAATGATACCAGAGGAAGCGACTCCCATGGGGGCCGTAGAGGCAAAGAGGGTAGCGAAAAGAACCGAGAACTGCATCTTGGATATTTGGAAAAATGATAGAGTGTGAAAGAGAGACTGGCCAGCAGTCAAAGGAGAGAATAGTTCAATGAAAGGGCTCAGCCCGAAGAATTCAAGAATGAAGTGGATGGAAGTGAAGCTGTGAATGCAGATGATGTGATGGCCTGATCTATCGACTGAGCAGATGAGAACTTTTATATCTACTCTGATAGAAGTATTGGACTGTTGATCTCTCAAAGAAGGTCCTGTTGATTCGTCCACGCCCTGAAACCCGTGGCCTAGCGAGAAGGGGGCTCACAGAAAGAGGGAGTTGTGGAAGTCAGCGGCTGGAGGCGTCTCACGATGCCGACTAACCGACCTCTCCAAGAAAAAGGTAACTATTCAGAGCGACTATCAAACTTGATGTCAGTGTTGAGTGAGCCTCCTTGAAGTTGACCGACGTCGTCGCTTGGCGATATGGAGGAGTATCGCCGCGGAAACTAATCTTGGACGATCTTAGTGCAGACTAATCTGGGCGTCCCAGATCTGACAAGTTTCATGAAGACAATAATTCCGTATTGGAGTTTCTCTTGATTGGTAGAGATGTCGATAGGTCATTCGCCTGTTTGAGACTTGGCAGACGCCATTACCGAGCTGTGCTAGTCGACACTTGGGATGAACCACACCATTGTGTCAGGTTTCAAACAGCCCCGACAGACCAATAAATGCCGCCAATTGCCCAGACGTGAAGCCTCTGATTGGACCGTCTGTTGTCTCGAATTGCCCCAGTCCCTGTTTCTGCCCGTCTCAGTGTCCCATGTCCATGGCGTTTAACCCCGCATATCAACTCCGTCGTTCTGACATTTTATCCCGAGATATCGTCGATCTTACACTGAAAGCTCGAGTTTACCCTATCGATTCTTTCGTGCGTTGTGTCTCCTTTCCCCGTGTTTGGAGCTTGGCATTTTCATTCATAGGGTGCTTCATGAATGTTACATTTGCCGGCTTTTGTGCCGTCTGGGCATTCGCATTTATTAATAGATAATTTCTGGGAGCCATTGACAGCCCAAATACCATTTGGATGAGCGCTGCACCAAATCTCCAATCTTTCCAAATATTTTCTCATTCTTTCTATCACCTTGTTATTGTTAAACACCATGCCATTTAACATGGACAGTACCTACCAACCAATTCCTCTCGACGAGGAGCAGCAAACCTCTGAGAAAGAGACTTTGCTGTTGCGGTTAGAAGAGCGAGTCCCAATCAACACAATACCAGACCAACCTTCAAAGTTGTCGCCCAAGTTAATATGGCTGTTGCACGGCGTGCTATTGTCAACGTCATTATCGCTCTTTGCAGTCTCTTTTTGTTTGCGGCATGGCAGGCCATCCGCACTCCTTTGCACGCAAGAGCTCTCTCCTTACTGTGAGTTACTCGCTCCCATTTCGACTCGCGTCTGACATATGATAGCTCCGGCAGAGTCAGCAGTAGAATACCACACAGTCCGCTACAACATAACGCCTGCTCAGGAGCAAACCGAGTACATTGGGTACGGACCTGATGTTGACAAGGCGTGGAATCACATCACCTACGATGTTGGCGACCAGATGATTTCACAAGATGAGCTTGTGCGTCTTGGACTTGACCCTACATCTCTCAAGGTCGAAGACCCCAAAGGTGGCCAAGAAGGCTACCGCGTCGGCATACAAGTCTTCCACCAACTTCATTGCCTTAATCTATTGAGGCAGGACAGCTACAAGGAAGAGTATTACACCCACCATGGCGGAGATATCGAAGTGCAGCCCGAAGACTTGAGAGGGCATCTTGGTGCGTCTCCACTCACTATCAGCTGTTCATCACTAATACTGAACAGATCATTGCATCGAAATCCTACGGGTAGCATTGATGTGTCAAGCTGACGTCGGTGTCTATGCCTTCAAGTATTACGATGGATACAAAGGCCACTGGCCTGACTTTAGCACTCTACACACCTGCCGCAATTTCAATGCCATCCGCGAGTGGGCATTTGATCATGCCGTGGTGTTTGGCGATGAGGAATAGTACTTGACAGTTGATCTGTTAAAGGTGCAAATAGTAATGACGAACAAAGCATAGAAACCGGTAAAAAGTTCAATCTACCCTTCTGCCCTCCACCTCACAACCTTGCCTTTGTCGAACGTAGCTTGTCATATCGCAGCACCGCGTTGAGAAGCACCTGCGCTCCGTTTCCGCAGTCCTCTGGCGAACAGTATTCTGTAGGGTTATGGGTAACGCCCTCCCTGCACGGCACGAATATCATGGCCGTCGGCACTCTGGTTGAGGTATGCACGCTGTCGTGTCCAGCGCCGCTGTACATCCTTCTCGTCAACGAGGCCGCATTGGCGCCAAATAGGGCCTCTGATCCTTTCTCAATGCACTGGATGCATTCTGCGTCAAAATTGGCCACTTTGGCGTCTGAGTCGACCTTCCATGAGACCTGACATCCGAGACCACGAGTGCAGCCTGCAGTCACAGTGCCGACAGTCTCTCCTTTGGCGATGCGTTCGAAATCCTGGCGGAGAATTTTCTCCATCTCTGCAATCTTGGCGTCTTCGCTAGATCGTAGATCCAATGAGAAGGTCACCACTCCGGGAACGGTATTCGTGCTTCCAGGCTCTAGACTCAACAGACCGGTGGAAGCGAGGGAGGCAAACTCGGTCGCGACCTGGTGCGAGCGCACAATCATTTGCGCGCTCGTCAACAAAGCATCAGAGCGGTTTTCGAAGTTGGTGGCCCCGGTGTGGCTGTCGCGGCCTGTGACGGTGATGGTGAACCATTTACTCGCCTGAACACCCTCGACCGCCCCGATGCATTGGTTAGAGGCTTCTAGAATAGGGCCCTGCTCTGTAGATGACTTGTTAGCGATCTAGGGAAACCAGGGTAGGGGCTACATACCAATGTGAAGTTCGAAATGTGCGGCCATGGGGGTGGCTGAGTAGTGCGCTGGGGTCGTTCCTAGATATCCGATCCGCTCCAGCTCCGACTTGACAGTGGCATTTGCGTCGTCAATGTCGGCAATCTGGTGTACTTGACCGATGTCTGTAGCTCCAGCCCATACGCCAGAAGCCATCATGCACTGGGGGAACCTGGCGCCCTCCTCGCTGTTTACTGTTAGTACGTTCATCAGCTGATACACGACTGTGGCTTACTTGGTCCAATTTACAACGCCCATTGGGTATTCCGTCTCAATGCCAGCTTCGTGGAGGGCTCTCAAGGCAGCCACTCCGGAGAGGACGCCGAGGATGCCGTCGTATCTCCCGCCGGCTGGCTGTGTATCGAGGTGGGATCCCATCATTGTGGGCAGGCCCTGTTGTTTTCCGGGCCGGACAGCAAAAATGTTACCCATTGCGTCCACAGTAACGTCGCATCCGTACTGTTTAACTGTTTCGACAAACCAGTCGCGGACAAGTTTGTCCGAGTCGCTCAGAGCCAAACGAGCCATTCCAATTTCTGTAGGCAATCTGTTGCGAGTGTAAGCTTCAGTATAGCAGAACAAAGATTCATCACGTACTCGCCCCATCTCTGGCCTTGGCCGTATTGCGCTGTGTGGTGTATATCTTCCATTAGTCTTTCCCTGTCTATGGAGACTGCTGGGACATTGGCTGTTGGCTGCGCGTTTTGGAGGGCCATCTTGACTGTGGAGCAGGACTGAGGATCAAACGTGACTGCGAGAGATCAGACTTTGGACGTGCCCTTTGCAATGGCAGGGTTGGGATTGATTCAAGTTGAGGACTTATACTCTGGAAGGTTAGAACAGGATACATTTAGAAACGCCCTCTTTATTAATGGCGAGAATATATCATCCTCGCCGTCTTCAAGGCCAATGTATCCGGCCTCATATCCACATTTCACAATCCGGCGAATTCGTCTCCATCTAAAGTCACATTCGCCGAAATTGTCGCCTCCATTTTCGGCGGAATCGTCGCCGCTTGACCAATTCCAACTTAGCGATTAGACGGATCGCTTTATCATGATGCAACTGTTATCAGCTGTCCAGCGTGGTGCGTTTATCGCCGGCTATCTTTAACCTCGGCGGTCTGTCCATAACTGAGTTCCGGCGATTGATACTATCGTCTGGTCATGGGAGTCGTTAAATGCATGCGTCGACTGTTATGCAACAACTATAACATGATCCATTGAGCCCATGGTCCAGAAGCTCGTTCTGCTCCATCAAATCATCCAATTGAATTCGCCAAGATGAGTACTCTCAAGGAATCCGCCACCAATGCCGACTCGCCAGACTCGAGCATCGGCGACACTGCCGTCTACATTGATCCAGCCGTCGAAAAGCGCACCATTGCCAAGTTTGACAAATTCATGATGCCTCAGATGGCCATCTTGATGTTGATTGCCTATCTCGACCGCACCAATATTGGTTTGTTGCCCGCGTCCTCCGAACTCGGCGTCGCTGACATGATGATAGGAAACGCCCGAGTGTTTGGTTTCGAGGAAGGCATCGGCCTAGTTGGAACGCAGTTCAACAATTTGTCCACCCTCTTCTACCCAACCTACGTCGTCTTTGAGATCCCCTGGGTCATGGCAGTCAAGAGATATGGCGCCAACGCAGTTCTTGCCATTGCCATGGTGGGCTGGAGTGTGGTCACCATCGGCACGGGCTTCATCAAGAACTATCATCAGGGAATCGCTCTGCGTCTTCTCCTTGGCGTCTTCGAGTCGGCTCTGTTTCCTTGCCTCGCCTTTGTAATTTCGACCGTATATTCCCGCGAGCAACAGGCGAAGCGAATCGCAGTTCTCTATGGCGCCATTGCTGTGTCGGGAGCGTTCGGTGGTCTCATTGCCTATGGAATCCAGTTGATGGGCGAGAGACATGGCCTCGAGGCGTGGCGCTGGCTGTTCATCATCGAAGGGTGCATTTCCATTGCGGTTGGTCTGGCCCTTTGGGTGACGCTTCCCTTCAACTCGGAAAAGGCTTGGTTCCTCACCGCCGAGGAGAGCGCTGTCATGAGCCTGCGTATCCAGCGCGATGCTGCATACAAGGGAGAGGAAAGGTTCTCCTGGAAGTACGCCTACATGGCATTCACCGAGCCCATGATCTACATTGCTGCGATAGGACTATTCTGCTCGTCTGTTCCCCTCTTCGGGTTTGCCACATTTTTACCAACCATCATGGTCGGACTTGGGTATGTCACCACATGAGTGTTCGAAGCTCTATCTGACTCGTATAGGTACACCTCTTTGCAAGCAAACTACCTTTCAATCCCAGTCTACGTCTTTGCTTGCTTGGTCCTTTGCTTCATTGCATGGCTCTCTGACAAGCTCAACAAACGCGGTCTGGTCGTCATGTTGGTCCCGATTCCAGTCTTGATTGGCTACGCCATCGTCGTTGGCTCAGCGAACCATGGCGCCGGCCTGTTCGCCATGTTCTTGATTGCTGCCGGTACGTGTAATTCCTTATCTAAGAGATGCCTAGCTGACACGATTAGGCGTTTATCCATACAACACGCTCGTCGTCACTTGGGTAACCAACAATTTGCAAAATGAGCATGTCCGATCCATCGGAATCCCACTTCTCATTTCCATTGCCAATATCTCGGGCATACCTTCATCCCAAATTTATCCAAAGGCGGATTCACCAAGATACATCATGGGCAACTCGGTTTCGCTGGCAATGGAGGCGTGCGCTCTCATTTCTGTGGGATTGATCTATCTCGTGATTCGCCGGAGAAACGCCAAGAGGGCTTCTGGTGTTCAGGGCGAATCTCGAGAGGATTTCGAGTATGTTGTATAGGCGCTTTCAGGAATTGCAGACCTGAATTCAAGCTGTTTGGGGAAGAGACGAGTTTGAACATGGAAGGGCGTTGTAGTAAATTAGCAATTAGTATTGTACATATATTTAATGATCATTGAACTTAGGGTAATATCTTATCACCTCATCCATCACTTCTGTGAGTGAAGTTGCCCGAATGAGCAGGAGTTCGTTTTTACGATTATTCTTTTGTCATGTTAACTGTGTTTTGCCCTTGTGTATGCTAGCACCTTGCCCAGAGCGGACAGCTTATACGATAGATATTATCTTGATTTATATTACCTTGAACTGAAACCGCTTCCTTCCTTTGTTGCTCTCTCAGGTCCTTCTTCTCGAAAACTCATCTTAAACGCCCTTCTCAGTCTCAGGGCTTTTCTTCACTGACCAGCCTCTCGAAGGATGTCACCCTGGACTTTGAGAATTTCCTGATCGATTGTTGCGTGATAAGGGCTATCCTGCTCAACAAATGTAGAACGGCTGGTAAATGTCTCATTTCTATCGGAGGAAATAGAAACCCATGACTGAACTTTTAGGGTTGTCTGTAGATGCAAAGACTTAAGAGCTCAGCGGCCAAGAAGACTAACTCATCTCGGAGACATCACGTGTTCGATCTAGAAAATCCGTCGACTGATGCTGCCTCCTCTCTGACGGATAATGATGGAATGCTCTAGTTGCGAGAAGCATACATGCAACACATCACTAGTCCATAACAAGCCGTTTACACAGGGCTGATGAATTTCCACCTGTCTCTCAAAGGCGGCCACGTCGTCCGTCACAATGTCCCACATAGCTCGCGACCAGCATCTCCCACCCAATCCTTCGCCACGCCGCCCGTACCGCTCAAAAAGGAATCGACCCTGCACGCTTTGCCGCGCCCGGAAGACGTCATGTCGCCGTGCAGATAATGATGTATCGTGCCTGTCGTGTCGCAAGAGAGGCCAGCACTGCAGCTTCGTAGACGATGCCCAAGAATCACGACCCGCCCCCTCTTCGTCTATTATGGGTAGCAGTGCCGGGAGGACGTTCAATGAGGCAGGACTCTCCGCCACCAATGCATTGGCCGTGGAATCAAACGAGGACTTTATGGCTTTGACCTTGGAAGAGAGTCAAAGAGAGACTCCGAGCCCTGGCTATTTAGATCCTGAGCTGCTCCAAAACAGCTTCAACCCCACAACGGACATGGCTCCGATATATGAGGGCCTTTCCGATCAAAGAGTTTGGCCCGATGCAGCAGAGCATCAGCTGAATATGCCTGCCGCTCCTGACAACCCCTTCTTTGACCTCGGCAGTATCATCTCAACAGCTCAATCTGCCCGCCCAGTCTCGAATTCGCCCACCTCTACTCGACTTGGTGAAGTCGGATGCCACGTCAGCCCTGGTGTCGTGTCGAGCCCGCCCGAAAACCAGACCAACGAATCGAATAGTATCGATCAAAGACCTGGTTTTCAAGGGACCTATTTCGGCCTCTCTGGCGAATCGGATCCATACCTCCTCCGGCATTACCTATACAATGAGGCAGATGAGTTCCCATTTCTTCGGGTCATCTACCGGAGAACACAGCGTGGCATATGTGAGCCTTATCAGCCACCGCAGAATGCCCAGAACGCAGAAGCACCAGACATTCCTGTTCAGTTTCTCTTGACCGCAAACGAACTTGGTGAAGAGCATACGCGAATCGGCCCACATGGTCAACTGTACGATCATGATTCAGTGAGGAAAGAGCTCAATGGTTTGGTGAGCGATGAGCATGGAAGAAGGCTCATATTGCTGTAGGTCCACAAACTCCTTGAAGCGGCAAACCCTAACCTCATCAATAGTTTTGTACAATACGTTTATCCAGGCCTTCCCGTCATTTCTCGGTCACAGTTGGCCCTGGAAATCACGGGCAACAACGTCCCTTCAGCCGTTGGTCCAGTACCGGCACACGCCCTGGCTGCTATTTACGCTTCTGCACTTCCGTTCAGCTCTTATGACGACGTCTTGTGTGTGTCGAGTGTCTACAAGAAGCCATCGTCAGAAAGGTTATGGCAAATCGTTTACGACGGTGTCCAAGCGGATCTGCACACCCCTCGACTTGCAACCATTTCGAGCGCGTTGCTATTCCTCAACAGACCTCGTGTCGGGGTTCAGCACGTCTCAGCCGACACATCATTCACCTGGTCATTCACCACCTCTATTGTCGGCCTCGTCACAAGCTTGGGTCTTCACCTGGATTGCAAATCATGGTCCATCCCGAACTGGGAAAAGCGTCTAAGACGACGCCTGTGGTGGATGGCTTATTCTGAAGCCACATGGCGAAGTCTCCTGCTGGGCCGGCCTTCAGTCATATCCCCAGATCAGTGGAGTGTCTCGGGACTGGCACGTTCTGATTTCGACCTTGATGACATGAGTCTCAGGGACGACATGCCTCCAGGTATTGGTGGCTTTATGAAACGATTACGAGCGTTAGGGACTGGATCGGAGGACGGGCTGATTTCTCAACACCTCGCAACGTTGGCTTGTATTGCCGATCATATACACAGGGGTCTATAGTAAGTTGAGCTCCCTAGCCATGGCATCCGCTGACATATTGCGATAGTACGGTCAGAGCTACTGCGCAGCTCGCCGACAACCTCGACGAGTCCGTCAAGGCTATTAAGCCCCTGCGTGAAGAGCTGGCGCTGTGGTATGCCGGCTTACCCATGGCGCTGAAATCACCCAAGGCAGACCCAGAACGGACTACACCCATCGAGCCTAGCTCGGCCGCGTGTTTGAGGTTTGCTTACCTCACGCTCGAAGTGCTGCTGTATCGTGCTTTGCTGAGACCGCTCGGGGCTGTCGATTTGGAAGACGCGAACGTGCATGGGGAGGCTAATACTGACCTGTACGGAGAGCTATGGCCCGAGTCGCAAGACTTTTGCATTGACACGGAACAAAGGGCGAATGGACAGGAGCAGCACGATGGTTTCCGAGACCAGGCCGAGCTCATCATCTCCGCTGCCGAGAAGTGTGCCACGATTGTGACAAACTTTACAGTCGAGTTGATGTCCTGGGACTTTGCCGGCTTCTGGCACTCTTGTACGCTCTCTTCCATCTATGAAATGTTAATTACTAATAACGTATAGGGTCCCGCATAGGCTGGGCAACGACGTCGAGCTTCCTCGCGATCCTCCTCGTGCAATCGCCAAGTGTAAAACATGCCAAGACGAGCAAGGCTCTTATAGACAGATGGCGACAGATTTTGCGACACCAGTCTCAAAGCTTCCAGGATATGAGCCTTGGAATACTTCGATTGGATGCCATGTACTGGTCCGACATGAACAAGATATTCAAAGTCAATAGTCACCTAGCACAGGTGATTCAAGAGTCAAAGTAAGGACAGCCTAGCCACGGCACGGCACTCAAGGAGTATTCGACAGGGCACTGTTGATATGGTATCAATGGAACCAGTTGTCAAACCATCATATCGCATTGACCTCGTCTTTTTCGATGGTGCTTCTAAATCGTGACGTCACATATTTCTTCAGATCAGACGAACTTGGCGAAGGAGGATGGATATATATGATGCCGGATTGCAATGCAAAGATCGAATCCCAGTGGTATCTCGAATTTCTCTAACAAATAATTTTTGTGCTGAGCCTTCATTATAGCCCAGCCTCTTTCCTCTCAAAGCAGCGTCCATCGTTGGTGCGTAACTCACGGAGCGTGGGAATCCTGTTGAACTCCCTCACTATACGACCCTCACCAAGTCGTCTTTGCCGACATGGCGCAAAAACGAGTCCTCATCGCGGGAGGCGGCATCGCAGGCCCTGTGCTTGCCTACTGGCTCGGAAAGAGCGGCTACAAAGTCGTGGTTCTGGAGAGACTCCAGGAGCATCAGCGACAGGCCGGACAAGTCATCGACATAGAAGGGCCGTCGAAAGAAATCGTTTCTCGCATGGGAATTCTGGATGAAATACAGCAAGGCTCTACCAAGGAAGCTGGCGTATCTTTCGTTGATGAGTCGGGTCGTGCCCTCGGGATGTTTCCTGCTGGGCAATCAGCCGGTGCGACAAAGCTGATTGAAATCATGCGCCCGGTTCTCGGCAAGATTCTTTTTGATGCCGCCGATGCCTTCGAAAATGTCGAGTTTCGATTCGGCTGCACAGTCGCCTCGTCAGAGCAGTCGGAAAATGCCGTCCAAGTCGAATACAGCACAATACGGGGGACAAAGTGAGAGAAGAATATGACTTGGTGGTTGCCTGCGATGGACTCCGGTCGAGGACCCGAGACCTAATTCTGCCCGGCACCAACTCTCAATCTTGCATCAAGTCTCTCAACGTCTTTGTCGCCTTCTTTTCCATTCCCACCCAGCCGCAGGACGGGCCTTGTAGTCGCCTCTACACCATGACCGGTCGCAAAAGCGCCCTCATCAAGCCTATGACGGAGGAAGAATCGTCAGCTTACTTCATACACGCCAAGTATGATCAAGAGCTCCACGAGGCACGAGAGTCTCGTGATATCGAGAAGCAGAAAGAGGTCCTCGCACGGAGGTACAGAGGATGCGGATGGGAGACGGATCGAATCGTCCAGGGCATGCTTGAAACGGACAACTTTTATTTTGAAGAGATTTCGCAAGTGAAGCTGGACAAGTGGTCACACGGCCGGTGCGTCCTGCTTGGAGACGCAGCTTGGTGTCCGTCGCCATTAACAGGACAGGGCACGAATGTGGCCATCTTGGGAGCGTATGTCCTTGCGAGCAAGTTGGTGGAGCATGGAGACGACCTTGAGTGCGCGCTTGGCGAGTACGAGCGAGATATGAGACCGTTTGTCAGCACGATCCAAAGTATCCCATTGGGAGGCTATGCACCATTGATAGGCAACCCCGATAGTTCTTGGGGAGTGTGGCTGTTTAGATCGGTAGTGTCTTGGGTTTCATGACTGGGATTGTATAAATACTTGCCTGATTCGGAGACGAAGTATGACAAGCTCCCTCATAATTTGAGGTAATTACAGAGCTCTGCTAGATATACACTAATGCACTGCTTCTCACAAGACGAGCCTAGAATGGGTCCCCCGTATGTCCAAACCTCCATCGTGACTCAAATGCAAATCAACCTTCCCGAGGACGGCTATTGGTGACCATTTTGGAGCCGGGTAGGCACTTGTTTCAGTACATGCGTAGTTAGATAAAGTAAATTCAAACTCCAAAGTGAACGTAGGCAAGGGGTCTATATGTGACACGAATCGGCAGATCTACCAACACTTGAGTTCGAGACAAGAATAACCAAGTATTGGCACCATGGGGTGTACAACCAGAACCAACCTTCTATAAGCTCCGAGGGACTAGGATATTCTGTCGAGCGGTTCCGAGCCGCATACCTAGATATATTTGAAGTTTTTTCGTTTGTCTATTATCTACTCCTTGGTCTACGATATCTATCTCGCCAAATGCCTACGTAATAGCCGCACGATACCTGAATGCCCCTGCTTTTGAGCAAACTTCAGTGCATTATTCAACTGAGGCGCTCGAATTGGTGTCGAAACTCCATGCCTGAGCAGTACCTCTACGCAAGCTGTGTTGCCCTCGACGGCAGCGCACCACAGCGCATCCACATTGTAGTAATCGGCTTTCGCTAAGCCCCAAGAGGGACCTTCTCGACCCGTAGGATAGCCCTCAGGCTTCTCTCCGTTGAGCAGGAAATCGGTGACGACGTGTGATTTCCAACCCCCATGGGGCACCTCGAGGAGGGTATCTGCGATAGCGCCGCAGCCTTTGATGGTCTGGATGGCATGCCGCAGGACGTCTCTACCCTTCCAGACCTGGTTCAAATTGGCGCCTTTTTCGAGCAATTTGTTGACTATGACTTCATGCCCCCCCATTGTGGCAAGAAGCAGCAGGTCTTTTCGAGAGATGGTCAAGGATACCTTCATATCTCCCCTGATAGCTCCCATCAACAGCATCGCTGTGGCCTCATGCCCACTTACAATAGCTTGAGATAGTGCTAGACCAATGGTGGTCGCGGCTGTGTCGCTATCGCCGCAATTTGAGAGCAACGTCTCTACCACGGCAACGTGACCATGTGCAGCAGCGACTTCCAGCCCGACGAGGCGGTTTGAGCTTGGGTCAATGATGCAAGCGCCTTTCTCCAGCAGCATCCTGGCGATGGTATTGGATCCTCTTGCGCAAGCATGCCATAGCGCACTATTGCCGTTCGTTCCCCTCGTTTCTGCAGCGGCACCTTTCTCGAGAAGCATCTTCGCGATAGACTCATGTCCTCCCTCTGCGGCATACCACAAGGGAGCCCTACCTGCTTTGTCACTTGTCGCGACATTTGCATTTCTGTTGAGCAAGTGTTCGACGATGGTGGCATGTCCATTTGCCGCCGCTTCGCACAAAGCCGTCCTATCCCCATTTGCTCTATGTTCCACACTTGCTTGGTGGTCGAGGAGTAGTTTGACGACCTTGTCGTTTCCGTGAGAATCTGCATGCCATAGAGCCGTCACATCATTGTGGTCTTTGGATTCAGCATCGACCCAGCCGGTCTCGAGCAACAACCTGATGACTGCTTCGTGGTTGTTCATGGCAGCATACCATAACGCGCTCCGACCTTTCTGGTCCTTCATGTCAGCTTCGACCTTGCCCGAGCCCAGTATCATCTTGACAACAGATTCGTGTCCATTTTCTGCCGCGTGAGAGAGGACTGATCGACCCGCTCCATCAATCAGATATGCTTGGGTGTCCTTTCGGGTCAACAGCTGGCTGAGCTGCGCCTCATGCCCGCCTCTGGCCGCGTGTGACAGTATTGTTCGCCCCTCATTGTCTCGTAAGCCGGGATAGACGTCGCTTCGAGTCAGGAGAAGCCAAACCACGCCCTCGTGCCCCTTGGCCGCACTGCATAAAAGTGGCGAGCAGCCATCCGCGTCTCTCGAATTGATATCAACATCTCGTTGGTCCAAGAGTAGCCCGACCAGCTCTTCATCGTCTTCCGCAGCGGCCAGTGACAAGATGGCATTGCCTTGGCCTTTCTGCAAGCTCATGGGCATATGGCCAAGGGTTAGCAGTTGTTTGACTGCAGCTCCGCGACCCTCGTCTACAGCGAGAACCAGTCTTTGCCTGAGGTGTTCATCCAACACGACACCTCCAATTTCAGCCTTGAGCGTCGCTTGCTGCTCTCGGATGTTCCTTGTCTCCAGTTTCTGTAATGCTTTTCCGGTCAAATTCGTATCCTGATTTCGCATTGCCTGAACCGACGGGCCTCGCAATTTGATACACAAGTTCCTTGTCGGGTACTGTGACGGACTGAATTTTCTGAGACTGATCAGCTTCAAACTGTCAGTCCTGCACCTTTCGAAGTGCTCCATTGTCAAAAAGGAATCGCGCAAATAGATCGAAAGCAAATGATCCTCGTTTCCAATTTCCGTGCAGTGAAGAATGGCGAGTCCCGTACCATGCTGCCCAAGACCGATGAAAGGGAGCTCCAAATGGACTCCTTTGTTCGTCACAGTGATGGGGCTGTTGTATGGAGTGAGGGGGTTCCATGGAATGATATTCCCGGAGGCTTTGAATGCTTCGGGGGTGATGGCTAAAAGTCCACCACCACTGCTGGGATGTCTCCATGCAAACAGACTTTGGTCGTCTGACACTCGCATGATTTCTTCCTGGAGTCTGATGAAAGCTCTTGCCCCCTCTCCGTAGAGTAGCGGCATATTAATGCCAAATATGCCCATCAAGCAATAGGCTCGATCTTCGGTCTTTGTGGTGTTTCTGTCGGCGGCCCATGACATTCTCTGCGCGATGCTGGCGGTTTCAAAGTGCTCTTTTCCGGAGAGAATGCCCAGAGGTACACCGGTGCAGTCGGATATTGTCTGTCCAAGACTGGCCTTGGTGCCCAGCTCGCTCCAGTCCTTGTCGAAAAATGTCATGTGCGACGGCGCGATGAGCTCCTGAAGGGTCCATCCTCTGGTGAACCACCTGCTCCCGGAGAGCTCGGAGAGCGAAGACACATCGGGGAGAAAGGTGTAGCAGACTGCGGCTTCTTGGTACCAATGATACATTGAGTTGATCGCTTCCGACAGCTCCGCGCTGCTTGTCTTGTCGATGCAGCACGTGTCCATCCAGCCATATTGAAATCCGTTGGCGCGAGCTACGGAGCAAAAGTCGGTCATCTTTTTGTAGCCCTTCTTGGATGCTGCATGGGCTTGGCCGAGATCCTGAAAGATGATTTCCTCTTCGAGCCACGTATGTGACAGGATGGCGTATGGCGGGATCGCATCGTCGCCGAATTGTTCGATCTCGATGGATGTCGTGTTGAGAAGGCGCATAATCTTGGATGAGGAGATATTTGACACTGAAACGGACAGTACGTGAGCGATCCAAGTTACAGAGCCAATGAGGGAGATGCCGGTCCGGTCTAGCAATGACCAACCTCGACCGTGGAAGAGTTGGCGTATAGACTTGTAGGCGGCAACACAGGAGGCTCCGATGACGTGACGCGGTATGCAAGTCAGGGCTGTGCCACGGACATCCTTCGATACGAATAATTAAATGCCTCGGATCGCTGCTGCTGCGCCCGTGCGTGGGCCTTGGGTGTTGGAATTCTGGAATGGAGCACTGCCTCGTTGCTAGGCCTCTTGTCCAATCGTGCATTGAAGAGCGAAGAGGATGTTTGTTTTTAAAGATGCTTCCTGCAGGCTGACCAACAAGAAAAATGCCTTGGAATATGCGCTGATCGTGAGCTGTCCTTGGCTGGCCTTTGCCCGATGATGATTTCGGCCGCTGCTCAATCAAGAAGGATACAGGGATCAGGACAAGGAGCTACAGGGCTACAGGGCTGAAGATCGCTGTATACTTGGAGCAAAACTCTCGTAAATACACAGTAAAGAAGACTGTTGCTTCCTGCTCAACATCTCGACTCGGCTCCATAAACCATCTCAGATATGGAGCACTCATTTGCAGGCACCCCGAACCCTCGGGCTGACTATCATGTTCTTGCGGCAGATGGACACGATGTCTCTTCGACAAATACCTCCGTATCACGAGAAGATCTACAGTCTCCTCAAGGAGACATCCCTGGCAGCTTAGAGTTGGAGAAGTACAACAAATCCGACAAAAACATCTACACTTTCCACAGAGCCAAGCCCGGCATCCTATCCATACTTGCAGACATCACCGCGGACGGTGCGCCACTCGCTCTTATCGTCCTGAGTTTTATCGTTTTGCGACTCGATGGCAAAGAGCCTCGGGATAGGGAGGAACTTTCAGCGTGGGAAAACACAGTGACGGTGGTATGCGCCCTGAGATCGACAGTGCATAATCCGGATTCTGACCTTGATAGCTTGGCACTCTTTTCCCAATTATTTTCGCCTCGATTATCGGCCGTCTAACCTACGAGACTGCACGATGGAAGCTCGAGAGAGGCGCCGCTTTGGGCTCTCTCGAACAGCTGATGGGCAGTCAGACAGTCGGTGCAACCCTCCTCACTCAAATCAAACTCCGAGCCTTGAACCCATTATCTGTTGGCTTGATTCTGATTTGGGCATGCTCGCCCCTAGGAGGCCAGTCAATTTTGCGTATGCTCAGGACTCGGTACGAGAGCAACGTGCATCCGTCTGACCTGGTCTATTTCGACACCAACGCCCAATCCCAGCCCTCACGAGTCGATAAAGATGATTTCAGGCCAGAAGTTGTGGATCCTTTCTTATCGTATATCAAAATGATATTCACAGCTGCCCTTCTTTCTTCGGGGCAGACAAAGTCGTCTTCTATAGATGTTTAGCGGAACGTCAAGTTTCCATTTCTAGATACAAACGGGGGGCATGACTGGCACAATCTGTCTGGAAACGTCGAAAATGCTGATTCGGCCTTTTACTCTGCTCTCATTGGTATTCCCATTAATATGCCTCTCCCAGCCAACGCCACCTTTTCGCTTGAATCCAGCTACATCAATCTCGAATGCCCTGATGTTACACTGAGCACCACCCAGAATGCAACCGGCAGCTATTTCCAATGGCCAGACCAGGGGGACGAAGGAAAGAAGGAATGGAGGAATGGCACATGGGGCGGCTTTGACGTACCGGAAGGTTCCGTCATGGGCGCCTGGGCCATTGCCGTGGACACGTTCGTCGATTCGTACTGGACAAACGATACACTAACGCAAGAGAGATTCGGACTTAATCAAGAGACCCGTTTACTTGGTGGAACCGAGCGAAGGCCCTCCATGTTCGAGAACGAGACGGACATTGAGGTCGACCAGGCGAGGCTCAACCTCCGTGCTCAACCTGGCGTTGACTATGCTACAGGAGCCACTCTGAAGTTGTTGGCTTATTGCAATGTTGCACAGAAATATGTTGAATCACGAGTCGCTTGTGATTCATCGGCAGAACAGCTCAATTGCAGCGTCACTGCCCAGCGCCCCTCGCGTCGCCGTCATGCATCAGAGTACATCACCTATCTCTCGTTTCCGCAAATCTTTCGCTACATTTCCAAGGAAATGCCCAACGCGACAGCATTAGGGGAAGAGTATCCAAGCTTGGCATTGCAGCATCTGAACAACGTCGGCATCAACGCCATCAACTACGTTGAAGACGATCAGATGTTTAGTAAGGTGAACAATACGCTATTCAGTCACCACTTGGGCCAAATTCTCAACACGTATATCCTAGCTAGCCAAATGGACAACTGGGCAATTGGCGGCGTTACTAAGCACCAAAAGGTGACCATCCCAGTCGACTATAGCTCGCTCGTCGAGGCCTATTCCGTCTCGCTGCCGTGGATGGGGCTTTGCTTGCTCTCATGCTTTCTGCTGCTCATTGGGGGAGTTTTGAGCGTCATCTTTGCAAACATGGTTACCGGACCCGAGGTCCTTGGATACGCGTCGACGGTGCTTCGCGACTCGAGGTTCATTGACATGCCGCCAAAGACGGGTCAGATGTCGGCCATCGATTTGACGAATCGGGAGAAGCAGACGAGGATTCGATATGGTTTCACAAAGGAAAAGACGGACGGCGAGCTTTTGATCGGGGTTGGGCTGGAAGAGACGACTGAGCCGATCAGGAACCGTCCAACGGGTGGGTAACAGCTGGTACTTGTCTATAGAACTTGTGCCGCATAGTCCAGAGAGCTGACTGTCCATGGTTCAATCCTTCTCAGTCTCGGTCTTATCATTTGGGTAGCAATTATTGCCATCGCGGGTAAATAACGTGTCCAGTCCCGTGTGCACAGGTATGCTCGTGAGGTTAAAACTGCAGTGGACGCGTTGGTTACAGGCAGAGGCTAAACCAACAGGTAGTTGGCAGATTGATTGCATGCACAAACTTTCAAGGGGAAATTTTCCCGTCTAGGAGGGTTTTTAGAAGTGATACGGCCATAGTCTCAAGTACCCAAGCAGGACTTCACCCCTGGCAAGCCAACACTGTTGCGTTTATCAGTAATTGGTATGAATTCGTCTTCTTTTCTACTATCAATGGACCTTCGCCAAATTAGTGGGCGGTCTGGCCCGAAACAGACTATTGGGACGTGGGCAACCGAGGCTCGACGCTGCAATATTGCCTCGACAATGAACCCCTGTCATGTGCGGCTTGTCCTGAGGCTTAACGACCAGGTTCATACGAGCTAACGCCGAGCCCAACGACGTGTTATCTGGGAGCCCTACGGAAGTCTTCCGCGGTCAGAACACGTGGTGACACCGTGGAGTGTCGGAGTTTCTATACATATACTTGATTGGATTCGTCACTAAAGTCCGGTCCTGTTTCGGCCGAATAGAAACAGATCTTGCCAAGAATAATGCAGAGACGGGACGAACAGAGAAAAGGCCCCGGGTTCTTGGTTCTGTCCGCGCCTCCAGCAATCTTGTATGGTGGTCCGGTTGTGTCATTTCATTGTGGTGTTACTCCCGGAGGCCCACAAAGTGCCGAGGCGCTTTTGAACGCCGTCCTCCGAATCCCGATGCTCTGGGTGGACCTTCTGAGTGACCGGAGGGCGTAGACCTGGCACAAACAGTAGCAATAGTGAGCCCGCCTTGACCAAGGAATTTGATACTTGAACATGTCGTTAGAGCTAGTCTGTACGCGGGCTTGTGTAATAAGACCAACATGCGGCCCATTTTCCGTATAGAAGCGAACTCGGCCATCTGCAGCCAAAATCTCGCAAGGTTGTTTGTATCGTCGACACGACACAAATGCATCTTCTCAACCAAGATGCTGATGATGACGAATCTCAACTCCGGCTCGGACGATCTACTACACCAGCGTCATCTATCGGAACAAAAGACCTTCTGCCCGAGCCAAGAGGCCAAGAGATCCATAGTGCTGTCACGGTCAGCCCACTCCGCTTATCTGCCCGCTTCCAGCGGAGGGCGGCCAAACTAGCTCCGTCACGGACTCACGGCGTTCCCGAGTGAGCGACTTCCGTGATCAAGGTCAAGGGAGTTGGACCTTCAGGTATAGTCAAATGTTAAGGCTGATATGCGTTCGATTGTTCTGTCTAATGTCTGAGAGCTACTGGGCTCTGTCTATAGTATCTATTATAAAAGGTACATAAAAGAAAATGCAGGTTTTGCTGTCCCGTACACTGATTACTCTATACTCCGTAAACAATTTTATCGACACCCCCGTCGGATCTAATGTCTGCCTCCGTCCTCCGTCTCCGTGGCTGCAGCGGCCGCAGCTCGAGCCGCGTACTTGCACCTCTTGCGAATGGCTGGCCCATACCTAAATAGAACGAACGGCATTGGCATGCAAGCAAGAGCAAGGAAAGCCGGGACGGAGCTGGCCCACTGCGTTCCGAGCTTTTCGTACATCTGCTTTGTGAACATGGGGAAAGCGGCGCCAAACAACGACCGGAGCACCGTGTTTGCTGCCAAGACGGATGCAGAATAGATGGTGTACGAGTCGATGAGGTAGCTGAAGACAGAGGTAAAGATCATGGACATGCCGAATCCGAAAGGCGCACCCGCTGCAACGGGAGACATCCAGTGGACGGATTTGTATGAAGTCCTGACAAGGGTTAGCTGATTGCGAATCAGGGATACCGAACGCATGTACTCACCATGCAAACCAAAACATGCCAACGGGCAGTGCAATTCCTCCAATCATTCCACCTGGCAAGCGGTACTCGGGCGCCAAAGTCCCGTCTTTGGACTGCTTCGCCTTCTTCACGTACCAAACGTTTATCCCTGCGATGGCCGGGATGGCAGAAAACATGCCCACAGCAACGCCCATGAAAGCCAAGCCGCCTTTGCCAGGCGTCCAGCCTCTCTCGAGCTGGAACACGACCGGGTACGCTCCAAAGAGAAGATACAAGGTGCCGTAAACGATGGCGGTGTAGATGGAGAGGATGAAGACGATGGGCTCGGCAAAGAGCAATGCCCACGGGCGATAGAGGGCGGTCCTCAATACCTGAGACGCGGATCGCACTCCGCCCTGGACCTCGAGCTCTGTTTTGTAGACCTTGCCTGTCTTTTGGGAGAGAGCTTTGGCCCGCTTCTCCAGAATGACGGGAGCGTACGTTTCGGGAACCATGAGAACGCCCATGATCCAGGCTGCACCCGCGAGAATGGACATCAGGCCCATGACCTATTCAGTGTCAGTGAGGACTTTCACTCTGGCAATCAGACTTACCCATCTCCAACCCTCATCTGACCCGAGGTAGCCTCCAATAAAAGGACCCAATGTCGGGCCCATGGACGGCGCAAGCGAGAAAACACCCATAGCAAGACTTCGCTCGTTTGCCACGAAAACATCTGAAATGACACCTCCGGCGTTTGTCAAGGTAGATGAGCCAAAGGCGCCTGCAAAGAAACGCAGAACCAAAAGCGTCGCAACGCCGTTGTCGGCAGTGCAGGCGGCGCTGAAAACTGCGTACAATCCGTAACTGAAGAAGAAGATGACTTGGCGACCGTAGATCTCAGACAAGGGCGCCCACAGAAGAGGACCGAGAGCAAAGCCAAGGACATATAACGATACGCCTCCTGTGATCAAGGTCTGGCTGGCTTGGAAGTGTATTATGAGTTCAGTCATGGTTCCTACCGACTCGAGTTAATATCTTGGCTGAAAAATGAGCCATAATCGCCTACCAGTATATGCGCTGGAACTGAATGCAACGCCGAAACAAGTCACGGCCGACGTCATGGTGATCATCCATTGCAGCCACTTGGGCCAGTTGAATGGGTTTCCAACATCATCGTGTATCCAAGTCACAATGAAGGGCTCCTCTGTCGTTCCCCTGCCCCGGTACTCGTGGTTCAGCACATTGTCGTCGATGCGTGCATGGTCGATCAGTAGTTGCCATACGGGCAGATTCTTCGGAGACGGCCCCAACGTGTCATCATCACTCATGGAATTGTTTCCATGGATGATTCCCGACTCGGGGGGCGTCTCTGGTTTCTGATTCTGCTCTCCTTGTTCTGGGTCGAAAGACATTGGAGCAGATCGGTTATTGTTGTTGTCGGACTGTCGGTGGTGGTGACCCCCAAAACACCAGAGGGCCCATCTTCAGTACCAGATGCATCTTTATATGAATCTTGGAAGACGGACGTTGGATCGGACTTTTCGGCAAGGACGGCAGCCCAATCTGGGAGACGGCCCTGCAAGTAACGTGATGATTGCGTCTCGCCTGATGATTCCTTGTGTGTCAATCCGCCCAACGCCGCCCAGATCCACCGAAGTCCGACTCTCGTCATATCACCCGACTTGGGCGATATCGAACCGAGGAACAATTACATTGAGGCTCAGCGTTCCTTTTCAAGAAGCTCGCATTGCGGCATCAGGTAGCTCGACGTGTCTGACATGTGACGGGAGACAGCAGGGGTTTGCCGTTCATCACGGCAGATTGATTCGTTATCCGCACCATGCGACTACAGCTAGCAGGGGATGATGGCCTGAAGGTGGATACGATCTCGGGAACGTGCTGAGTCTTTGCCATGGCATAATGAGGCTTCATTTACTAGCCCCTATTAGTTGTTGCCCCTTGGGAGGATGTTTTTGCTGACGTGAATTGAATCATGGGATTAAGAATATTTAGCATCCCGGCTGAACGATCCCAGCAACTTTATTCTAAGCATAAGACGCCGGCTCAGCTCTCAGATGCGCAAAGCTCAAGACTGTCTGGATTCTTGGAGACTTTCGGTAATAATATCGGGTTTTACAGTCTGGGCCCAATCAAGGATCTGGTTCAGGCAAGGATAATCAATCTGCCCTCTCGCATCGTGAGATGAGAGGTGCAACATGTATCGCAAGGTCGCTGGAAGTCAAAAGTGGTGATCCTTGCAAGTTGCCACTTAGCAAATTCTTAGTGATCATGAGGCTCTTGGGCTCTTTGGACAACAACCCCTTGCCAGGGAGTGCACTAGTGCATTCTAGAGCTTTCAGCTTACTCCTAGCTCAGTCTTTATCTAAACATTCACATGCTTTTTACCGAACACCGGCATTTGAACTTTTGACGACCACGAACTAACAGGGGTTGTTCTCAATACTACTAGTGAGATATCTGCAGAGCCTCGGATACTTTCAAATTATTATTGTGAATAGTATGGCTCGAGTAAAGTTGATTCCTTGCGTTGTCTGAGGGCTGCACCCAAGTTCTTCCTGTCAACCCTACCCTACACCTCCGTCTTGGAAATTGAATCCGTGGCGTATTTGTCTTCTTCGGCGTTCGTAACAGAATTCTGTCAGATTATGGATTGCCGAGGCTGTCGTAGTAGTGATCTACGCAATTCTTGTCACAAAAACGCAATTTGACACGCGTTCTAACAGTTTGATAGGTTACAGTTGGATAGCTTGATGGTTTCTAGCTGGCGAACAAAGACGGATTGACTCGATGCCGAACGACCAATGAATGCAGTTGAGTGGGATTGAATTGCAAAGAATTAACTAATTATTAACCAGTCCGTTGTTTTTAATTTAGCGCCTCAGGAATTTTGGTCTCAGCAAACCTACCTTAGTCGACGCTTTTGAATAGATGATAGAATTACTGCCCACGGCGATTTATATTCTACATGTTGACAACTTTACCATTGAGGTTTCATTAGCCAGGCACCTAGTTAGAAACCCGGAATTTACAAAAACCTGGCAGTAAACAAAACAAGATACCAAACGCAGCCTGGAATGCTTGGGAGGGGCAGAATGACCCTGTAGTGCTTCGGATCCCACAGATATAAATACTTTTCGACGGCCCTGAGTTCCAGTCGAGGAAAGTTGGCTGACGATAGGAGCATGAGATTACAGTCGTCCTTGAAAGTCAAGCAGAATAGCAGACGCAAGAATGAGAAATGGAGAATGGTTTCAAAGTGACTGGAAAATGTATTAAATATCCTTGTAACGATCTTTGGATGGCCCGCCTGATTTGAAGTCACTCGACGTTCTCCGGTTATATAGCTTGACTCGAGGCAGCCTGTAGTTGAGAAGTATTCCTATTAACCTCCATTTTAGGTAACCTCTGAGGCTGGGAGGGAAATGCCATAGGAATTACAGACTACAGAAACGCAGAATAACAGCCAAAAACACTTTATCCAGAAACACGATTTCGCGTCTAACCAAGCCGGTAAAATAGGTAGCAAAACCTCCCCCGCAGTGCCCGCACGCAAATATCGGCAGATGAGCCACGCCGCTTACCAAAACAAGTAGATGGATGAGCAGTCCCCGTTCCAAATTGGGACTTGACAAGGATAGTAACTAGTTAGTTGTCGTTGTCGGGAAATACCCTCGAAACAATAGGTATTAGGCTATGAACCTGGCGTCTAAATGTTGACTGCGGGCCGAAGTTCCGATACTTGTTTCATCGACATGATAAATGTCCTGGTCTGCCTTAGTTGCTGTGAGTGGCATCGTTGAGTCCTTCGGATCGTTCATCGCTTTGCTTCCACTCACGAAAATGTTGTTCCGCCACTTGACTCTTCCTCTTGTGCTGGCTTCTTTGCCTCTTTCCTCTGCTCAACTGAACTTATGGGCGAAGAAAGCTGGACTCAAGTACTTTGGTGCGGCGACTGATTCACCGGGCCAGCGGGAGAGGGCCGGGTACGAAGATGTCTATCCACGATACGATGCCATTCTCAGGGACACGCGCGAATTTGGACAGACAACGCCGACGAATGGACAGAAAGTAAGTCGCTTACGATGAACCTTTGGCTACTGGCTGACTTTTCAAGTGGGTATTTACTGAACCCTCACCCGGAGTCTTTAACTTCACCGAGGGCGAGGTAGTGTCGTCAATTGCCAAGAAAAACGGCCAGTACATGCGGTGCCATGCACTCGTCTGGCATTCTCAACTGGCTTCTTGGGTCGAATCGACAGAATGGACACCCAAGACCCTGAGGAAAGCAATCAAGCGACACATCCAGAAAGTTGCGGGCCACTGGAGGGGACGGTGCTACGCCTGGGATGTTGTAAACGAAGCTCTCAATGAAGACGGAACCTATCGAGACTCTGTTTTTTACCAGGTTCTCGGCGAAGAGTACATCAAACTGGCATTCCGCGAAGCTGCGAAAGCCGATCCTCATGCAAAGCTGTACTATAACGACTACAACCTCGAGTCTCCCAGCGCAAAGTCGGAGGGCGCAATTCGCATTGTCAAAATGCTGCAAGACGAGGGTATCAAGGTCGACGGGATCGGAATGCAGGCCCATCTCATCGCGCACCAAGCGCCCAGTCTTGACTCGCAGATTGCCGTCATGCAGAGCTACGAGAAGCTGGGCGTCGAAGTGGCGCTGACCGAACTGGACGTGAGGATCCAGCTACCGGTAAACAAGACGAACTTGGCATGGCAGAAGGAGGTGTATAAGAACGTGAGTCCAAAGAAGGCACTGAATAGTACCATACGCTGACTTTGTTTCCAGTCGGTTGGTGCCTGCACACAGGTCGATGCTTGTGTCGGAATTACCATTTGGGACTTCTACGACCCGTTCAGCTGGGTGCCCTACGTCTTTGCAGGCCAGGGAGCACCTCTGCTCTGGTTTGAGGATTTCAGCCGCCATCCGGCTTACTACGGGGCACTGGAGGCGCTCAAGAATGCGACGTCGCACTGTCATAAGAACTCGAAATATCACTGCTAGTTCGTTGCTGGAGGACGCACTGCTCGTTTGTCTTTCAACATACAAGTGGCTCATACTCCCAAACAGTCTCGAACCCTATCTGTTCATAGAAACCCCGTATAAAAACCGAATCAATAAGTATCCCTTCAACGCCCCTTTCTCGCAGGTTCTCCATAGCCTTCACTACCAACGCCAACCCAACACCCTTACCTCTTGCGCTTTTATCCACACCAACGGCGGCAATTAAGCCCGTCCTTTCTTTCGACGGGACTAAAGGTAAGAATGCGTAAGTGTTACTGGCCAGTGAGGAAGGAGAACACATCAACGTCCATCCGATTTGTGCATTTGTGTCAGGATCGAAGGCCACCAATACTTCCTGGTGCTGGTTATGTGCTGCGAGGACTTCGTACGCTCTGAACCAGCTCTGGGCGCAAGTCAGTATCCGATCGAGTCTAGCACATAAAATGAACTAACAAAAAGGGCCCGTTGCTTGGTTATGCATTCCTCGTATAATTCTGGTGACCACGGAGAGAATTTGATGTTTGTCTTTGAGACTCTGTCCATGATTTCAGGTGGCGCGATAGAGTTGCGAACGTCCTTGTAAAGATCGCGAGCTCCTGGTTCAGTTGATTCACGGAAACCTGCATATCATGAGCCCTTGCTATCAGGGTGCGAATGTCATTGAGTATCGTCGCCTACCTCTGTGGAGAAAGAAGTCCTTCACTTCTGGTGAGGCGTCTTTGGGCATCTGAGGCCAGAAGCGAGGGACTTGAGATCCAATCTCCAAAGACTTCAGCTCGCCTGCTACGCCAGATTGCGCCGCGTTTCTCAACCCAGCCTTTGCTTTTTCCAAAAGAGCAGTGCCGAGTCCTTTGCCTCGATATTCTGGCAAGACGCCGACAGCGGCTACTTTGCCATGCGGCCCATCCGTCAAGAAAGACAGGCAGAATCCTTTCTCGTGGACGTAATGGTGATCGGGCCGTATATGGAGAATAACTTCCATCCGCTGTCGGTCAATCGGCCATTTCGGAAAGATGGTTTGCCACATCTGCCATATTTTCTCGACGTCTTGGTCGGGGTTGAGACTTTTGATGTCATGTTTTATCTCGCCTTCATGTTGGTCAGCCATGTTGAAGGATCCTGCTCCCTGAAGAGAAGCCGAGGCAATGAATATCAGAGAAGGCCCTGCACTGCTGCTGTGCTTGGAAGGAGCGGACAAATTTATGACGAACGAGAAGAATAACAATGTAATCAAATTCTGGGCAGAGAAAGGCGACAGTAAGTAGCGGTAAGAAAGCTGACGTGTGAGACCGGAATACGACTCATACGAGCACTGCTACCCCTCACGATCAGGCAACGTGACAACCAACACATTGTTGCAGGACTTGGATCATCCAGTTGTCAAGATGCTGAGTCAGCTCTAAGATGTGTGGTGAAGTGGATCATGCCAGTCTTTGGGCTGCAAGTCGAATTGTATGCGAGCGTCTAAGCTGTTTTATCCCAATTTAACTTACAGCTTGGAGGTATTTAATTACCCGACGGTGGGATTACTCAGACATCAGAAGCATTCAACTCTTTGGGTATATTATTCCACTGGTTAACTAAGTAATAATTCTTCTTCGTTCTCTCTTATCTATACCCGCGCTTGAAGTAGACGAAACACGAGCACCAACGGTTTGAGCTAAAGCCGTCTCAAGATGTATAAGAGAGTGAATCAACTCAAGATATCTAGCTTTCGGGACATGCAAAGGAAATCTCTTGGCCGGCAGGAAATAATATTACACCCTGTGGATTGACGCCTCCAATTTGCGAGATCCCTCTGAATTCACACGAAGTGCTGGAAAAGCCACTGGCCCCATCAGTGCCAAACTCGCACTGCATGAATGAGTTGATGTTCATATAGTCCCTCTAAGTGAAATTATATTTGAGGGGCCTCCTGCAGCCTCAATGAACGGTTAATAATTGAAAGAGGGTTCTATCCCTTACAGCAAGCCCTGGTAGGGAAGCAACAGACACCTACTGTTTACCTGAACCTCCTTATTCAGAAGGCCAAATCCAGGCATGGAGATGATGAAAATGTAAAGATACCTGCATAATCCCAAACTATTTGAGTCAACCCGTAGAAATTCGAAAACGGAAATTGAACGAAAGAGGCGTGACGAACTTTGCAGGGTCGGCAGCATGATTATAATCACGAGGGGGAACCTGCCTTAGATGCAGATGCCTGAGGGAATAAACTCAACCATTTGTACCCTCATCTCACGCCTTCCTCTCCCTCGGATGCAGATGAGGAATTGGGCCCAGGTTCGTGCTGTCGGTAGTGACATTATGTGCAAAGAAGCCCCCTGGATCAAACAGTCACACCTGAGAAGTAGTGACACCGGATGGAAGGTGAGGTGAGCTGCGCGGTGAAACTATTGGGCAAGGCGGTGAAGAACAACATGAGCGTTCAATGAGAAATTAATCTCTAATCGGCCAGGATGCTCCTAGCATCAGGCCTGGTCACTTAGCGCTTCCCGTATCTATGTTTCGAAGAGCGGTACGCGAGTTGCTTTTCCCCGAGCATTGTGTGCTTCCGGACCCGCTGACGTAGTAGCTACAGGGTTGTTCTCATCCTCTTTCAATGAGCTCTTATGGTCCTCTCGGTATCCGGATCCGGACCCGAGGGATGGTAGTTCTGGACTGTTCTTCCAGAATATTCTTGATGCGAATCATCATCCTTTGGCAGCCTTCGCTCGTCTGTACTTCACCGTTCAGGATTAGCTCGAGCCTTGTCTTTATTTATTTCGAGTCTGGATCCAGGTTCAATCGGGAGTGATGCAGGTGCTCGTCACCTCCCTCTTGTAGACTGCTGTTATAAAGTCAGTCCACCATATCCGAGGACATTTCCAACCTTGCCCGGATTAAGACATAATAGCCGGAGGAGAAGTCAAATCCCGCTTAGATATATAATCTTTGTTAGATTGATTGGCCGATGCTCTTCGGTCAGCATTGGATTGTGTTTCTTCTAAGTGGTGCACAGGAGTACGCTTGGACAGGGGAGTTTGGCACGTCACGTCGGCCATTTGGCACGTCGGATCTGGGGCCGTAGGATATTCTGGTCGCTGTACCGCGATGACAGTTGCACGGGGAAGCCGGAACTGGAGTTTGCGCTACTTTCGTGTGTCAAATAGCCAAAGCATCGTGCCAGTTTGCCGTTCGCTGAAGATCCCATATATCTCGGAAAGACATCCCGAGAAAGGGGTTAGAGCACCTGACCGGGGAGAAACGGCGCCTACACCGAAACTACATCACTTAAGTGGGCATCGAAAAGAGGATAAACAATGCAGTGACCTATAACGATAGTGATTATTTGCTACTTATGGGTCTTGTCTGTTTGAGCTCCTCGGATGAGGAGTCGGTAGAATGCCACCTTCTTCATCTCTCCCTTGCCCCTGCGGTCCTGACTCGACAATTGTCTAAATCTCCTGACGAAATGCACCATGGTTACGTGAGAGCCATTTGTTCAAGACAGAAGATCACGGAGAGAGACTCACAAACCTGGGAGTCGCCCTTCTCGAGCGATCACCACCTATCTCGGGATATCCGTCCCCGGTCCAGCACGGGCTCTCGGACTCCGCCTCATAAACCTCAACCATGTTTTTCTCTCGTAAACACCTGTGGGATTGATGGGGTTATGTGATTCCTGCATTGTAGAGAATCCGCTGTTGAGCATTCTGTTGACTAAGAGACGAACGACTTTAAATGTTTGCTTTTCCCATCATGATTCTTCTCCATTTACCCCATCTTCTCCAGTCTCTTCCTCCAGTTTTGTACAGGGTTCTCCAGATTCCCCGGATTCCCCAGATTTAAGCTGCTGTCTTTCACTCAACTCGACAAACATGTCCAAGGAAAAGGTTCCGACCGACTCCGAGGGTCTTTCCGACGGCCTCCAGAGGTATCCGTCTGGAAATGGCGAAATTATTGACACCTCACCTCATGTTGAGGACGCCGTCTTCGGAGAGGTGTCAGAGGGCGGTCCCAACTATCGTAATGTACGTCTTACCTCGAGCTGAGGAGCGAAGTCCCGTGAACTCACATCAGTGGAAATAGCTTGGGTGGATCGCAACCATCGCCCTCATGACCAAGACGCAGATTGGTCTTGGTGTTCTGTCCATTCCTGCCACCTTTGATGCCCTGGGCATTGTCCCTGGAGTTATCCTTCTAATGACGGTCTCCGCAGTCACAACCTGGTCTGACTACATAATCGGTGTCTTCAAGCGTAACCACCCCGAGGTTTATGGCATTGATGATGCTGGTTTCAAAATGTTTGGACGTATTGGCCGCGAAGTATTTGCGACTGCTTTCATGCTTTGTGGGTGACTTGGCTTTGTGAGATGATGTGTGCTAACAACTCTTAGACTGGATTTTCGTTTCCGGTTCCGCCATGTTGGGTATTTCCATCGGCCTCAATGCGGTTTCGACCCATGGAGCTTGTACTGCAGTCTTTGTTGCCGTCGCTGCCATCTTTACGTTCATGTTCTCAAGTATCCGTACTTTTGGTCGCATCAGTTGGGTCGCTTGGGCCGGATTGACTTGTATCATGACAGCTAGTCAGTTGAACCCCTCTTCACCAACGCATGGATGACTCTAACAATGCATGTAGTTGTTGCCGTCACAATCGCCGTCGGTGTCCAGGACCGCCCCGCCGATGCTCCTCCAGAGGGCCAATGGGTGTCTGATTACAAGATTACGAACAAGCCCAGCTTTGCCGATGGCGTTTCGGCTGTTTCAGCCCTTATCTTCTCTTTCTCTGGCACGCCGGGATTCTTTTCGATTGCGGCCGAGATGCGCGAGCCTCGATACTACACTAGATCTCTTCTTATTTGCCAGAGCATCGTGACCGGCACCTATGTCACCATCGGTGTCGTGGTTTACTATTACTGCGGTTCCTACGTGGCGTCGCCTGCTTTAGGTTCTGCTGGTGTGACTATGAAGAAAGTCTGCTACGGAATTGCTCTTCCCGGTCTGATTGTCACCGCTATGATCGTTACTCATGTATGTGGAGTGGTTGTCCGCGCACTTAGGCATTGCATGCTAACAGCGATACAGATTCCTGCCAAATACATCTTCGTCCGACTCCTCCGAGGGACAAAGCACCTGAACTCCAACAGCCTTGTGCATTGGGCAACCTGGCTGGCTTGCACCGCAGGCGTCACTATTATCGCCTACATTATCGCTAGTGCAATTCCCGTCTTCGGAGGGCTGGTCTCACTCATCGGTGCTCTCCTTGGTACGTTCATGTGCTTCCAGCCATATGGCTGTATGTGGCTGTATGACAACTGGGCTACTGGTAAGAAGGTCAAGTCAGCAAAGTGGTGTTTCATGGTTGGATGGTGCGTCTTTGTTATTGTTATAGGTACTTTCGTGATGGTTGCAGGGACTTATGGGTCTATCGTCGGCATTATCGACTCATACAATGCATCTGGAGGAACGGCTGCATGGTCCTGCGTGGACAACTCCAACTCTGTATAGGTAGATCCAGGTGGCTGACGACCTTGTACCTATGCCAGGATGCAACCAAGTATTTTTTTAGTGCAGACTATAAACCGCTGCAACTAGCCCTATATATGAGAGGATACGAATTTAAACGGCTAGTTCTTTTCGGGCTTAAATATGATTGGAAAGCAAGTAATTATGATAATATTAACATTATAGGGGCGGTGATTTAGCAACAAGTTCAGTTCAAACAATTAACACACTGCGTTATCTTGTTGCCATAATTCATAATAATTAGTCCGTTTAGATGGTTACCTATTTAGGGGCCGAGCATGTCTAACCTGTCTACCTCATCCCAGACTCCGAACTGATAATGGCCTGGACGCGATCCGCCGAGGGCACAAGCGTTATGCAGGCTTTGATATTGTCGCCCCCCATCTCACTTGAATCGACATATCTAACCGCGTATGTGCCAGATTATTGCATTGCATGACATCTGGAACTCGTCCCTGCCAAGCGTTGTTAATCGAGAGAACTCTCGTCGCAGAATAATCACCACAGGCAGCTCAGAAAGTAACAACTCTTTCTGTTTCACCTGAAAACAGCCACGGATTCCGCCCTGATTCGATCACACTCAATGGGCGGTACCATAGTCATCCAAAGCAGACCTGGAACGTTAACGGTCGCCGAGCCAGTGTACCGAAACTATTGGTGTCAATGTAGAATGGAAAACGCCTCACGCGGTAGATGCCGGACCAGATACCAGCTAACCTGGACCTTCTCGTCATCTAGGTAGGTTTGGAGAAGGCTTTCTCATCCACACCCGAGGTCGTAGGATTGCGATCCTACCTCTTGGACGCATTTCAGTCTCAACACTCTTTCCGATCCTGACACCCACGGTTCATCCACGTCTCTCTCGAAGCACCGTGCTTCCGTTTGGCCCGTCGAGTATGGCGTTGGCCGGGGGGAACATGGCGCTCAAGTCCACAACAACAGATAGGGACATCTTGGACGAAGCCTGCTGAGGTTTAGTCCTCGCCTCAAACCGGAATCTCCCCAGATCTCCAACTCGGCGCCGAAGCGGTCAAGTCGGTCTCCGTGACCAAACTACCCTGCTCAAGCAGCAGAAGAAGAGTGCCTCTTGGGCCAGGAACGGAGACATCGCAGCTCAGCCCGATATGCAGCTAAAAACCACCCCAGCAAGACGAGCGTTTTGTCTGCCGCGAGGGAGCCCGCTGGCTTTATCAGCCGCCCACGTGTTCCATCATCGCCCGCCTAATCTGATCAGAGCGGTCATGGGGCTGCTTAACCGAAGTGGGCAGGCTAAGCCGAAGGTGACTCGGATTGAGATAGGCGAGAAAGTAGGAATTGTACGTAAACACGGCGATCCGCTCCGGCTCACGTGTCGCCTGCGTTTCGTCTAAGACCGATTGTCTGAGGAAGTCCGGATTGACCAGCGCATCTTGGCGCGCATTAGCGACTGTTGACGGCCAATCGAGTTGTACTGGAATTCCAATAAGAGAGCTGGGGCGAATTGACTGCAGCAAAGTCATTTCCGTTTTGGAATGTCGTCGTCGGTTGAACTACCAGTGAGATTTGGCTGGTAAGAAGTCACTTGTGCTGGATTGTTTACCGCGTCGTTTCCTTTTACTTGGTAAGCCTCGTTCGACCCAATTGCTACCACGACCGCTATGCATGTTATTCAAGCATCGGGGGTCGAAGAGGGCGAGACACGCGAAGGCGGCCCAACTGGTCCTCCAACCTTGGGGGTCGATTTGATATAAACAACGAAAATAGCAATCGCCCGGACCTCCAAGACGGAGTCTGTCGCTCTAGACTGCCGACCTTGCTGATCACGCGCGATCGGAGTGCAATCTCCCTAAACCGATTCCATAGATACGGCGCCTCTGATGTGGGGACGGGTGCAACTATCGCCTCCAAACACGGCATTAGACCGATTGCCGACCGAAGGAATGTGGGAGATATCGAAGGTCTGGAAAGACCCCATCTAATCTTGGGGCCTAAAACACGGAGCCCCCGCGAATGATGCTCACTCACGGACACGGAGCCCTCACGAGCATCGCCGTGATACCGGACGCCCGCACCCCACGTTTGCCACTTTGAGATAGCAGAAGGCAAATGTTGCGTCTGGCATACCGATAGTAGCGATTGTTTCATCGGCGGCCTTTGTTGTCCGGACATCAATGCCCGATACAGTGTCTGCGACCATCACGATGAGTCCTTCGCCACGGCTGGTCTTGGTGAGAAGCGCCATGGCGCTCCCCTTCAATGGACATCTATGATAGCTTCATCGCCAACAGGTGTCACGTCACCTACATGAGCCCTAATGATATGACATCGAACTGAAACGAGCCCGATACATGACCGATCCGGACGTTTCTTACCGTCACTAACTACCAGGAATATGGACATTACCAGCCCAAGGCTTATGCGGGGCAATTGATACGGACATCTAGCGCCCCGGAGCCCACAGCGCCGCTCATGTGAACGGCATATTGCGCCGTTGCGCCGTCCCCTCCCACCATCCCTGTACACCATCAATCTGACAGCTGGAGCCGGCTCATGATCTCGGGGCCGGTAGTCGACTATGGGGTTGGGGCTCGACAGCCTGAACAAGTCAAGATAAAAGTTAATCTTCTGCCGCACTTACAATGAACTTATCGACATCAACAACACAGTTTCCTCATACAGCCTCAAGACACTCCTAAGAGTCTAAGAACCACCCGCCTAATTCGAAACATCAGTTTCCGTCTCATCACTCACAATGTCTTTCCTCAAGAGCTACTTTGGCATGGGCGCTAGCCCCGCCCCCAAGCCCACCACCACCCCTGTCGAGCCCAAGGAGACCGCCAAGAAGAGCTCAGGAACCGTCGTCAGAGCTCTTCCAGCCTCATGGTACTTGTCCCAAGAACTGTTTGAGCTTGAGAAGCGCGCCATCTTCTCCACCAGGTGGCTTCTCACCACGCATCAGTACCGACTACCCCAGAATGGAGACTGGCAGAAGTACCAGATGATCAACTACCATTTCGTCGTCTGCCGCGATCAAAACGGCGAGATCAAGGCTTTCCACGCCGACAAGGACATTCAGCACTTCGACATCAACCAGCCCGGCCTAACTTCCATCCACGTCCATGTCGATAAGAGGGGTCTCGTCTGGACCAACCTCGACCCCAGCGACACTCCCGTTGACTGGTCTGAGGACTTTGGCGGATCCGACACGCAGGAGAGACTCGACTACTACGACTGGGACCAGTATGAGTACGACCACACCTGGGAGATGGAGGGCGCCTACAACTGGAAGCTCTTGGGCGACAACTACAACGAGTGCTACCACTGCCGCGTGTCGCACCCTGATCTGCGCGAGCTTGCCGACATCAACACCTACAAGGTCGTCCCCGAAAAGTCCTACCTCATGCACTTTGGCAGCCCCACGCCCGAGATGATTGCAAAGGGATTCAAGATTGCCCCGACATACTTCTTTCCCAATGCCTCGGTCAACATCTCGTAAGTCCTTCCATGACTGCTCCTTCTTCACCTTACTGACCCTTCTAGTCGAAACTTCTTCATGATGCAGCGTTTCATTCCCCTCGGCATTGAAGGCTCCATCATGCGCTATGAGGTCTACAGAAACAAGAATGCCACGGAAAAGGAGTTCACCGACATCTCAGACATGTACAAGCGTGTCATGTCGGAGGACAAGTTCCTCGCCATCGGCGCCCAAGAGAACATCAAGCGAGGAGTCTTTATCAACGGCGAGATGCACTCCGATTACGAAATGGGCGCTCTCTGGTTCCAAGGACAGGTCCGCGACCTTGTGCAAGAGCATTTCAAGAAAGAAGTCGAGGCTGGACACCAGATCGGAGTCGTGGAGTCGCCTGTGACAAAGGTCGCGCCCAAGATCGGACAGGTCACCTACGCACCTGCTGAGCCAGCCTTCAAGCCCTTGGAGGTCAACACCAGGGAGATGATTGCCGTTTGATTTTCCTTTTTCCTTTGATGATTTACAATAGCGTATTAGAAATTAGCGTCCTAATATGCTATAGGATTTTGCATTTACTGAAAACAGCATGGGCTGAAAGAGATGGGCTTTGGGCTGGGCAGATAGATTGAGATAAAATTGACTTCTTGCCTCTACCTTGGTTTCTTATCGCGGGCTCCGTTACTTTTAACATTTAAATTCTCATCTTAACCGGCGCGTAAGGCTATCCGAGGCGTTGGTCATCTGGGCACCGGAGTTACCAACGAAACTTTGCAGACCATTACATGGAAGCAAACATTATCGAAACCACATGAGGAAATTTTTCAAAAAAACACCAGTCATCTGCACCCGCGACACTACTCCTAAGGTAGTTCTATTGAGGCTATTGCATGCCAACAGAGAGCAGGCCCCTAATCATCAGCCTCTGGCTTCTGGCCGTAAATCACGGTCCTACATTACGACTTTCGTTAGTAACTGTAACAGCATGAAGGGGTCTGATTTATGAAAGTAAAACTAAGGAGGCTTACACTTCGAGGTAGGCATGAAGCGCCGGATCAGTCAACTCCTTGCGCATCTCAGAAAGAAACAACTGCGAAGTCTCGTACTTCCACTGTCACAACTTGTTAGGTTCGCGTCTGAGAGTGTTGGCGATGCGGAAACGTACCCCCAGCATTTCGGTGAGACCGCGGATGGAAAACCCCTCGAGACCCTGAAGGAGGAAATGGCGGTTCCAGGCACCCCATTGTTTGAGTGTCTTATCCTTGGGCCACGTTCCAATGGGGACCTTGACCCTGCGAGCCGAGACGTTGATGAAGCCAGCATCTCTAACCGAGTCGGTCATTTTCTCATCCCAGAAAAAGCTTTTGCCCGTAATCTCCCCGATCTGCATGAATATCTCCACCCACGTTTTAAAGGGCGAGGTAGCCTGCAAGGTGTCATCATCGCACTTGGCGTTACCCCATAGCTCAACGCTCTCAACCCAGCCCCCGGGCCGAAGATGCCTATAGGGGTTAGTGATCCATGCCAGATGGTCAGGAAGGGACATACTTGAAGGCTTTCTCATACAACTTGGTCCAGTCGGGGATGCAGCCTATAAGACCACGAACATGGACGAAGTCAAAATGATCAACTGAGTAAGTCCAATCTTGGTTGATGTCATCGACTTCAAACCTGCAGTTTGGCGGTACAAAGCTGGGTTGGATAGGTGAAAGGTCGATGCCGACAACTTCTGCAGATGGATGCGCGTCTGCAAATTCACTGGGGTCGTTAGGACTTGTGCCGGACTGAGTAGAAACACTTACATGGCCCAAATGCCAGTACCACAACCCAAGTCCAACACATTCTAAATCCATAAGCAAATAGAATTCATATGCGCGGAGGGAATCGACTCACTTGTGGGTGATCTCCAATAGGAGCCTCGTAAAGCTCGTCATTCAGGATGATCCTATAAACCTCGTGCCTAATCGAACCATTAGCTAGCTAAGTGCAGGATGCTTGGAACTTACATTAAGTCTTCAGCTTCCTGCTGACGATCATCGTTCGGAGCCCTGAGAACTTATTAGAATCGCGACCATAGCACCGAGTTGTGTGATGGCTCACCAATAGGATCCATCCTGGTAGGAGTGGTACCGCCGCCCATTCTCCCATTTGTAGCTCAGAATGGAAGACCTCAAAGACTCGGTATCGGTAATCCTAGTCCTGCGCGGGTTAGTGGCCATTCTTTGGGTTTTCGAGCTTCAGCTTACGATTGGGAGTAAGAAGAGTCGGAATCATCGTCCTAAAGCCAGTATTACCATGTGAGCTACTGAAGAATCATGGTGGCAGTGATTGAACCTACAACTTCAATTGCGCCATTATCCGGCAGAGCCTCGGTTCCCTGGTTTGTCGGCGACTGGCCAGCGGGAGGTGACCGCGTTGTTGGGGAGCTGGATTGACGTGACTTTGGGGACGACATGCTGAGTTTCGTCTCCTATCCTAGGGCGAACTAAACGGACTAAGCAAATAAGCTTGCTGGATGTTGAGTGGGAAGAACTTTGCGAAATGGCGGACAACTGAGGGGGAGAGGAATAAAAACACTGACCACCGCGTGGCTCTTTGCAACAGCCGAGGAGAGGGGGTTCCATGCATGCCCCTGTCCGTGTTGGCCAAGATTGGAAAGAACTGCGTCGATGAGCAGTTGGTCGTGTTACATTATATACCCAAAAAGATGAGTCCGGCACATACCGAAACCTCTCGTTGCTGGGTTGGCTGTTCTCGCATTTTAGTTGCATGCATAACTGGAGCGCTTTGCAACTCTTATGCCACCACGCCTTGTAGACCTTCAAACGGCCAACGATGGAGTCATTGTCTTGGTCAGTTAAACCGCGAATTAGGTTAAACACGTAGGATACATTTAAGAAATTATTGATACTGATGTATAAAATATAGTTGCCCATACATGTTCGCTTTATGAGCTGTAAAATGTCATAGCATACCCAAGTATTGGCACCTTTACAATCCACCTTCAACCGCCCAAGGTGTCACTGTCACTTCGACAATAAATGTCCCAGGCCTGCGGTATTCAGGAAGAAATTCTCTATTTGCCATAGATGATGCAGAACATACATCATTACTAGTTGGAAGAAATCGGACACTACGGAGTCGGCGCGAGGAGATCGCTTCATTGGATGTTTAACAACGATGTCATGGCGATCTCAACGATAACTATGTAATAGGCCTTCCGTTTAGTTTTCATACTTTTCTGAGCATGTTGAGATTGACAATAGGAACAAGAACATGCCTGGCAAGCATGCGTTCGGCGCGAACATGCTATTCGTCAAGTAGAGGACGATGTACGACTCCTTACGCCATTACTAACCCACTACAGTGTCACCAAGTCGGAATAAGCACCTATATAGGGCACAGAAACCTTGTCAAAGGCGTTGCAATTGTATGATGCTCTTGGTTGCGGTCGCATTTCAGCTGCGTATGCTACGTCGACGCGGGGTCATTCCTATGCTCGCCAATTTGGGCGTATTTCTCGTTGCGTTTGTCATTTCCGTCGTCCTGGCCTTCGCCGAGCTTGGGGACGCCAATACCCCTTTGCCACTGGCTTTCGGTCTTTTGATGACCTGGCTTCCGCTCTTAGTAGTCTTTACAATTGTCGACCAGAATCCTGTCTCATCGGAGCGCACCGCGTGAGTGCTTCCTTCACTCAGCGTGACATTCTTGGGAGTGCTGATTACAACAGTGAACTGATCTCCCGCTGGCTCGACAACGCCGATGCCATTAAGTCCTGGGCCAACACGCCCCAAAATAACAGCACAAACCCTGATTGGTGGCGGGATGCCATAGCAATCCCTCAGCAGCTGGAGGTCCACGGATTCATTGGACAGGGTAGAGAGACACAGTTTTGCGGACTACCCCACGCGTTACTCAAGGCCTCAACGGCTGTTGACTTTCTCATCGAGTCCAGAGACGGTCTCGAGCACCTCGCGGAGAGTGTTGCCGATAGGTTAAATGGAGGGAAACCCAAGGCGCGGTACGTCGTATCGGTGCTCTCCTTCTTGCTTGTATGGTGCGCTATTATGAGCGCCTTCGTTATATCTTTTATGGCCCCGATAATAGGCCTGGCTGCCGAACCCTTACATACCTCCTCTTCAGCGGCTTCAGCTCTATGTCTTAGGTGATTCAGTTTTAGAAGCGTCCGCCACAGTATGCCCTCTGGGTGTCGTATGTCTCCAACACTCTAGCGATTCTGGCAATACTCGTTGTGATTGTATTCCAGGTAAGGTTTCAACCAGCAGAACACCAAAGTCTTGCCCTATTTTAGTCTGTTCTGTTTCCGATTCGCTGAGTTGTACTAACCGCCAGTGAATCCAGGTGACGGGTGTGGCCAGTAATTATTATTGCAGGTCCAGCGCTCTCAACGCGACTCTACTTGGAGGTTACCTTGATTTCAATGGCCCCGCGTTCTGTCGGGATCGCTTCAATATCCTGCGATACTGGGCCGCTGCAGATGCTGTTGGGGCATCGGTTCCAACAGTTGCGCTTATTGTGGCGCTATTCTGGTGACTTAAATGCAGTCATCTCTGGAAAGCGAACGAGAGGATGCAACCGCGGCATCTGCAGCGACTTCGGGGAGCCATAGCTGCCATGGACACGAGAAGGCTAGTGAAGTGAATGCATGTTGCGTTAACTTTGGATATGAGAAGAGATCTGATGGGTTACTGAGCTTTAGGCCTGATTGCATTAGTTGGCGACTTTGCTAATGATTCCATCCTCCAGAAACACTCACGGCGATTGGTGATGTCTTCTTAGTGTGCTGCACAAAGAACTCAGCCACCTAGATGGTGCCTCAATAATATAAAGAGAGCAGTCTCTTTACAAGGGTGATGATTTTACTGCTGATCTGTACTTCATTTCGCTTAAAACAAACTAGAAAGAAGGACGCCTCTCGTTGTTCAGATAGTGGAGAGAAATATCGTGCATTAATTACTACAACCTTCTGTTTCAAGGAGTTCAGCTAGCAACCAACAACTCACAACCAACAGCCAAGAGAAACTGGCCTTTGCGTGTTGCCATACCTGCCCCTAATTTGAAACTACGGGGCAATTATTTGATGAACCGATGGAATCTCAGTTGGAGAATTTGTTTTGTTTTCTCTCCTTCATCCCTTCTCCATTCGCTCCTTTAACTCATCGGCCGCAAAACACCGCATTCGTTTCGGTGTCGTCTCTCTACTCCGCGCTCTCTTTGCAGCAATAATATCAACTATGCCCTCGTCCGTCGTCACGTCACTCCTTCTCCCGGGCTACAGGGGGACCCTTGTGGCTAAGGTTATTGGCGCCGAGGCCACGGCCACCACATACGTCCTGAACTGCGGCACCAGCACCGACGACATCGATTGTGGCGTCTATAATAACTCTATCACTCTGGGTCCCTGGGCGAGCAAAACGTTGCCGCCGGGGGCTGCCAAGACTGGCGAATTCGACCTCTTCATTACTCAGTCCTACGCTGAGGAGTCGTGGAAGTTCTCTGTCCACTGCGACATGACTCGGAGTGTCGCAGAGGAATGCACCACCATCAACATTGGCGGCAACGATGACGGCCATCCCACTGCGACTATTACTGAGTCCGACTATCTTGACATGCTGGGTTTTGCCAGTTTTACCTGGGTTCCTGTAACTATCACCGCTGGCCAAGATTTGCTGACCGCCACGCATTCGGCATCCGACGAAGCGAGTGCTACTGGCGACACGTCGGACAGCGCCCAAGCTACCTCTGGCGATGCGACTGCAACTGGTGCGAAGGCCTCGAGCAGTGAGACGAGTACTACTGAGGGCTCAAGCAGCACGCCCAGCCCCGACAAGGATTCTGGTGCTGCGACCTTTCTTATCCGCACCTTTACAGCCATGTCTGTAGCAGGACTCGCTGTGAGCATTGTACTGTCATGAAAGGATATCTAGCGCTGGGGCATAGTATTCCTAATCACATAAAAATCAACAATGATACCTTGTCTTGCTTGACTTATCTTATCTGTCAATACTGTGATCGAGTGGAGGTTATGTCGAGTATGATGTGTGAAATTCGTAAAGAGAAAAGATTCCACTATCTTTTACCACTACTTCTAAGATAAACTATCTACTCAACCTCTCTTCTGAGCTCCTTTAAACTAATAAAAACCATTTAATTCCCTTGGATGCTTAATTTCTAGCCTCCGTATCCTTCTTCTCCAACTCTCGTGAGCGCAACCAGTCTGGAATCCAAAGCTCGTGGTCGCGACAAGCAACCAGCCAAGGCGTCAAAGCAATGCAAGAATTATCCGTCCAAGGGAATCTCCTGACATTAAAATGGTTTGTGTTTGAAGTGTTATAGAAAATGAAATGGTAAGCCTATTGGTAACGATCTGAAGACCATGGCATTTTCATCCTAAGAAACGAGGGCCTCCGGCGTCTAGAAAGCCTTTCGCGTTAGCAACGAGCCCTGCCTTGAATAGAGAATAAGCAAACTTACTCATCAGGTACACGACGCCCGTCGTCGTCGTGTCTATCCTCCATGTAACCCTGTGCTCGAGGCATGTCTTCTAAGTTGGGACCGGACGGAGACTGTTGCCGCGGCTGATAGGCAGGAGACTGTTGCTGTGGCTGATAGGCAGGATACTGGCCCCATTGAGCCCCTGGCGCGATTCCATACTGTGCCTCTATGCTCATCTGCTGTTGTTGTTGTGGACTGTAAGCTGGACTCGGGCTGGATATAGGCTTCCTTCTGACCGTGGCCAGGCCTGCTGGAGGTGTTTGATACTCGTGTCTCTGAGGCGGAGCACTATTCTGCCCCCAGGACGGATGAACCGGGTTTTCTCTGACCATGCCGGGATGGCCATTTCGGGTAGTGCTGGGAAGCTGAAAAAGGGGCGATGAAAACCAGTCCACAGTATCTTCCGCGCGGTTTCCATCCTCCTTCGGGAGAACACTCAGGTCCTGGTTATCATGTTGTACGTTGGTGGTAGCTCTTTGGGGCTCATCCTCAAAAGCATGACCTTGGTTCAGATTGGCACAATCTTCATCGGCCTCGCCAGCTTGGAATTCCTTTTCTAGTTGAATAGAGCTCCTCCTGGACTCTCCGTTGGTGGAAAGGCCCGCTTCGTTGTAGTCGAGTCCTTGCTTGCAGCTTTCCACACTTCGAACAACAGCAGTAACCTCAACACCACCCGACGCCATTGCAACCCTTAAAGCCTCCAGTATTGCAGAAACATGGCCGACGAGAACCCTGACGCACTCGGGTCGATTGGCCTCTAAAGCTTTCTCCAAGGCGTTCTGGTTGTTATCGTTCCTAAGCAAGACGTCTGTACCCCGGTCGAGCAGAAACCGAACAGACTCGGCATCTCCAAACCAGGCAGCGAGAATCAGCGGCGTATCGCCCGCGGAATCTGCAAGATTGATATCCGCGCCAGCATCCAGAATCAACTGCACTGATGATTTGGGAAGATACATGGCTGCATTGGTGAGGGGCGTAGACGTGTACGGCCCGCCACGAACATTAACATCTGCTCTCGCCTGTATGAGACGTTCGAGAATGTTCTTTTCGCCCTTTATTGCTGCCGCAATAATGGGACGCGCCAGTTCACCTCCTCCGAGGTCAGGATTGGCGCCATGCTCGAGCAGAAGTTCGACGATGTCCTCGTTGCCTGCCTCGACAGCTGCTTGTATGACTGTGCCTTGTGGCATGTTCTCATGTGCGGTGCACGCGTTGACATCAGCTCCGCGCGCCAGGAGAACTTCGACAATGTGCATGTGACCCTCAAACGCGGCCGTCTGCAGAGCCCACCCATTAGGCGAGTTGATGTCGGCTTTGTTATCTAGGAGCATGTTCACAAGATTGATTGTGCCGTCGTATGCCGCTGCTGTGAGTGCGTTGCCGTATCTGTACGCTGGTTAGTAGCTAAATTCTCCTTCACCGAGAGTCAAGAGAGAAACCATTTTCCTTACTCTTCACCCGTGGCGTCAGGGCAGGCTCCAAACCTGAGCAGGAGCTCGACAGTTTCCGCCTTTTCTAGGTCGGTAGCCTCATATAAAGACTCGTCCAATTTTTCCGCCGCGATTAATCCGTGCGTATACTCCCACATGGCCTCCATGATCTCAGTTTCTCGTTCTCTGTCCGAGCTTTTGGCCGTCAACAGGAAAGCGACGTCACAGCTGAGGTCCGGACACTCCGGGAGCAACAGCTTGGCAATATCCCAGTTGTCCTCAGACGACGCAACTTCAAGTGCAGCTTGCAGTTCCTTTTGGGGGTGCTCGTAAGATCCGAGGAGTCGCTTGAAAGCTTCTAGACGACCATACTCTGCGGCCCTGATAAGCGCCTTGCTGAATTCCCTTGGGGGTAGCTTCTCTGAATAGTTCTTGATGAGGAATTCGAACATTGTCAAATCGGAGCGGGAAGCTGCCAGAGCAAGTGGCGACCGAATGACCTCGTAGTCTTCTTCAGTCCCATCGTCTTCGTCGTCGTCTTGCTTCTCCTCTTGTCCGCCCTCGTCGTCGCTCTCCTCGCTGATAAGAGAAACATTCTTTTCCACTAACAATTTCACAGCATCGCAGTTGCCCGACTCGATTGCCGCATTAATCACCCCCCCATACGCGTCACATTTGGCATTCAGATCTGCCCCTCTCTTTAAAAGCTTTTCCGTGACCTTGACGTGACCTTCTGCAGCAGCCATGTGCAATGGCGTTGCGAGGAACTTCTCTTTGCCATCGTCGATTGCGGCACCTTTGTTCAGTAGTTCATCGATAATATCGGACTGGCCAAAGTTGGCTGCAAAGTGAAGCTAAGGCATATCAGATCAGCTTCAGGGTTTCTCTCACAATGTCTCAAGCTTTCATAATTATAGTTACTCACTGGCGTTTTCGACCAATAGTCTCTTAGGTTCTTCTCCTCTTCATGTCCATTCTTCATCAGAGCTGCTACCAACTGACTGAATCCGACAGCAGCAGCAACGTGCAGCCCAGGTAGCTCCTCATACTTATCAAAGTACTGGAAAGTATCGGTCAATCGGTTGTCTCGCTTTCGTCCCCGTCATGGTCGAACATTATATGTCCGTTCGGGGAACTAGGGTAGTCGGAAGCGGCGTCATCCCAGCCGCCTTCATCTTCGTTCGAGGGATCGGAGGAGACAGTGTCGGTGTCATCGGCTGTCTCGTTTTCATCTTCAGCATGCTCGACACCTTCTTCGACTTCGTCATCCGTTTCAGTAACAGCAAAGCCAAACTTTTCCAAGACATGAGTAAATGCCCGAAGTCCCAGCATGCCATGTTGCAGCTTGATGTGCTCATCTGAGAGCCCAAGCAATTTGTGCGCGTTGTTCAAAAGATGAGTCTTTACGACGCCATCTATGAAGCAGACCGTAGGTTGTGAATGGCCAATCGATTTCGGGCTCAGCAACGGTCCACACTTCTCCACGAGATCATGCAGCTTTGCTTGAAGTTCAAAAGTAGAATAGAGTCCAGTGAGAAGACCAAGCTCCTCCTCTGTGGGATCCTCGTATGTGAGCACGAGAACTCGGAGCATCTCGATAATTTCATTGACCTTTCCACGGTTGAGCTCAAAGATTTGCCGCCATGCAGAGGTGAGAAGTTCATCTAGTTGTTGGGGAGCACCCTCCGGGTGAAGACGAGCATGAAGATCGTTCTCATGCTGGGGGAGCACCTCTAGCCGAACACAGGTAATATCGATCCACTGTGTGTTCTGAGCTCGTCTTCCAATCAAGCTACTCGCATAGTATGCCAGCGCTTTACTGTAGTTCTTCTGAGTTACCAAGGCCGAGACCTTTTCTTGGGCGTGCTTCCGCAGCTCAAGTTGGACTCGGTCTCCGTACTTCTCGTCCTCCAGGTCGATCAGCCGAACCGAGTCTCCTCTGAGGGCCTGGCCAATATCCCAGTTATCTCCACTGGTGATGAGCCACCTGACCAGCGTCGGTCTCTTGCTGCTCATATTCTCGATTTCAGTCCTAAGAAGATCGAGCATCGTGGCAGTGGAATCTGTGTCGCGTTGAAGTGTTTCCAGGTTATTCACGACGAAGTACACCCCAACCTCTAAAAGATCATCGTGTGCAAGAATGTCTTGAAGGACCTGCCACAAGTTCTGCACTGTCAACTTGGGCTGAGCCTTCGAGCCCTGCTTGCGTTTCATTTTAAGGAGAAATTCGGCGCACGACGCCAAGCTCTCCCTCTGCCTGATAAGCTGCTCGACCAGGGACTTGAGTAGATCCTCAGCGGTGCCATGGTCGGGTGTATGGTCGCAGAAGAAGAAGGCAAGCAGGGGACCTATTGCATCGTAATCGGGGTCAATCATCTGCTCAATTTCTTCCAATGCCGCCAGTGCGGCACTGGTTTTCCCTCTGCCGTCTGGGCCGCGGATCCATAGGCAGTCTCCTGGCTTCACTGGTAAGGATTCCTGAGTGTCGTTGCGCTTGGCCAACCAGCTCATGAATTCTGGCTCTTGTGGAACCCACGATGAAGCAGCAGTTGTTTGGGAGATGCTCCTTCGCTTCCTGTCCACCCGAGCCCCGTCAAGTATCTCCATAGCCCTCTTGAATAAGTCCAGGTCAATTTTACCCATGGCCCGTTGCCGTGTCTTGACTACCAGGTGAGCGCCATGGACAATCTTCTTCAGGGCACCGCGCACCAGCGCATACCGTTCGTCTTTGGAGTTCTCAAACTTGACCAGATCTCGGTGATTAGCAGCCAACCCCATAGCTTCCATAACGCCACCCCCTAGAATGGCCGACTCTTCCGTTACGAATCGGACAATCTTGTCGGGTAGAGGAATGCCAAGCTTCTTGATGAACTGTGGTACTCCCGAGAGGTCGGTCATGTTGGTTGGCTGCTCTTCCCAAAAGCCCATCAATGGCATTGAGCTTGGCTTCATCGCCGCCCGTACAAACTCGGCTCTCAGGTCTTTTAGTTCCTTGTTACCGGGTTTCATCAGCTCAACAAGTTTGGACGGCACAGTCCAATTGAATATCTGGCCGACGTTGGAGAACATGGCAGCCACCTGGGCAGTTTCGGCGCCCTCAAAGGGTGTACCGAAGACAGCGCATCCAGCAATATTCTCGGATAGGCGGAGGAACCTTTGTCGACCAGACTCGGCAAGACAAACAGCCTGTGATGCTAGTTAGAGATATTTGTCGTGCTATTGGAGGTTGGAAAACAACTGGGCTCAGACCTTGGCAATGACCAGCCCTCCCATGCTGTGTCCAATAAAGACAATTGGTCTTGACCCTGGATTCTGCCGGAAGATTGTTAGTTGGAAACATGATCATATTTGCTAAAACTTGTATGAAGCGAACCTCTCGCTTCGAGTGCAAGCCATCCAGTAGAGTCGACGCCAGGTTATCTATAAACTGAGTGACTTTCAGTGGTCCCATATACGCTGACTCGTACATGTACAGAAGAATTCGCGCATTGGGGAAGTCTCGAGCTATCCCCTCCTTATCGCTAATCCAGTTGAAACCGGATTTTGACTTCCAACTGTTCAGGGGATGAGCAGCAAGGCCGGGAACGAAGACAATGCTGTGACCACTAGATCAGCTAGATATACCTCATGAGTGTTACTTGGGCATACTTACTCCATGTTCGTCTTTTCGCCAGGCCCGGGCTCGGGATGCAGTTGCTTGAGCCCCTGCTTAACATCTTCATATCCCTTCTTCTGCTTCGGGGGTGCAGCACCACCGACTGTGCGTCGCGTTGCCGATCGATGAAGTGACATGGCGTGCTTTGTAGTGTCAAAAGACATCAAGCCTTTGCCCTCAGTCATGAGATGGGATTTGACGAGTCTTATTATGGCTCAAGGCTGCAGTTATCAGCTTCGATTTGGCCCCCAAAAGCAACCTGTCGGGAGCTTTGCCACCTAGACAACAGAAGCAAGCCTTTTACGAGCCGGATACTGCAGGAGGGTAACACAACTCGCTTAATGGAGGTTGCTATCGGATGCTGAGAATGCCCAGTCCACAATGTCTCAAAATATGGCCAAGTCATCCCCCGCCAGCGGCCCTTGCCAGAAAAGGTATTTTGTAATTTACATATGCACATCGGCTCTCCACTCCCTGTTCTCGGATGAAGAGTTTACTCTGTCCGTTCTTGAAGACGTCAAAAGACTATCGCCCTCATCTTCATGTTCTCGTCAGGCAAATCTCAAACATCAACTGACCCGGGACTCAATCACTCAACTACTCAGCAATGACAACGCCGTCTCCACCTTTTATGATACGAGTCCTCGAGAAGGAATCCTCAAACAACAATACCGAAAACTGGCTGTTACCAGCGACCAGCCGCGTCGAGGATAACGTTGTTGTACCTCAGTCTGACCCCGAGTTCCTTGAAAGAGAGCTTCTCGTCAAACGACTCAATGATGTGCATCATTGGCTCTGGATGTGTGGCCGCCCAATGCCGCCAAGATCTCTTTATCACCAGCGACTTCTGGGTCGCGAAATCGTCATCTGCGAGAATATTGAGCTTCATCTCATCTGGTGGAGAAACCGCATCTTCATCAAGCCGATGCCATCGTATCTCCTCGACCCCGACTTCTGGAAAGCTCACATTGTCAACACGGCAGACACGCGGAATCAAGACCCATATCTGGAGAACATAGATGCCTGCGCTCGAGGATTCTTGTTCTCCTACACTGCGCTGATCGCCTACAAAAGCGACTTTCGCATCGCACAGGAGTGTGGCCTACTTCCAGATGAACTGACATGGGACAAATGGAAGACCTTGGCGGCCCAAACCCTGGATAATCATCGCTACGACTGTGTCATCCTCGGTACTGGTACGGTGAGTTACGTCTGAGCCGCCTGAACAAGATCTACTGCTTTGGCAAGGGCTCTATTTTCCGCGGTTACTCTAGAGTGGCATCCCACGCTCTATACGGAGATCTAATTTACGATAGCTTTTCTGTGCTGGCAGGTATTCTCGCATATGTCGTTATTGCGCTCACGGCCATGCAGGTTGGGCTTGGCGTTGAGACGTTGGTTAAAAATGAGGCGTTTCAGAATACGAGTTATGGACTTACTGTTTTTGCGCTGATTTTTCCTTTGATCGGTGGAGCTCTCATCTTTCTCTTTGTTCTCATGATGCTAGTTAGTAACTGGAGGGCGACGAAGGCCTATGAGAAACGGCGGTTTAGGAACATGCAGGTAGAAGCCTTGAGAAGATATAACTGGAAGATGTCGATGGTCAAGTGGCACTGAGCTAGTTCGATTTGTTGATCGGCGTAGAGAAGAGATCCGACAGAGGAATGTGCCAACAGCTAAGAATGTACATGGCTTTCATAAAACCTAAAGTGCAAAATGCATAGCTACGCCACCCTCTCCTTCAAGAAGGGGTGAATATTCGTCGATCCAATGAGCTAATTAGGGAGGAGGTTGGCACAAATGTGCGAGTTGTGCAACACTTATATTCGCGCTGGCAACACTCTTCATAACCACTCAATAAGTCCTCCGAAGTGAAGTAACGATAAATCCCAGTTCCGCCCCTAGTGACGCTCTATAGTCGGAAGTCTTTCCAGCCACAGATCCGATAAAAATGATTACGTTTGTGTTTGTCTCGCTGCTCGGCGACGCGACGATTGGCATTGGACCCCAGGCGAGACCCTCTATGCTCGGTCAAAGAATTTCGTCAAATCAGGTGTGTCACGGACGGAGAGATGAGGCGCAGCCTATGCACCTCAGCTGCTATCACCCGAAGCGCCAAGTTTCGGCCTCTTCCCTAGGACTTCACTTGACAGGTCTCGACTGGTTCACATTGCCTCGCTACTGTATTCCTGTGAAACGGCATATACACCCTGGCTACCTATCTTCAACGAACTCTACCAGCATCCTATAACTGAGGTGCCTTTAAGATCATCAAATCCAGCGCCGGCCCCCCGCTGTGGGAAGATTAATATGAAACGTCCATGCCGGTCGATCCTAAGCTGTGCCGAGCCGGCAATCTGTGGGCAACTTGGCCGCCTGCCATTCGCGGAAGATGGGGAGCTGCTGACACCCTTGTTCAAGCCCTGCTCTTCCTTCTCCCTGCCTCGAGGTCTCAATATTTCAACCTACTTGCCAATAAAAAATCAGCGGCGCTCAAAATCTCGGGTCAGTAACACATTGAAGTCCCAAATGCAGCAATGCTCTCCGAAAGATAAGCACTAATGCATTCATCGTTTACCAAGAAACGACATTTAGCGGTTTACCATGTGGTGTAGCCAAGAGCCGGACCACTACTGGACGAGGCTCTATTCAAGTGAGAGGAGCCCAATAATCTTCAAACTCGGTGGAATGATGGCTTACTGCACAAGCAACACGGGGTTTGGATGAAAGGTGTTCTCAAAAGACGGTACGAGACATATGAATCTGAGCCTGCCTGTTGTTCCGTTGCTACGACAGCACTCGCGCCACGCACCTTGCAGTCATGCAAATCTCTGCGTTTAGTGCGCACAGAAAGAAGAGGAATGCAGAAGACGACATTTGTGAGGATAGATTATGATTGAGCAGTAATAATATAATAAATAAATACCTCGCTCAGTCAATCTTACCTCAGCTCAAGCAGCATTCTTGGCCCTCGCCCTCGCTTTGTTCATAAGGTAGCTGCTATCTTGGCTTCAGTGTGAATTGAGATAGAAGATTGTGGCCCGCTTTCGCCACGTCCGGCCTATTCATCAGCAAGATCTTGAGAAATGACGCCAATAGACTGACAAATTCTTGTCCCATAGTCTGGCTTGACGCCTTGCTATGCGAAAAGGTGGTTAGTGACTGTGTATCTGAGGTCGGGCCGGTGTTGTTGTACCTGAAATGCGTATAGACCCACGATCGGCTTCGAGGGCTCAATGAGGACTATGTGAGTGGCGCAGGACTTGAAAGATGCGCGGTGCGGGCAGTAAGGATGATTGTAAAAATCTGGCGAGGACCTACCGTGATTTGTGTGCAACTATAAGGTTAAAGAGAGAACCAGTTAGTATAAAACAAATTCAACGTCAGTGGAAACCCTTACCTTAAACCTTACAAAAGTGATGTCGTAACGGTGTCGCCAATCTCCCAAGCTTCCATTGGCTTTCACTTCAAGCTCGACAGAAGTGATGACTTCCCCACGAGGTCCGTCGATAGAAAAAGTCTCTATCTCTTCATCGGGCAGATGCTCCTTGGATCCTAGTATGAGAGACCCGACGGGAATATCTGGCGAGTCATACTGGAAATGGATTCCGTGGATTCTCTTGTTGGCAGTCCGTACGGTCAGACCCGTCAGCCGGGAAAGATGATGACCTCCATTTCCTCCAAACAAGCTCACGCCAAGAGGATAGAGATCCAGGTCGCGAACAGCAGGAAACTTGTCTGCATGAAGCTCCATATCCCCGCTAGGAACAAAAGGGTCCCATAGAATTGAGGCGCGCAAAGCCGTGTCGGCTAGTAAAGACTTGTCTAGGTTGGGCGCGATGCGGGAGCGAATGCAGAGACTAACCATCTTGAAGCCCTATATCAGAGTTAATGTTGTTGCACCATCATGGTAGAAGGCTTTTCTCACGTCAAACTTTGCCTCAATGTGTCTTATGGCGTGGAAAGCCTCGAGGCTTTTTTTCGGTAGGTCGTCGAAATTGCTGCCAGCCCAGTCCGATTCCTCCCCACTAGGACCGACGCACTGAATTCCTCGAAAGCCACCACGGGCACAAGCGAGATTGAATCTTTGGATACTTTGAACTCTGAGTGTGCTTTTCGAAGCGTTCCTCGTGCTCCCTAGCTGCACTGACTTCCCATCAAGCGTGACGAAGTTGAGTCCCGCGACGTACTCAACGTTTCCGTGGCGGAAGAAGTAGACTTCGACATGCGACATGACTTCCGGGACTGAGATGTATTGCGCATAGAGAAAGTAGATGCTGAGGCTCGTTATACAAGAAACAGACGTCGTGAGTCGACTCGACATCTCGATGTATTGGTACCGTTCAACATCCGGTCCAACTCGGAGGGAGTGTTTATGGGAGGGTAGATGATCAACTTTGCGAAAAGGGTCCGTATAATTAGCATCGAAACAAAATTGATCAAGCAGCTGTTGAATTCTCTGCATTCGCTGGTAGACGCTTTTTCGGTTGAGGACCGGCTCTGTGTGATTTTCACCATTTGTACATCGATAGAGCCATCTCCAGTCGAGTTGCATCAGTGCTTGCCATTTGAACGCCTCAAATAACCAATCCCTGTCGCCATTACTGCGAAACCTCGATTTCCAGAACTGTTCATCATGGAAGATGGGAGCGAAAACCCGTGATGCAAGACGTAGGGAAAAGAAGTCTGTGGTAGACAAGTAGCAGGCAATCTTTCGACAAACGTCCTCTGGCAGAGCGATGAAGCGGTCTTCGGTGGATGATACGGACGTGATTGACATCGTTTCCCATTTCCCTCCCGTCCTCGTCGGTGGAACATCTGATCTGCGGAGCAGCCAACTCGGGGGTATTGCCGACACGGTCGCCCATTCCCTCGATGTGGCTACTGGACCATTTGGTCTGCGGAGCAACCAGTCGGGGAGAATTGTCGATATAGCTTTCCATTTTTTCCATATTCTTGCCACTTGACCATCTGATCTGCGGCTAGGGGCTGCTACCAGGTGGTATGGGTTGAGCCCGTTGTTACAATTCACCTCTCGGAGCTTGGTTTCGTCAGGCGATATCCTCCACAAATAGTAGAGTGCTTCCCAAGGGATGGGCTTTGGGTCGTAGACTTTCTCAAAGACTGCGCAGCAGGCTGCATGTAACGGGAGCCCAACCCGTTCTCGGCCGCGATTAAATGCCTTGTCCTGAAACAAAACAGCCCCTGATGGCCTGAGCACATGTCCCTCATCATCGTACCAAGATGCATAGTCGAGCGGCCCTTCGAAGGTGTCAAACTGACATTGTTTGCGCGACGTCGCTCTCCCAATGCCCGAGATTCCGATAGTGCCCATGCAGTCACAATAGACTATTCACACTCAAGATTAGCGCTGTCATTCGAGCTGTTGTTGGCGGTCTTACCGATTTGGATGTAGCTTGTCCAGGGCGGAACTTTTCCATCCTTGACGCCAGTAAAGGTATTTCCGCAGACAAAACATCGGGGAGGGTATAGGCCTGCGGCCAGTACGCTTGGCCTTAGCATAGTGGATTGGGTAATGTGATGGTCTAGAGCCTGAATGGCGTGTGTTAAAAAAGAGGGGAGGGAAACATTGTTGAATTGGATCACGTACTCCGTACAAAGCACCGTGCTCGAAGAAGTCATGTGACTTCGGAGCCTCGTCGCGAAAGGCTCCGGGAGATTAGACAAAATTGGAAGGAACGCGACAGACTTTTCCATCAGAAATGATCGAAATCGGGCCTTAAAAGTAGATTGAATACACACACATCTTTGAGGTCAATTGAGTTGAACACCCGGCTATTCGATACATACATTCTCCATAGTCAAGTGCCGAGCTTACATCGCCCTCACACTGACGCATCCACACGCATGTATCAATGGAAATCGCAAATCATGGTCAAAAAGATCTCGTCCATGTCCTCGAGTGTACGCCGAGAGCTTTCGGGATATAGGCAGTAGACCACGGGAAAGTAGGCCCAGCAGAGAATGACATCAAGCGTCGCACTTTTTGAAGCCTGTTCTGTATGGACAGGGTTGTCAGCGGTACACTAGGCAGGCCAATGGCAATCAACTTGCCCATCTGCTCCCCGCACGTTAAGCTGAGAAGCGGCGAACTAGTACTCGGGTTAGTAATGACTAGGGAATCCTCGCTGTTGTATGTTTCTTTTTGAGTTTTCTCCGTCTTTCTTCTGTGCTTCGAAGAGCCATTCGATATGAAATTCAATATGATTTTGCAGTTTTGTGGCTGAGTAATTGCTATGTTGCTGACCTTGAGCGTTGCCTCATCTGGTAATCGCCGAGCAGCCTTTCCGCCTTAGGCAATTCCCGAGTCCTCATGCTCTGACCTCAACTTGACTTCCTTGGAAATGATGCAAATCTGGACTGCTTCACTGAGGTCTGATCTACTTACTATTTGCATTTCAATCGGCACTTCCATTTGAGGAAAAATGTTTGTTACTCTGAAGGCTGCGAAGACTGGCACATCCGATGGTGTCGCCATGGAGCAGGTTGCACAGAGCAACGCCAGTGCGTGTAACCGGTTTGGACGAAGGGTTGCGTGCATGGGCTGCCGGAGCAAAAAGGTATGTTGGTCTTGAGTGCGCTTTCAGGCATCACGTACTGATGGGAATTGATAGCTTCGTTGCATGGGAAGCAGGCTATCATGCGACAGGTGCAACACTCAAGGGATTCCCTGCGTTCCGTCATCGTCACGCAGTGTCCGAGACCGTGCCAGTACAAGACGAACGGGATCCAGAGTGTGCCAGCCGAAACCGAGCGACAGTATCAATGATGACTCTCATTATGACGCCCGAGTTCAAGAATCCGACGTGACTCTGCCCACCCCGCCACGTCTCCAATCGGACGAAGAACCGGGGTCAAATGATGGTCAAACATCTCATCCAGTTGACCCCGGAACTGGAAATCAGCCTGAGCCTCGGACCTCAACTCATAGGCTTGGCTTGGGCGGTCCAAACTTGGTCGACGAGATTTTGGGGGTTGATCTAGAAGCAAGCCCCCCCTGGGGAAGCGCCTCAGATACGCAGACTGGTAAGTTCAATTGTTCAACCATATCAAGCTTAAAAATGTGCTCATCAGTGAATAGATGATTCGGCCATGACCCGGCCAATATTCAGCCCTGCCTCGAGAGGAGTGCCAGTCGAATCAGGCTTGACTAGGCCAACTGGAACCATCGCCTATTCAGGAGCATCAGAGCAAAGCTCAACACCAGCCATTCCGCGACCTGCCCCATGCTCTTGCCTGGAGGACATGCTGGAAATTGTACAAAAGCTTGACGATGACGAGTTCAAACTCAAATCACTTGGCTTCGACGAAGTCTTGAAGCTTCAAAAGTTCATGATCTTTCATTGCTGCAAGCCCCTCGACTGCACAAACTGCATGAATTTGCCCTCATCTTCAACTGTCATCCTCATTATCTGCGAAAGGATTACTGAAATGTTCCGATGCCTGTCACGACGTATCAAGCGCCAACTGCCGGATAGGGGAGGGCCGAATGCCCTAAATGACAAGTTTGAAGAACCTGGATTCACATTTCATCACCCACTCTCAAACGGCCAAGCCCTTGATGAGGCGGAGCCAATTCGCCTGTTTGACGGCTTTTCGAGTGAGCCTAGCATTAGAACGCCATGTAACCCCGACATGTTCTCGCCAGAGTTCAAGGCGCAGTACTCCTACGAGGAGCAGTTGCACATGATCCGGGTTTTGGCAAAGATCCAGGTGCGGAATGCCAACCAGCTCTTGCTGCGCATTGGCGAGATGCATCAGTCCCAGCGCAGTCAAGCCAGGTTTGGGAAGATTTTAGACTTGGTCAACCGTTTGCAACAGGCGGCTGAGTCAATCGACAATACATTCCAGATCTTGTTGCAGAATCTCGTGGAGTAGGATGGGATGAGATATAGAGAAAAAGCAGACAATATGATCAAATAGGATATTATTAAATATTACTCTACAAGAAGTTTTCAGCCTCGGAAATTGCGAATAATTATCTCAGTCGTGTCTACTACCACCATCTTGTCACACAGTTGTTAATAGCTCTGGTTTATAATTACCATTTTTGGTAATTCCCGAGAGCTGAAGGTCGCATTTGGCCCGTGTGTAAGCTGGCACCATGCTTTACAAGCCCAGCAGGAAATGATTATTGCATCAAAAGTGTTACTAATGTGTCCGTCTCGAATTCATCATTCAGTAGTCTACCTAGACGCGAGGCAGTATGGATTCATGTACCAAGAACTAGTTACATGTTGCCAACTTTTCCTATTTATATAGTCCTCCAGCTCCGTCATCTTATTTCATCCAACTTGACCTCTATCATAATCGAAAGCTTCAAGACTAAAGTCCTCACGATGACCTCACACCATCCTGCCCACTGCTGCACTGTTGGCGTTCGTCATGAGTAAGTATAAGATTCACTGAAATCCCGCCATATTAGCCAGACACAAGAAACTGATAAAAGCAGAGGCGCCCCCAGAGGCAAGATGATCAAGGTTGGCACTCATGATGCCTACCTGGCTTCTGCTTCTTCACCCAGCGCTCGTACCGACGCCGGCATTCTCTATGTCCCCGATGTGCTCGGAATCTGGGATAACAGCAAACTGCTTGCCGACGAGTTTGCCGCGAAGGGTTATACGACGCTTGTTATTGACGTGTTTAATGGAGATGCGATTGAAGTCAATAAGTTTTCCGAGGTGAATCTGCAGGACTGGGTACAAAACGGCCGAAATGGGGCTGGTGGCCATACCACAGTCGAGGTTGATCCGATCGTCAAGGAAGCTATCGATTACATGAGGAATGAATTGGGGGTTCAACATCTCGGCGCGGCCGGGTATTGCTTTGGGGCCAAATACGTCGTTCGCCATTATCAGCATGGCATCGACGTAGGCTTCATCGCGCATCCATCTTTCGTCGAGGAAGATGAACTTGCCTCCATCACCGGGCCATTGTCTATTGCAGCAGCAGAGACAGACACTATTTTTCCCTCAGAGAAACGTCACGAAAGCGAAGGGATTCTCAAAAAGACTGGCGTCGTGTATCAGATGAATCTCTTCTCGGGGGTGGTTCATGGTTTTGCCGTTCGCTGCGACCTCAGCGTAAAGCGAGAGCGGTTCGCAAAGGAGCAAGCCTTCTTCCAGGCTGTGGCGTTTTTCGACAACTGGCTGGTTTAGAGTGATGGAGGTAACTGCTCGAGGTGGATAGTTCGACCATGTCACTTGGTATATGGATCAGGTAGAGCCTTAGTAGAGGCGAATCTCATAAACTCACAATTCGGGCGCATCGATATGGTAGAATATGCCTCTAGAATGTGAATATCATATCTATTATCGTGTCCAAATGACATGACCCATTTCCTTGTTTTTAAGCATACCATCCCCCTGGGACGGGCGCCGTGACGTTATTGGCCTCAACTCCAAAACTCAGATGTTGAATGCCTGGTGCTTCAATGTCGTTATTGAGGTCCTGGTAGAACTCAAGGGGCATGGCAACAATCCCCCATTTAACCTTGCTTTCTGCAACGCTTGCCAGCATAGATGTTGAAGCGCTCTCCTTCGCCTCGTTGGGAGAGAGAACCAAGTTATCATCGCTTCCTGGAACTGTAGAGTAGCTGCTCACTTGACCAGCCTCGGCTACTTGACCCGAATCTTTGGCCTTTGAAACGACTGATCCATGGCATGCGGCTGCAATAGCCAGTGAGTTGCTCCCGACAATAACCATATTACTGGGCATCCTCTTGGCCGAGAAAACCAACGGCACACAGATCACAGCTGCAAACACGGCAATTGAGGCCACGATGGCCGTTGTAGAGTAGCCCATGGCAACAAACCCATACCCTGAGAAACCCATCCGATTCACTGACATCACGGGGGTTCCAGTGGGAGATCCATAGAAACCTCATCAGGTGGTCAGTACATGGAAAGAAAAACAACAAAAACTACTCACCGCCGTCGGCCATGAACACGTAGCAGGCATTCGAAGCCAGCCAATGAACGAGAATGGCCGAGATGATGCATGGGATACCCCAGGAATAAGGCATCTGGAGGCGGTACGTTGACGTCTGTTCCCCTCTTGGTTCGGTAACCCTGAGAGGTCTGTACGCAACCCCCATGCGAGCCCACTCTCTTGCCATGCATAGCTTTGTCAGAATCGTGTTGAGTTGGATATATGCGACGGAGAGCACCAGCTGCGGGATGTTGGCCAGTAGAACTACATGCAAAAAATCCCCTCTGAACTCATCAGAGGAGGCCTTGTTTTGTACGACAAACTTGTTCATGCCACTGATGCCAAAGATGCCAGACCTATGTTGTTCAGTACAAATCTTGCAGGGCAATCAGGATCCTTACGTATTGAAGCGGCCATCGGTAGCCAAGGAGTAATAGTACAACGCGACCCCAACCACCGTTAAAAATAATGCATAGGCTCGTAACCACGAGGTCCACGGTAATGCTGAAAAATAGCATGTTGGTTGATTATTCCACTGACGGGCAGCTGGCGAGAGAAGCTGACGGTTGAAGGCACTGTCATATTTCCTGGGAGCCCTAATAGCCTTGAAAAATTTGCCAAACTTGGTCTGAATGTCAGAGACTTGAAGCGTACACATCCGCGAAGTTGTCGGGTCGGACCGTCGAAGCAGCGAGTCGATGGCATCGCCCAGCGTAACGAGTGGGTGATGTTTTCGCATGACGAACCAAAGCAGGATGAAGATGCACTGCACAGTCTTGACGGCGACGCAAACCATGACGGCAAAGAGAAGATAAATGGACAGTCCAACCTTGCACATTTGCTCGGTCTTCTCAGCCATGCAATATTCGACGGCCAAGTCGCTGTACGCCTGGTCGAAGCCACTGCGCATCTGTGCTGTGAGCATGCCAAGGTCAACAGCGGCTGGTTCGAAGAACGGAAACTTCCAAGTACCCTCTTTAGTGTCGTTGCGAGGGTCGACGGTGTTCATGTCGCGGTACCAGAGCCTGGAAAAGCCCAAGTTGATCTTGCATGAATTTGTGGACTTGCCGTTGTCGAACGTTGAAATGGTTTCGCAAGACTCGTGGTGCCATAGGGAAGACGTGCGATTCGACGGAACCATGTCGTCCCAAAAGGCTGCGTCTTCGTCTGTCATGTTGGGAAAGACATGGTCACGTCGCCAGCCGAGCGGCTCGTCGAATGGATCGGAGACGACCATAACGACGTTTTTGTAGTTCTTCAAGCCCAGTCCTCCGTTGGCATAGAGGAACTGACTGCGACAAGAGGCTATATCGAGCCGCTCCCACTGGCTGTCGTTGAGACTCGCTGCGGCACGCGATATGCTCGTCCTTTCGTCGGACGTCTCATTCATCCAGTTGGCCGCCCACGGCACTCCGTCAAACATGAAGACTGAAGTCGCATTTGCGCAAAGATAGCCATGCTCTTCGTAATCCGTGGACAGTCGCAAACTGCAATTATACGGTACAGCAGTGTTCCATAAGCCCGCGCCAGGGGCGTAGTAATCGGCGCCGTGAAGAAACGATTCCGTAGCGATTGTCAACCAAAATTTGGACTGGGTTTCTGTGACTTCGTACACGAGAGAGTTGAAAAATAGGTGCAACGGCACAGAGCTGCATGCCAATATCAACCAACAGAGGAACCTGAGGGGGCCGAGATGGACGAGGTTGCGCAGGGATGGGACGCCCACGTTTACCCACGACGACCGGGCGTGAGCGCAATCGAGGTCTGCACGTGTTGGGGCATTGAGGATCTGCATAAAAAAATTGGACGAGGCCAGAATCAGGGTTCCCAGTATGTTGAGTAAAAGGTGAAGAAGGAGATTGATGGTTTTGGACTGGCTGCATGGTCCACGGTACAGATTGACGGCTGCATCCAGGTGCCCGGTTCGATTGTAGGTGATGATGAGGACGACGGAGAGGAATATGAGCAGTACTCCAATGCAGATGGCGTTGAAGAAGGCGATGCGCTTCCAGCTCGTGCGGAAGGGGCGCAACTGGAAGCCCATGGTCGACTGGCGGAGCTTCAAGCTCGGAGTGCGTGTCGAGGATCACAACCAACGTGGGAATGGATTCATATTGAGTGTTGGGACACGGAGCCGAATTAATTATAGACTGTCCAGTCGCAAGTGCCAAGGGGGCTCAAGCGCTAATGAGTCGGTGGATGCATTCTTTCGATTCCATTCTGCATGTCAGCGGTAGATGGGCTTTGGTTATTGGGCGAGGCAGATGCAGGTGATGACAAGGGTCAACCAACAGGCATGAGACAGTGGAGATGAGAAGACATTGGCGATTTTCTCAGTGAGGGGCCGGCGGTAAAGGACTATTAAGCACCTAAATGTATGCTTTTGGCGTCTTAACTGTAGTCCCTGCGTCGAACTATCATTCTTGTTTTGAACCACATGTGTTGTTGCCAACTCAACATGGAACAAGCACAATAGAGTGCGTCGTTCCATTCCATAGGACACTGAACGTACCAATCTGCACATTTCTCAAGCCTTTTCAAAAACTGTCAAATAATCATGAGCATGTTTTCTTGGCTTTTACGTGACTTTCAAAGGATAGGTCATAAGCTCAGGCGGAAGCCGGGAAATTCTATGTAGAGTTCTGGAGCCTAATAACCGAAGCATCAGAGGTTATTCCGTCACAATATCAGGCAGGCATCGTGTATCAGATGGTTAAAGTTGGTTCTGCACTCCTGGCAATGACAGATCGAAGCGAGCCAAAGTTTAGATGAGCGTGCAAAAGAGGCACAAAACCAAGCTCTCCTCCGCGGCGAACCATGTAAACAACTTGGAAAAACAAACACTTCTACACGACACTGACAAACAACCGTCAACACAATGATTCTCCCGCTCATCAAACTGGCCTTGCACCTCTCTCCAGAATGGCCATTTCTGCCCAACTCGCCTTCCGGCGTCGTCGCTCAATTCAGCGCGCGCGAATCCGACAGCCCAGGCGACATTGGGCTTGTTGATATTCAAGGCTGGAATGGCACTGAGTGGCCGGCCTACATGGATCACCGGCAGAACAGCTCTCTCTTCATCGAGCTCGGTGGAGACCCCGACGGGTGGACGGCAGCCCATGTCCACAAAGACGCTGGGTTTGGGGGCATCGGACATCACGGTGTCAAGGGCCTAGTGCCCAGCAGGTCTGAGATCTACATGGCGTACAATGTGCAGTTTGAAGAGGTGGATTACGGTACTAGTATTTGGCAGTGGTGCGTTCTATCGCGACGTTTCTATTTACTCAACCGCTAACGTGTCCAAGGACAAACAATGACAACACAACCATGGGCGGTGACCCTTCCCCAGCTTCCCTCGTCTTTCGCACCGACGCAGATGGCCACGAGAACCACACCCTGTGAGTATTCATCTCCCCTTGCCAAATGGGTACTAACATTACAAAGTCATCTGGAAGCACAGCCTGATCCAACGTATCTTCTCGAAAAGAGCAGCGTCTGGAGCCAGGAACTGGAGATGGGCAGAAACTACAGTTTCGGCATCGTCGTCAACACCCACGAGACTGAAGGGTTCATCCAGCTATACCTCGATGGTAACCTGACTACCTTGACGGACCCTTTCACTGGCAATCGCACCCAACAGCTGGCGGGCAATTTCTGGCCTGGGCCGATAAGCAGCTCCGATCCTAAATTCGGGCTTTGGGGAGGCGACAACGTGAATTGCGACAGTTACATCTATGATGTCGTAATCGCAACCCGATTTGATAAAATGGCAGAAATAGCTCGGATCAACGACGCTGACGGCACTGTCGTCTTACCGTGATCTCAGTCAAACAGTTATGTAGATAGGTGATAGATAGCAGCACGAGGGATGAAGAATGTTTGAGTGCCTGTTCGCAAAAATATTCGCTTATTCATATTTATACCTTTAAACTCCCTCAAGCTAGACTTATGTTTAGACTATAAGGGTTGACATATCTAGACCAGTCATTTTGCTTCACATCCACCAACCGACTCTCATGGTCGTCGTGTAAATCAAGGTCGCGCATCCGCCACACTTTGCGAATCACGGCTGCAGTTCTCTCGACATTGGCTAATGCTACTCCGGACATGGCATCGAGAATCTCCAAGACTAATCGTCTGCCGGAAACAAACTCGCCCGTCATCAAGTTCTCATAGCTCTCCTCGTCGTCGAGCGGGTCCAATTCGACCGCCGCCGTGAAGAGCGGGAACATGAGGCCAGAGACGCATCCCAATACGACCAAGTCCATGGTTTCCTGCAGGATCTGCTTGACAAGGTTGGAAGCGCGTGGGCTGGCCGGCGTGTCGTCGTCAACCAAACAATAATAGTACAGCTCCACCGACGCCTTTTTGAGATATTCAGAACGTATCAAGGTGTCGTCGAGGCCAATAACTGCGCTTCGTATGTCGAACGACGATGATTCTTGGCCGAGAACCTCTGCATCCCTCGCAAGGACATCGACGGAAACATTCTCCCGGTCCCGCGCTCGAGCAAGCTCAGTAATTCGAAAGATGATGGACGTCAACGTGGAACTGCATCCCGTCCATATATCGTAGCCCCGGCGATCTGCGCTCTGCCAGTACTCGAGGCCAAAGATGGGCGCGTTTCCGCAGGCCGTTCTACTAATGACGTCTTGGTAGGCAAAGAAGCGCTCCGAGAAGCGGACAAGTTGCCCGTTCTCATCATCGTCACTGGAAGACGGCAGCAATCGGCGTCGGTGTCGAATAAAATCTTGTCCGGCTCGCAAGTGAATGACCCAGCGGTGATCGCAATTATCCAGAATTTCGTCTAGACATAGAAACATCATGGCCACTGGGATTTGAGAATCTGAAACCACGTCGGTTGCCATCTCTGATGATTCAAGGAGCTGTCTCACCGCCGTCAATACTCTCCCTTTGAGAGACATGGCCACTCGAGTCCATTTAGGGTCAGTGAGACTCCGATGCCGCGCTGCGAGCGCCATAACAGACATTAATATGTAATCTCGGCCTCCCGAGGCAAAGAGTGGTATCACCAGGCTGGCGAATGGAGACGTAACGCCGGCTGATGGAACTGTAAGTGGGCACAGCCGACTTAGGTAGTATTCAAGCAGGCTGCTGTCGAAACCCATAAACGTAGGGTACGGCGAGATGTGTGGTGATAAATGGGCGGATGCAAATCGACGATTCGCCTTGGCGATTTCTAGGCCTGGTCGTGGGTATTCCGCTAAATATTCCATCCGCTCAGCCGGATCGGGTTCAAAGTCGGAGAGAGACAGATTGACGAAATGATACGAAGATATGTTTGGTGTTCTCAAAAACATATCTGCATGTTGAGTGACGGGGCCTGTCTGCGCCGGCTTTCCGTCTTTACTCCACGCGCCCTCCCTCCCAAATGCAAGGCCACGAGCGACAAACTCGGACTCCCACTTGAGCTGCACATTGCGTTCACAGACCAGCCCGCGCGAGGAACAGTTGCGGCAATGGGGCTTCTGCTCATCACACTTGACCTTGCGACTCCGGCATGTCAGACATCCGGTTCGCGTGCGTCGTCGAACTGGGCCACTTCGATCAGCAGAGGGGCGACGAGGCATGGTATGCAGTGATGCAGGGGTGACAGCTGTGGCGTGGTGGATGGGGGTCAACAATGTCGGGTCTCATCGACTGAGCCAGACGGCTGGGTATGACGGGTTCAATGGGTATGAAGGATCCAATGGAGCCTGTGCTTGTCATAGGCTTGCACTGCATGTCAAGAGCAGTTCGTATGACGGGCTCCTCCTCTGATAAATGAATTAATCACCTGATATTCTGAAGCTCGTCCAGGCAGGTCGGCACCAGCGGGGACGAAACGCGAATCTGAAAGTCGCCCCAGACTAATGCCACCTTGGAAGGTGTCAATCTAACGCCCCTTTATAAGAATATCCCATTCTCAGCTGCCCCGACGCTCCCCAGCAGCTCACTTCTTGGAGTCAGGGCAGTAGGGCGTCCATACCAACTGCACACACTCGCACTCACGTAGCAGTCAACTAAAGCTCTTGGACTATTCCAATCACAATGATAAATTAGACAGTCAATTCTACTAGCCATTCTCTTGTTCGCTTCTACTGTCGCTCAGTCTCACGTTAGTCATGTTACTCCACCATCTGTTAGCATGGCTGCATGGCCAGTATTTCAGTAGAAATGGTCCCGTGTAAAGTCTCATAGACTTGTTCAATTCACGCGATAATGACTTCTAGCCAAGTACTTAGACGCTGTGCTACCATTCTATGCCCATCGCTACCATAACTCCAGTCTAACTCAAATATAAAAAAAGTACTGCATCGCACTACACCTTCTGAAGGTAAATGTAAGAAAAGAACCAGTCAAGCTGCTGGCCACCTGCAGTGATGCTGAGTTCAAAGCTTCCCTGGCCCGCATCAACCGGATGAACAGTGAATTCCGGCGTGTAAACGCCCCAGTCGCCAACTTGCCCAGCCTTGGAGCCCTCCTCGGGACTGTACTCAAAGATGAGCTCATCATGGGCAGCGACAAACAATTCCAGCTTGCCGAGGTCGGTTTCGCCAGGCTTGTTGGTCTTGACCTGAAATCCCAGTCGATAGGTCGCCCCAGGTTCCAATGGAAAGTTGGCCGAGTAGAAGATTCTGGCCGATCCGCTGTCTGTTGCTTCCAGCACTCTGAATACCTTTCTTCCATCGACGCTCTGTGTGTCAAAGAAAAAGGTGTCGTCTGTCTCGGTCGTCATGGACCAGTCGTCTAGGCTTTCCACGGCATTGAAGTTGATGTCGAAGAGAGCGTTGTCTGACGGCTGTTAGTAATTGCAAGCCAGATGGTGAGTGATCGCTTACTTGAGCAGCCGAAGCATCCCATTTCATACCACACATCCCAAGAGTAGGTGTCATCGAACCAGTTGAGGTCGCCCAAAGCCTTGCCGTACATTGTGCATCGTCCTCCCCGTGAATCCCTGTACGAGATGGTCTGACAGCCTTCATTCGCAGCGCAGTAGGCAGCGCACTCTTCGAGACTCAGCCGCTCGACGGCGAACAACTTCCCCTCTTCGCCAGACAGGAATCCGGACTTGGCACAGGCGGTGCCGTCTGGGCCGGGCATCTGTTTGGAACAGGTGAAGGGCGCGGTGCCGGCGGTGACGATTCCAGCGAAGGCAGTGAGAGCCAAAAGAGTAAAGGATTTTGACGGCATCGTGAGTTTCTGGGAAATGAGACAAAGGAGATGTGAAAATGAGAAGAAATGTTGGTGTTTATTGCCTAATGCGTCTGCAAGCAGTGATGGACGACATCCTGCGCGCACTATATATCTGAACTCATGAGGGATCCCATTGCGCATCATTTCGGTGACTGCTGCGGCTGCCAGTGGGCGGCATGGCCGTCGTTCTGTGGGATGTAAGCGGTGTTTGACCGCTTCAGCCTGAGAGTATGTCCCACAGTCGCGACTAATCCAAATGAAGATCAAGACGTTGAACGGGAAGCGTCCGCGAGCAAGAATAAGCCGCCAGCCCCAGTTGCGATGTTACTCAAGGCCCGAAATTGGTGGTTGGTTCATCTTGATCGCCGACCTTGATGATGCCCGCAGATCGGTAACAGACAGATCTAACAGGGATCAAGACGAATCGACAGCGAGAGCATCGCATTGGGGCAGCCCCATCACGGCGTTGCCGACTGGAGAACCCTGTCTGCAGCTCCGAAGCTCGCCGATGCTTCTCGGTGTTGAGGCGATGAGATGCATGCTTGCATCGGGCTTTACAAGGCATCAAGCTAGCATGCATCCCCTGTCGAGGCGAATTGACAGCCAAAAATGCCCTGCGAAAGTTGCCCGTCTTCTGTTCTTCCTTGGGGACAAACCTACTGCACATCGCCATCTCACATTCAACAACTTCAGTCGAACTGATCGCAGTTCTATGACCTCTTCATAAATATATTCGTCCCTAGTAAGTGAAATAAAACTTATCAAACCCCGTTACTTTTCTACGACGACCCTCATCCAAGCCCATTCACAACGTCCGCTGCAACACAGTCTATGCCGCAATCACTTCAGGCGCAACATCAGCCGTGTGCGCCTCCATGGCCTCGTTGACTTGCAACGTCACCTTTTCCCATGCAACCGAGCCCGCAAGCTCGGCAAAAGTGTCTGCGATGACTCTCTCGACGCGACTCACGATATCATCCACATCAGCCTCCGAGACAATGTAGGGCGGGCAGATCAGGAAGTGGTCTCCGGCATAACCGTCGTAGGTTCCGTTGGCGTTGAACAGCGCAACTTCGTAGCCCTTGCTCATGCCTCGGGAATGCATCAATCCATGCAGGTTCAAGCTCGCGGGGAAGGGCACCTTGGTCTCCTTGTCGGCAACGAACTCGACCGCCCAGAACAACCCTCTTCCGCGAACCTCACCGACGTATGGGTGGTGAGCCAGAGTCTCCTGGAGTCGCTTGCCGAGATACGCGCCAATGTCTCGAACCTTGGCGACCAGGTTATCCCTCTGAATGATGGTCTGCACCTTCAAGGCAGCAGCCGCAGCGAGGGGGTGCGACATGTATGTCTGGCCGTGGGCAAACGACTTGCCAGACCTTTGGAACGAGTCGACCAGCCAAGAGTTGACAAGGACAGCCGAAATGGTTCCATAACCGGCGCCAAGGCCCTTTCCAACTACCTGGATATCCGGGACGACGTTCTCTTGCTCCCAAGCGTGAAGAGTGCCGGTGCGACCCATGCCGCACATGACTTCGTCGAGAATCAACAACGCGCCATACTTTTCACACACTGCCTTCATGGCTGCAAAGTATCCGCGAGCGGGAAGGGCACACGCGCTCGCCTAGTAAATGTTAGCACATGATCACACAGAGGATGGAACGACGCACGCTTCCTCCGACAGTTTCCGCTACGAAAGCGCAGACCTTGTTGGGTCCGATCCTCTGAAACTCGTCGTCGAGCTCCTGTGCCAAGCGACGGACATAGTCTTCCTCAGTCTCGCCCTTTCGCAAGCCGCGATACGTGCTGCAAGCAGACACACGGGACGCAGTCTGAGGGATCAGTTGGACGAAAGGATCCTTGCGGACTTTGAAGTCGCCCAGAGTCAGGGCTCCAAGGGTCGCGCCATGCCAGGCTCCGGTCCTGGAGATGAAGCAGCTTCGCTCGGGCTCAGGGGTGGCAAGATGGGCGAAATGCGTCTTGGCCAACTTGAGGGCCACTTCTACGGCTTCGGATCCTACGGAAGGTCAGAGCAGTTCAGGAGATGATGGCGAGGACTTACCTGATCCGCACAGAACAGCCTTTGACATGTGTCCGTGTGTGGACTCGACGAGAAAGTCGGCAAGGTCCTCGGCAGACTTGGTCTTGTAAAAGCCAGGATGACAGTAAGCCACGCTCGTCAGCTGCTGGACCATGGCTTTCTGGACCTCCTGGTTATCATATCCTAGACACGCGACAGCTGCACCGCTCGTGGCATCCAGAATCTGTCTGCCATCGCTGGTGTTGAGGAAGATGCCGGTGCCGGATTCGACAAGCGCAGCGGGGTGCTTCTCAAAGTTCTTGTAGAGGAGGCTGTTCTTTGGACCTTGGGAACCCATTGTGAAACGAAGACTGTCAGGACAACTGAGTGTTGGTTCTTGGTATGAATGGATCGAATTCCAGCTATCGACAGCATCGAGGTCCCCTTTATATAAGTGCTCCCTCCTGCTGCCCCTTTCCCCTCTCCTCGACGTCAAGCGAGGGATTGAAGGCGTCCTGAGACCTCCTGGTTGCATACGCGCGCAAGACTGAATTGAGTTCTGGTGTTCGTCTGGTGGTGCCCAGCCCCTATTTCGCCATCTCGCAGGGATACTGACGTTCATCGCACCAATTACGCCACAGAAGTGCTTCTTCACGGTGAGACAGACTCAACTATAGACATGCCGTCTTCCTTTGTGGATATGTTGCCCAAGGAAGCTGCCGATCTCGCGGCGTGTTAAAGCAAGCTGAACCAAGTGCTCGACTAGCGGAAGCCTCAGCGGGCTCAGCCAAGGCCGACACGAAGATCATTTCCACATTTGATTCCGTGCCGCTTCAATACCCGTCCCGTCCCGTGTGGAGCGGCACGGCATGCCCATGCCACATTATGCATGCTACCAATGTGGAGTGTTCTTGTGAGACTCTGAAATGACGGCGACGACGCAATTAATTGGGGTACAAGCCATGTTGAGGGAGAAGAACACTAGAACGGTCTAGTCCTACTGACGTCGGTACGGAGGCGATTCCTGCCCAGCTCCCCTCGCCTTTTCTTCCAAGCAATAGTCGGTCGATTGGACGTATCTCTTCTTGCTTTGAGCAATCATGGCTGCAGACATCCCGTTCGTGCAGCACGTATTCGACACGGCCGATGCCGAAGCCTCGGCACTTGAATTGGCGCCCTTTCTCTTCCGAACTGGCCAGCCAAGTGAGGGGCAGATTCGCGTCAAGACGCTGACCGAAGGCACCACCAATGCAGTAAGAACGAAGTGCTGTCGATCCAATGCGTCGCTTACCATGCCCTACAGCTATTCAAAGTGTCCGATGAGAAAACTGGCCCTCAATCGCAGCCTGAGAATGTCCTGATCAAGGTCTACGGCGAGGGCACCGAGATAACCATTGATCGAAATAGTATGTCTCTGCTCGGATTCCAACCACATGCTGACCGATCAGAGGAAATCAAACTGCACTCTATCCTGGCCAAACACAACCTCGCTCCCTCCCTGTTGCTTCGCTTCGCAAACGGCCACGCATATCAGTTTCTCGAAGGCACAGCATGTTCGGTCGAGGATCTCGCAAACGAGAGAATCTGGCGCGGCGTTGCCCGAGAATTCGCCAACTGGCATGCTGTCTTACCGACCGTCGACCTGGGGGTCCCTGATCGCATTGTCGACTTCGAGCCGAGCATTTGGTCGACGGCCAGGAAATGGCTCAACGCACTCCCGACCGAGACAGAGAAGCAGAGGACGAAAAAGGGTCTTCTGCACGACGAGTTTCAGCACCTGGTGAGAGAAATGTTGGGCAACGGTCCACGAGACCCAATGGTAAGGCATCCCTGAAAAAGAAGAGTGTTTGCTAAATCATTCAGGTCCTTGGACATGGAGACCTTCTCAGCGGCAACATCATCCTCCAGGAAGAAGTCAACTCGTCCAATGGCATTGCTGCAGCCAAGTTCATCGACTACGAGTGGGTATCCCAATCCTTGACAGTTCATGGCTGACGGCAGCAGACACTCGACGTATTGCCCACGGGCATTTGAACTAGCGAACCACTTTGCAGAATGGACCGGGTTTGAGTGCGACTACAACCTCCTCCCGACCACTTCGACGCGTCTTGCATTTATTCGCGAGTATCTGCAGGCGCATCACGACATCATCAGAGAGCGGGACGGCTCAACCGGGTCCCTGCCGTCCCGTGTGACGCAGGCGGAGGTGGACCGTGTTATGGCCGAGGTGGATGCATTCCGGGGGTTCCCTGGCTTCTACTGGTACGTTCCGACCTCGACTGAACTGTCAAGAGGGCAATGTCTAATACGCATGTCTCAGGGGACTCTGCGCTCTGATCCAGGCGCAGGCGTCGACTGGGTCGATCGACTTCGATTATGCGGGCTACGCGGACAAGCGACTGCTGGAGTATTGGGCCTGGCGCGGCAAAAGCAAGCAGGGAGCCAATGGGGCGGCGTCTCTGAGGGAGGAGAGATGGGCCGCGCCGTGATTCGGGCCCGGAAGACGAGATGCCGGCTCTTGATGTCTTGACAGGTTGATGCGTGGTGGATCATCTCTGCAGAGAGGTGGCTAGGTAGCTTTTCTTTGTGAGACATACAGGCCCTTGGACAAATGGTAGCGGCACATTCTCCGCACATGTCGTAGCTAGTATCCGTGTGGCGCCAATAATATGCAACATGGCACCAAGCCAAGGGGACACAGCTGAACTAGACCTGCCGCCATTGTTCTAGACAATGTGACCATTCCTCCGAGCGGTGAGAATACGACCTATCTGGCGGGTGACTGTGATTTCTCTACAGGATGCGTACGTACGGCTAGAACATTGCGTACTTTTTCGCCTCATTTGCCGCCAGACCCAGACCCACGAGTCGCTGTCACCGCGCACCAATGGCCCCTTGAGGCCACCCATTGTGGCATCCCTTTGGCGTGCTGGGGCTTTGTGTCAATGAGGAATCGATGCTTCTTGATCGCTATGTGTCTGGTTTCTGAATAAAGCACTCGTTCTTCCGGTCGTCGTCGGTCGCACCGTCAGCACCCTCGTTCGTTCTCTTCAGCTCTCCCACCTGCCTGCAGGCTCTACAGTCAACATGGCCGTGCAGAAACCTTTGGCTAGATGCCTCTCTTACATCGGCGCCGATGTCGTCTGGCAGTCCAGCTGGAATGTCAAGATCCTCGTCCTCCTGCGCATGGTTAGGCTGCTCGGGTACGGAGGCACCACGTTTGTCCTGGCCCTGTATCTCAACGCCTTAGAGTTTAGCGATGCTCAGGTCGGCACCTTCATGACCATGACGCTGGTCGGCGACTTGGCCATCAGCTTTGCCCTCACCTACGTTGGCGATGCCATGGGAGTTCGATTGACGGCCGTCATCGGCGGTCTGTTGATGTGTCTCAGTGGCGTTGCCTTTGCCACGCTGGACAACTTCTGGCTCCTGCTGCTCGCCAGCATTGCAGGTGTCATCAATCCCAGGTACCCCAGGACCCTTCATGCCTTTGGGAACCCACGCTGACGCATGCATGAACAGTGCCAACGAAATCGACCCGTTCAAGAGCATCGAAGAGGCAGCCATCGCCCGTCTGAGCAGCCCGGAAACCCGCAACGAGGTGTTTGCCTGGTGGTCCATGCTGGGCATGCTCGGCACGGCTTCAAGCAACCTCCTCACCGGATGGGTCCTCGATGTCCTACAGAACTCGGGCTTCGAGAGGATCCATACGTATCGTGTCATCTTTATGGGATACGCCGCCATGGGTCTTCTTAAGCTCTTTTGCTGCGCTCTCCTCGGCCCGGACGTCGAGTTAAAGGTCACCGAGAAGGGCGCACCTCAAGAAGACGAGCCAGACCTGACGGGAGAAGCTGGACCTCTTCTTGCGCGCACTGCCTCGAGGTCGACGTACGGAGCCGTCACAGAGGCCCATGGCTCCGAGACAACACAGCCCAAACGCATGTTCTCGTCCGCGTCGTTTACCTTCATGTGGCAGCTGTCGCTCGCCATGGCCTTTGACTTTGTCGGGTCAGGCCTGGCCCAGATATCGTGGATGACGTACTTTTTCAAACGAGAGTACGACATCCCCGAAGGCGCCTTGGGGTCGGCAACATTCACGGCGGGAATCATCTCGTCAGTCCTGAACCTGGCATCGTCGCCGCTGTCCAAGGCAATTGGACAAGTGCAGACCATGGTCCTCTGCCATACCATCAACTCCATCTCCCTGTTGATGGTGTCGGTTCCGGCCAACAAGTTTGTAGCACTGGCCATTTTCATCTTCCGAATCGTCACTCGGGAGATTGACAATGCCCCTCGACAGGCATTCATCTCGGCCGGTGTTCTTGATGACGAGCGCACATCGGCAATGGGCGTTGTGAACATTGTCAAGACAGTCGGCAGCTGTGTTGGTTTGTATTCGACTGGCTTATTTGCTGGCATGGACCAATTTTGGCTCGCCTTTATTGTCGCTGGTGCCCTGAAGCTGGTGTACAACGTCTTAATTCTGACCTTTTTCTGGCGGAGGGCCCGGTCAGACAGTCATGTGTCGTAATGCATAGAGGTCGATGACGTATTAGAGTATACAGGGAGGAATCGTAATAGCAGGTTCGAAATTAGGAGACCAAGGGTCGCATAGGCGGGAAGATTGTTTATTGCCTGTTTGCTCACTATCGACTAAAGCTAATCTATCACATACCTCACCTGCCGTGTCTTGTCTCATCTGACGAAATGACCCCTATTCGTTCACACTATCAGCGGGACGTTGTTCCACATGTCCCTAGGAGTCCTAGGACGCGTACTCGTCAACGGAACTATCTAGGCCTCGGTTAGAATTGCCCCTTGAAGTGGCAGAGCCCCTGCGCACCTATTCATGCCACAAGCACACATAAAGTCAGACAACGTCAATACTCGTACATATGGTCACCTACAGTTTCCCCCACTCAGTAATGATCTACCGGTAAGACACGTCAGACACGGGACAAGCTGACAGCAGCCACCCTGCAGCGGACTGTTGTGGTCTAGACTGTGACTGAATGCCTTGCCTGCATATACTTTCCTGCTTAGGACGAAAGTGGCTGGCTGCGCAATCCTAAAGGGATGTGACCCGTGTGACTCGAGCACATTTGGTATAGTAGTTGTCAGCTGTTGCGGTGCGGAGAATGGGGGACGGCAGAGGTAGAATTACAAGTCGAATACGGAAAATACATAGTCTATGTAGTTTGAAGTCGAATAGTATTTATTCTGTCCTTTCGCAGCCCGTAACAAGATTCCTCATCCTCAGAAGGACAAGCTCATCTACTCCTACCTTAACCTCATCACTGCCACCATGGAGCATCTTCTCCACATCGATCTCGATATTGTCAGCTATCTCAGCAAGCTGAACGCATATGACTACATCATCGTCGGAAGCGGATTCGGTGGAGGTCCTCTTGCCGAGGTCCTCGCACAGAGAAAGAAGAAGGTCCTGTTGATCGAGCGAGGAGGAGTCATCTTCTCCACGCACGTCCTCAACACCTCGCGACCCTATTTCAACCGTGGTGCTAGCAACTCGCCCGAGGGCAACGAGAGCGTCTACGACGCTGTCAAGGCAAAGGTGCAATGCACCGAGGGCTCCGAGGGTTACATCGGCGGTCCCGTCTACTGCGTTGGCGGTCGATCCAACCTCTGGGGCATCTGGACCCCGGAAGTCAGCGAGGAAACTCTGAGCAAGTACTATCCAGAGGACATTGCCTCGTACCTCCGCGGCGGTGGAGGGTACCGTAAGGCCTTCAATTTCATCACCGACAACTCCCAAAAGGATGCCATCTATCCCCAGGACAGCGGCCAGATCACAGCCGCCGAGATTGACGATGTCAAGCAGAAGCTTCACGAAGCTTTGCCCGAAACTAGTTTTGATCTGATGCCCGTGGCCGCCCAGTTCAACGCCCCCGCGCCTTACAAGTTCCCACAGGGCGCGTACAGCACCACGCTGTCCCTGATGAACCGCATGTACGCCAACGATCGGTACTTGACTGTTCTGCTGAACACCGAGGTCGTCGCCGTCGGGCAGAACGAGACCAGCACCTTGTGAGTTCCAATCATGCCCACTTGACACACGCCGCTGACAACACTGACTGGCGCCCTAGCCAAAGGAATGTCAACACTCTCAAGGTTCGAAACACGACCGACAAGGAAATCAAGGAGCTGGACGTCGGCAACGCCAAGGTCATCCTCTCGGCCGGAACCATTGGCACGGCCTCCATTGCCCTCAACAGTGGCCTGCAGCACCTCAACCCACTCGTCGGCAAGGGCATCATCGACCACGACATCTTCTACGTTCGGTTCGGAAAGGAGCGAGACCCCGGCATCACGTCGAAGCCTCTCAACCTCAAGTCCCTCATCCACATTGAAAAAGAGATTTGTCTCCTCACCGTGACGGTCAATGCCAATTTCTTCCTGGCAGGAAGTTCCGCCTCGCTGCCCACCACTCAGTACTACCGCCGAAATGGCGAACTCATGAGCCCCCAGAAGGGCTTTGAGAACCAGGGAGACTTTGACACCATTTGCGTCCTGTTTGAGTTCCTCGGCGTGCTTGACGATAAGAACGAAGTTCTCAACCTGCCCAGCAAGGATCCCGTCCTCTCCATCACTCGCCCGCCTGTGAAGCAGGTGGTGCAGGCCGGCATGGAAGACATCATCCGCAGAGTCAGAAACATGTTCATCTACCACGACCCCGACTGCAGCTGCGATCATGCGGCCCCACGCCCCCAGCACATGGGCTTTGGTGTTTTCTCCCACGAAGCCGGTACCATGCGAATGGATGGACCCAAGGGAGAGGGTGTCGTCGACTCCAACCTCAAGGTGAAGGGATTCGAGAACCTGTGGGTATCTGACTTGTCGATCATGCCGTGCAGCGCCGAGGCCAATCCTGCGCTCACGCTCGCGGCGCTGTCGTTGCGACTGGCCGACCATCTTTGCCCGAAGGAGATCGAGCTGTCGACGCAAAAGACCAACGTCACCAAGGCCGGGAATGGGGCAAAGGCTGAAAATGGGGCCAAGGACACAAATGGCAAAGACGATCATTTGGCTTAGCGGTTTGCGCACGTCTTGGCGTATCTGGATGATGGATGGAAAAGGCTGGAACGTGAGAGGATATGGATCGGTAGTGGACCAACTGATGGCTCTCGTTATTACAACTCGCAGACTACCACGAGGTGTATGCTTAAACATCAGGCATTTAGGATTTATAGTTCCGTATAGTGAAACCACTGTCGACAACGTTTGCAAACTGTCAGTGCCTATCGTGATCACGGCAATTCAACTAACACAATACGTACGAGGTGTCCTCGGTCGGATGTTAATACGACTGGGTTGTGGAATTGACCATTTTCTAAATGACCCAAAAAGCAGTCTTGTCCATCGACTTGTATTACTGCGTCTTTGTGCGTCTCTGTCCAACCATCGCAGCTTACTTCATTCACATCTTAATATTCAGATAATTACCTAGACAATGTGCGATGTATTAAACGGTTACTATCCATCACGGTCGACCGCCATGGTTGATAATAGACGACTCCAAATTACTTATGTGAATAGCCACAGCACATTTACGGTCTGGGTTCATTGCTTGAGGACATGGACTCAATGATTGACTGGCGCGTGGTCACGCCGCGTGCCAGCCATTGCGGGCTGTGACAAAATCCTTCTTCCAGCCTGGACCGAAGGAATAATTATAGTGAGTCTAGACCGCTCATCTGCTAGTGTCACGCCTCACACACGGTATCGAGATCTCCGCGGCGCCTCTGCGCCATGGACGGTAGCTTCAGATTCCCGGAGATCCATGTCCCTCTAAGACCGAACTAGGACGTATTCCGTTTCTTATCCTGCAGTTGTTGTCTTGGTGTTGCGACCATTCTTTTTTTTTTCTTCTCAACTCCGGATTATCATTCTCTACAAATTTTTGCCTTGGAACTCAGCTCGCCATGCATTGCTGTCGTCTTCATCACCACCCTGCACAGCAGCCTAAACCCGAGGAGAAAAAGGATCCGTGAAGGGTCCGCATCTCCGTGATCCGTTGAGGTCATGCTAATTGCAGTAAAGGATGCCACACTTTGGCATCACGGGTCGCGAACATAGATCGCCTCGATATTTGCCATGTCGACGACAGTTGGTCTCCAACATGTACTTAAAGCCTCGAGAACGTGTTTCTACCCCATCTTGACTCTCCATGCTCTTCCCGACGAATGCTTCCACTGTCCACCTTGCCTATTAACCATGGCTCCCGACACCAGATCCAGCAAACCAGGCGAAGCTACCGAGGTTACGCCTCTGATCATGCCCGCCCATCAGCAGCCGTCTTATAACAGCAGCCGGGCAACTCCATCATCTGCCATTTCTGTCGGTGAACAGCATTTGGGCGACTCTGGGGAACGCCTCCCGTACAACGATTACCCTACTATCGATTGGCTGCAAGACCTCGTCAAGGACAACAAGCGACTGCCCTCGCGAGGCGGAATCCGCGACCGACTGACTCAGCTGTGGGATTCCTCTCAGGGCTGGATCGCGGCATTCCTCATCGGCCTGCTCACGGCTGGAGTTGCGGCCGTAGTCGATGTCAGCGTTGAAACGGTGGCGGATTGGAAGGATGGATATTGTACCCAAAACCTGCGCTTGAACCGTCGCGCGTGCTGTTCTGATGGAGATTGTCGGTATTGGAAACCGTGGTCGGGGAGTTTTGGTTCGTCGTATGCCATTTACGTCGGCCTCTCATTGATATTTGGTATTGTCGCCGGGAGCGTGACCATGACGACCAAGGCAAACTTGTCCGTGAATCCTGCTCTCGACAACAAAGGCGACGGCCCCCTAGGTACCACGGCGGCGAAGACCATGTACATGGCAGCTGGGAGCGGAATCCCCGAGATCAAGACGGTCCTCTCCGGCTTCATCATCCCACATATATTTGACCTCAAAGTCCTGGTCGTCAAAGCCATTGGAGCCACCTTTGCCGTCGCGACGGGCATGTGCTTGGGAAAAGAGGGACCGTTTGTGCACATTTCAGCCTGCGTGGGATACCTAGTCACAATGCGCGTTCCAAAGTACGCAACCAACCAGCGAAAGCTGAGGGAGATGCTCAGCGTAGCCTGTTCCGCGGGTCTGTCTGTCGCTTTTGGCGCTCCGATCGGAGGCGTGCTGTTCAGTTACGAGGAAATCAGCACCTACTTTCCTCGTCGCGTCCTCTGGCGATCTTGTCTCTGCTCCATGGTCGCCGCTGCAGTGCTCAAGGAACTCAATCCCACGGGTTCCGGAAAGCTTGTCTTGTTTGAAACCAACTACGGCGTCAACTACCAGCTCTCTCATTATTTGGTCTTCATCTTGCTCGGCGTTTGTGGTGGCCTGTTTGGGGGCGTTTTCTGCCAGGCCAATTTCATCTGGTCCAAATCATTCCGACAGCTCTCGCTCATCAAGAACAGCCCCGTCTTCGAGGTGGCCATGGTGACCTTGATTACCGCTCTTCTCCAATACCCGAACCGCCTCATTCGCGACACGGGCGACATCGTTATGCAACGTCTGCTGGTCGACTGCCATAGCATAGAGGAGGACTGGATCTGCCAGCAAGAGGCAAAGCTTACTGGAAAAGGTCCATATTATGCATGGCTCATCTCGGGGACATTTGTGAAGCTATTCTTGACCATCATCACGTTTGGTTGCAAAGTCCCATCCGGAATCATCATCCCGGCGATGAATGCCGGCGCGTTATTCGGCCGCATGGTCGGTCAACTGATCCCGGATATCTCGCCAGGCATATTTGCCATGGTAGGGTCCGCTGCGTTCCTGGCTGGCGTCAGCAGAATGACCGTCAGTCTGGCAGTCATCATGTTTGAACTGACTGGGGAAGTCAACTTTATTCCGCCATTCATGATTGCCATACTCACGGCGAAATGGGTTGCCGATTCCATCAGCGCCGAAGGAGTCTACGATCTGTCGCAGCATATTCAAGGCCACCCATTCCTCGACTCCGAACAGGCTCTCAACAAAGTCAGGGAACTAAGAGACTACGAAGGCTCTGCCACGGTCGAGCTCTTGATTCCACCGGCGAGGACGATGGAAGAGATTACTGTATCCGTCGGCCCGAGCTACCGAGTTGCCGCATCAATCCTTTGGACCAAACTCGCTCATCTCAAAGCTCGGGGCCTGACCGATGCTGGTCTTGTATTTGTTAATGAGCGGGGAATATGTTGCGGATATATTCAACAATCTGACTTGGAGCTCACGTTGCGCACCATTCTAGACACGGGGGAGTGTGGAGAAACGGATGAGTTGAGTCTCTTGGATGGAATGCTGTCTCGCTGCGTCGACAAGAGACCGTTATCTGTATTGGCAAGGGCTCCTCTCGAATATGCCGTGGAAATCTTTGGCAAAGTAGGGGTCAAATATCTCATACTCACCGAGGACGAGACGGCCAAGGTTGTGGGGGTAGTTGTTAAGAAGCGTCTGCTGGGTTTTCTCAGCAGTCTAGAGTAGCTATTCGTACAAGCCTCGTTTCAATCTTCGTCAGTCCGCATTCCGCGGCCTTGATTTGGTGCGAGAGGTGGCGACAGCTGCGAGCCAGTCTACGTACCGTGTGATGTACGGAAAGTCAAACATCAGGACAAAATAAACATTTCTCTCTCGCTCTCTTTTTTTCTCCCAAACACACACGCACACACGAATACACGACACACTCGCGCGCGCATCGCTTTCTCAAAGATATCGCCAAGACTGAGCTTCTAATTAGTGAGGACCATTCGGAGTGGGTGCGAGGATCATGACATGTCAGAGAATTTTGTCTGATGATTTGAGTCTTTCAAAGCTGGGGGTTACGGTATCAGGGAAGAGATCAACTGTTTGACTATTACCAACTGCAATCCTGCCATGTTCAACGTCTAATGGAAATGCCTGCCCATTGTTCACTTCCGCATCGTCTCCTCGGTGATTCTGATATCCTCGGTGACCTCAACCTCTTCGCTCAGCTCGCTCAGACGGTCGGTAACTCCTCCTGGTCCCGCCACCATCTCAAACTTCCGCCACTTCTCCCCTCCTCTTCGTCCGTAGAGGATGAAGCGAAGCTCCACCTCGCCCTTCGATTTGGGCTTGACCGGGAATTGTTTGGGACGCTTCTCGTGGCAAGTCGCACACGCCGACGCAAACCAGCTAATAGCTGCAATTAATAACCTCCCTTGTACAAACCCTAGGCTTGGTGGCCAAACAGGGGCCCAAGCACAGCCTTCAAGGAAATCCATGGCATAGATTGCACATTCCAGGACGTGAGCAGCCCAAAAGAATTCCCAGCAACGTCTGTGAAACATGTAGTAGAGAATACGGGCCAGCATGCTCGATCCTGAGGGAGCGAACGGAGCTGGTCCAGCGCCTCGTGTTTCGACATACGTCAGACATATCGCGGCACCAACAAAAAGTCTCACGAACCACAACCACATTGTCAAAAGCGCTGAGGGTGACTTGAAGAACTGTTCCCTCGTTAACGAGTTAATTTCGGGCTTGTGGTTTCCACTGACAGTGATGGATAGTGATGGACGGTAGTGGTGGTGCTGGCCGGGTGCGCGTTGTTGATTTGTGGCGTGAGAGTGATTGGAGGTCTGGGAAAGATGAAAGTGATGGATTGTTTGGGTCTGCAAAAAGCAAAGAGGAAGAACCAGGTGGCTTTATAGAGGGAGGGAGTAAACAAACATTCAACATTGGGTCGAGTCGCTACTAAAGTTTACGTGTTTTCCTCAAGCTTCGCAGCAAGCAGATATGACCAAGGTTGGAGCACAAGCCCCGGCTCTGGAGAATTCCTTCGCGGGAGACTTAAACCGCAGTTAAAAATAGCTATTAAGTGTAACCACCATGTTTAGCCGGCCTGGTTTGACATCACAATTACAGTGCACAGATGGATGGAACATTTCACTTTTGCCTAAGGTACCTAAGGTAGGTACCTATTTGTAACGTAACGTTCTTCCCCATGGAAGGTTCTTGCCTGAGCTTCCAGTCCAAGATTGTTGACCGACATCGCTGCCTGAGGTTCCCGGCGAAGCCCATCGCGGACTCACCGTCCTGCCTTCGGTTGTTTGCTAACGTTCCTGCCCAAAGTTGTTGCCTGACGTCGATGCCTGACCGCACGTGGTTGTGAGTTTGCGCAAGTCAGAGGTCGGTTCGGTCATGCCCATCGACCTTGAAGCTCTCCTAGATGGTTGGCAGATGGTATGCCTGGACTCATGGGTGCACACACTGCTGAGATATTCTAAGGGATCTTTCTCGAATCCAGATTGCCCTTGCACTGGTACTGCCAGATATCTACCAACCTGCCAGCCTTCTCCTCAGGTACCCATGTAGATACGTAGATATCTGGCCAGAAAGGGCACTCCGATCCGTCGTTGTTGGTGGAGGCCCCGAGGCACCTGCCCGTTGAGTGTAGAGCTCCCCCGGAGGGAAGTCGCAGGCTCGCGGTAATTCCATGAAGCGGCCATAACGAACACCTACGTATGTATGGACGGAAACATCATTGACATCAAATAACACAACTGGGAGCGTGCCATTAGCAAGAGACTTCCAGCTACAGATTGCCCTGGCTGTTCTTTCGAATGGAAGAGCGATAACTACCTAATTGACAAGGAGCTGTAAGGCAAACCACTGTTACTGTCCAAAAGACAGAAGACTCTGATGGAACTCAGATGGGCAAACGGATTGCTACCAGAGACTTACCAACAGTCTCAGGCTCGAATCACTCAAGGCATTGATGCTTGGCCGCCCACATGGTCGACTTGCCTCCAGTCAACCCGAAACCTTCTCACGCTTGGGGGTTCCTTCCTAACGGAAGATGTGAGTATGTTGACCTTCCTCTCTTGCCTCGACAACAACGTGCCTTCTTCGTAGCCCATGAAGCTGAAGTGGAAGTTGCGACGTGCAACGGGATATGGAAAGGTATTTCAACCCAGACGTTCGTGGCTTTTGGATTTCCCTTCTCTTCTTTTCTCTCCATATCCTCAACTTAGCGGACAGCGCCCTTGAATAAGTTTTTGGATATTTTTATTTTTATTTAATGTGCCTGTAAGTCTTTCCAGCTCCTTGTTGCTTTCTTGACGCACGCCAACTCCCAGAATCACCCTTACTCTACTTCTCTGTCACCGTCGAGCCTGGGGCTTCTCATCGCTCCAACTCCGACTCCTACTCCTTCCTATTGAGCTTCACGGGATGATCGATCATCGTTGTTGACCCGCAAGCGGGGGACAAATTACACTGCAGACTCTGGCTCCAAACCATACCAGGTTTTCGACTGCAATGCTACTGATTCCATCATCCATGGAGGGGTTTCAGAATACGACACTACGATACGACACGACATCATCAGCCATAACAATGAACGATTGAGATTGGAAAAGGTGGAATAAAATAATGGAGAATACGTCAAGGGACATTTGGACAATATCGACAGAATGCGTCAAAACATGAAATGATGGCAAAGGAGTGTGGTGGGGGAGGGATTGTTTCGGAATTCGGATCCACGGACTCGCCGTGGCATGCATGGCTTGTTAGTTATTCAATGAGGGTAAATGCCTAGAAATATGTCTGTTTCTTCAATGCAGACTTCATTCTCTCTTTCACCGGTCATGGCATGCTACATCTTACTCGTCTGAGGTGGTCGAAGCAAAGGGTCGCAGCACAACCACGTCGAACCCTCGCAAATCCACTGCTGAAATGGGAATACGTTTTGCGAGCTTGCCAATGAAAAGTGCAGATTACAGGCGAAGCCGAATTGCCAGGGATGGGATCAGCTTGAATTACCGCCTCAGGCATTTGCGGGGGCTGTGGTGGGCTGTGCAGCTGTGCTGACGCTGATCAAATGGCAGTCAGCCTTAAATAGAACGCGTTTCCTAACAAGGGATAAAAGTATATCAATCAACACTCTCGCCGTGGAATTATTTCATCTTGAAGCGGTTCTCCCTCCAACACGCACCATCCACCCGACTTACCGCAAAATGCCGTCCCCGTCTACCTTTGATGCTCCGCCATCATACGAATACACCCCAACGCTCGACCAGAAATTGAGCAACCAGAACCAGCACGCCCAAAACCTATCCAACAGCCCTTTTTCGCCAGCTGGAGACGTCCAGGCAGCCAGATTCTCACAGTACGATGCCCGACAACGGCCCTTTTCACACCTCGCTAATCGCAATCGCAGAACCATCCATACCTTCATCAACGATGGCGGCCTTCCCGAGGTCGCGACGCCGGATCATCTGCAAAAATACAGCACGTCAGCAAGCGAAGGGTTGATTCCAGTCACGTCCAGCCCTGCCGCCGAAACACCAACCGAATCCATGGTGACGCCCTTGAACTTGCTCAGCGATCAACCAGACACTGTTGATTGTCCGTTTTGTCGTCAACGAACACAGACTCGAGTAAAGAAGCATCCCTCATACATGACCCAGTGAGCTCAACCATGGCCCCTCCGCCATCGGCCCCATTGCTAACCGATCATTCAGCGTCGCCGCAGGAACTCTCTTCCTCACAACCCTGGCGGGGGGCGTTGCTCCCTACGCATACCACTGGAACAGCAACATCTCCCACTACTGCAGCAATTGTGATGCCAAGGTCGCGCATCGGCAGTTCGGCAAGAAAGAGACCCAAGCAATGGGAACGCCGGACCATTTGAGGGTCGCGTCGAAATTCCCCCCTGCTACGCCTGTGGAAAGGCAGAAGGAGTAATACCAATGAATGATTGCGTTTTGGAATGGATGGAAGGAAAATGAATGACGAGGAATGATACCTAGCGACGGCGAGAACAAAATATTGGACGAGAAGAGCCAGGCAGTGGACCAAGAATGACATGATTCCGAACAAATAGACTAATATCACAGGCGCTTATCAGTGATGCTTTTAACTTGCACATGTATGTTGATTCGGAGTTGATGTTGGTAGCTGAGCCAAAGTAACCCATTCTCATTACCAGATTGGACCATAAGGATGGATACTAATACTACTTAGTTTAATATTAGCAAATACTAATACTATTTAGTTCAGTATTTATAAATACTAATACTCTCTCCAGGACTTCGAACAAGCATTCCAACACACGAATTCGCCGTGCAAAACCAGAACCAAGAATCAAACTCCTCCTACCATGATCAGGCAGAGAATGGGCTCCCCATGACACAAGTCAAACGAGCAGTTAGGCTTCTTCCACTGTCGACTCTTCGACAGTCGGGGCATCGTCAATGGAGGCACTGCCCGGCATAATATCCCACGTTTCGTCCTGGGGGAGCTTCCCGCTCATGAGTGCGTCCTTGAGGGACGCGTTGATGTGGTCCTTTGACCCGTCAGTCGTGCTGCCAGCGATGATACCGATGGCGGCAAAGGATCCAACCTGAGCGCCTCTGACGGCTTTGTATGTAATTGTCAGACTCGAGCCGTCATCGCCCCCGAACGCGATCTCGAGGCCTTCAAAGTACTCCGACAATCGGGCATGCAAGTAGTCGACAAGGTCAGACCTCGAGTCCGTCGCAACTACGACACCAAAGCGGACCATCCATCCAAAGGGATCCAGGAGAATCTGGAGGGGCCAGCTCTCCTCGACAAAGGCTGCCGGCGGCGGCATGACAAGTTGCTGGGGAGGGGCCTCTTCACTGATGGTCCACTCTCCTTCGGCAAAGATGAAGCTGGTCCACCATTCGAACTTTCCCGTGGAATGCGCCGGGTTGGAGACATCCCAGCTGGCTGTCTTGGATTTCGACCCCAGGTAGACTTGGCTGGTGTGAGTGCCGCTTTCGAGCCACCACGTGAGCTTTCCTTGCGGCTGAAACTCTGCAGAGCTTCCGCGCGGTAACCGCGCGCTGTCGATGAAGATCGGGCTGTACTCTCCTGAAGTGGCATCAAGGACACCAACAACAATGTGGATGCCGGGGATGCCGGGGTACTTGTAGTTGATGTTTCCAACACTCAGCCAGCCCGGTTTACCGGGTGCGCGAGAGGGGGCCCAGAAGCCATTTTCGTTCAGATCAAACACCTGGCCTTTGCTGCACGGCTGCCAATTGCCGTAAATGCTAAGCTCAACGCCCGGCAGGGGCAAGGTAGCGGTCCAATTGAGTGCATACCGATCTTTCCACGAAATCGCGGTAAAGGGGGCAAGGGCTTTAGACTTCCAGATGATATTGGACTCGGGTGAAGCCTGGCCAGCGGCAACAGCTTGGGTAATCTGGAAGTTCCAATGGTTTCCTTGAATCAGCTCGAAATCTGCCCGGCTTTGCCACCAAGTTAGGGTTCGCTGAGAAGAATCAGACATTGGGGGTGAAGTTAAAGATGAAGAAAGGGAAACTTGAAGAGGTGTTTAGGATGTTAGAGAAAGGTTGTGAACAGAGCAAGGATGGCGTGGAGAGTGATTTGATACTCATGACAAGAAACAAACACCGTTTTATAACAATCCGCCAGTCTCTGTTCTCCACTTTTAGCCAGCCACCATCTGGGGAGCTAAACCAATGAGTTCAATAGTCGAGTGATTGTGACGAGATCATAGCGGCTGTGATGGTGTGAATCGATAGTCGATTGCGTCTTGGCGAGGCCAGTGCTGCATATACGTAATTCCGGGGAGGAGGAGATTCATGACTCCAGCTGAGAACATTCGAGTCCCCAAGACTGTTGGTACTGAACAAGACGAATCAGCCGTCTTGGCCGCCATGCAGCTTGCTATTTCCAAATACAGGTTCATTCAAGACTGTGGCTGGCTGGTTCCCCATACTGATGCTCCTCCATCACATCCGAATAGGGCCAGAGACCCGCAAAATGTCTCAGCCACAGCGGTAAGTCTAACTTAAAGTACTTCACTTGACTCAATTGATGAACATTCCATGCATCGGACCGGGGGGGGGTTGCCTCTTTTCATCTTAGTTCTCTTAGATTGGGTCACATGCCAGAATGGCAACTCCGACTCACAGGGGGTCGCAAGGCTGACGAGTTGATGGGATGGCTGCATGTCTCAGTCTAGAATGATACTATCAATGAAATAGTAACGATGGAAACTCGCCCCAGCTTTTAGTCGCATGACCTCATGTTCTCGTAGGGCTGGGCGTGGGACTACTGACGTTCCAAGACGACATCGTGACAGCTGAGGAAGTTCGCAACGCCCTGTTTGTGCCTTGCGAAACGTCAACCTTGACGTTTACGCTTTATAATGCCTCTAGATCAATCAAGTGCAACCGTGGGCCGGTGTTAAAACTTGGTCTTGGTATTGTTATGTTCGTCAGCTTCGGCGAGGGCATAAATACGCTCCGGCATCGAGAATGGCTCCCCTTCGAGACACACGGGCTACGGCGAGACAGCTCTCGCGAGTGCCTCTGGTGACACCCAAAAAGAGGTTGGAGAAGACTAGGATAATTAGTGACGCTATTCTCTATCTTTGTAACACGGAGCTGTGCACGTTTTCCGAATTGACTTAGTTGAGGCCCTGACCCGGAGCAGATTGGTATTGTCCCTTTATGGTAATCACGGAGCGACGACGCCTTGGTTCACAAGTAGAGGGCATAGCGTCAAACAAGTTTGAGCGAGAGTAAGACATGTCATAAGAGGAGTGCAATGTGGTTACATATGAAACCAATGACCAATGCGTATCCATATTCATAACATCCCCATTAGTAGGGATGCTGTCACTCACTGAGTCGCTTAAATACTATAACACCTTACCAGCCTTATATAAAGGAGATCACTGAGTCTTGAAGGCCCTGAGAGAGCCTGTTAGAAGTATTTCTAGTAGTGATATGGCTCTAAATTAGTAGTTATGCTTTTATTGAGCTTAGATGTTCCTAATTACTGTGAGATTCAGTACATAGATCTAGAACTTGGCCTGGAAGCATCGGATTAATAGATTTACAGAATTTTATAATGATGGGAAATAGTGTAAAGAGGGCTTTTGGAAGTTTTTCACGATATGGATTGGGTCTTATTCGAGAGGCTATTGTTGTTACATTGTTCTTGGCTACATGTGATTGGAATTGTAGGACTGTTATTACTCAAAGACCTGTTGGCTCATGGGAAGAATGCCGTCTTGTCCTCCTTTCCGACTATTATCTAGTTTTTTCTTTTAAGTATCAAGACATGAATCGAAAGTGAAATCAAAACAAACATCTACAAGCGTGAATAGTCAAGAGGCGAATTTCGAGTCATTTTCCCAATAGGGTAGGGATCGCACCGTTCCCCGGCCGGCCTATCCGCTGGGTATTCCGCAATTCGCTCAAGTTATTGCCGGAGCACCTCCGCACTTTGCATCAAATGACGAAATGCGTGCAACATTCTTTTCCTTCTCTTCTTCATATGACATACCTCTAGCAAAATGGCCAAGCTCAACAAGTCGGCCGTCTGGCTGTACCAAGTCTCGGGCATCGCCTCGCTCTATCTCACCGGCCGCGATGCCTGGCTCGTCATTTTGTCACGGTCGTGCCGCATGTTCGCCTTTGGCGCCGTCTCGCTCACGATAGCCCTGTTCTTCTCGGAGCTGGGCTTTTCCGATTTTCGGATCGGCCTGTTCATGACGCTGACGCTTCTCGGCGACGTGGTGCTCGGTCTGCTCATCACCCTCATGGCTGACGGGCTCGGTCGGCGTCGCGTGCTGTTCGCCGGCGGCTTGCTGATGGCCTTTTCGGGCGCGGTGTTTTCCCTTATGGAGAACTACTGGATCCTCCTTATCGCTGCCGTTCTGGGCGTCGTGAGTGCCGGCGGCGGCGACTTTGGCCCGTTCCGAGCCATTGAAGAGTCGATGCTGTCGCACATCACGACTCCAAAGACGCGGGCCCACGTCTTGTCCTGGTATGTCACCAGCTCAAGCCTTGGGTCGGCAGCTGGCACGGAACTCGCGGGACAGTTGGTTGAGAGGTTGAAGCACCGCGAGGGATGGACCCAGGTGCGTTCGTACCATACCATCTTTTACTTTTACATTGTCATGGGAGTTGTCAACATGATTCTCGCCTTTTCCATGAGCAGCAAATGCGAGATTCAAAAGGAACCCGCGACGGCCGACGAGTTGGCGCAGGGTCTGCTCGACGACTCTGAAGATGAGGAGCCACCCGCCGCACAGCAGCCAAAGAGTGGCAGCCGATTCTCTCAAATCTCTTCAAGCACACGCTCCGTCATGTACAAGCTGTGGTTCCTCCTCACCGTCGACTCATTGGCCGATGGCATGGTCTCTCAGACCTTGACGACCTATTTCCTCGACCGCAAATTCCATCTGTCGAAAAAGACTCTCGGCGACATCATGTCGACGGCTCTTATCTTGGGAACCGTATCCGCAGTCTTTGCAGGGCCGCTCTCTCATTATCTCGGCCTCCTCAACACAATGGTCTTTACGCACTTGCCCTCGTCGGCCGCCGTCTTGTTATTCCCAGCCCCCCGCAGCCTGGTGCTGACCATGATTTTGCTCTTTATCCGCATGGGTCTGAACAACATGGATCAAGCGCCCAGAGCAGCCTTTATCGCGGCCATTGTCAAGCCCGACGAGCGCACAGCCGTCATGGGCATCACGAGCACGCTTCGGACCATGGCCATGGCTATCGGTCCGTCCGTCACTGGAATCCTTGCGGGGCACGAGAGGTTTTGGATCGCTTTTGTGGTTGGAGGAGTGCTGCGGATCATGTACGACCTGGGATTATGGGCCATGTTTGTCAACATGAGGTTGTATGCCTATGAGCCGAATGATCAGGATGTTGAGCCACGAAGGCTGTCGAGCGATGACGAGGAAGAGGCGGTGGAATTGCAATCACGAGCTACGGGACAGGAGGCATGACGAATACCATGAATTTAGGAAACGTATCTAATGATATAGACTATACGATGAAATGATACACAAATCTCTCAGAATTCGTGTTCAGGATATCATCACTATCGACCAAGGTGGACCCTTTCCCCGGGATCTCGTCTCCCGGATCGAACGTGTTGCTAGTTTGGTGGAGAATGCGCCCTCTATCAACATTGCAGATTTGAAAGCGAGCATGAATTAATCAGCATTTCCACGGTCGACTTATAAAGGCCATTCGAGGCATCAAGTCAAAGTGGTTGAGACACGTCCATGACTACAGACGATTCCTTCAGGAGATATGGCACTCTCTGCTAACAATGTGTCATTGGCAGATCGCCAATTTCATCTCTCTGAGCATGAAGATTCCGACTACCCAGAAGGCGGCACAAAGGCCTGGCTGGTGGTAGTCGGTGCATGGTGTGCCATGATTCCATCCATGGGGCTTCTCAACACGCTCGCCGTCCTGCAAGCGTGGGTATTGGAGCATGAACTATCAGGCATGTCGGAATCTACCGTTGGCTGGATCTTCAGTTCCTATGCTTTCTTTTTGTATTTCTGCGGCGCACAAGTTGGTAGGTCTTCACAGCCTGCTCCCGTCACTCGTATTGACAACTGCAGGCCCCATCTTTGACTCTCAGGATATCAAGTGGCTCATCATTCCTGGATCGATTGGGATGGTGGCTTCCATGATCTTCGTCAGCTTTTCAACAGGTAGGTTTGAATCCCAGCTTCATTACCACACTAATAGACGTAGAGTTCTATCAATTCCTCCTCTCCTTTGGCGTCCTGGGCGGCTATCCGCGTCGCTGCTCTTCAACCCAAGTCTCGCCGCCGTTGGACATTGGTTCTTCAAGCGTCGGGCCTTTGCCACCGGCATCGCTTGCACAGCAGGAGGAATTGGCGGCGTCGGCTTTCCCCTGATCATTCTCTATCTCGCTCCTCGAATTGGCTTTCCTTGGGCGATTCGGATCATTGCTCTGATATGCGCCGTCTCTGGTGTCGTTGCGTCTTGTCTCTTATGCAAGCGACTGCCTCCAAACAAAAAGGCCGGGTCCTCCATTGACCTCAAGGCGTTGTCCGATGTCAAATATGCGACAACAACCGCCGCGGTCTTTCTCATCGAATTCGCCGTCTTTATTCCCTACTCGTACATCTCATCCTACGCCATCGCCTACGGCTTCAAGCCCAAGGACGCCTACCTCCTCAACGCGCTGCTCAACGTGGGCGCCGTTCCCGGACGAGCATTGCCCGGCTACGTGGCCGACCGATTCGGCGCCTTCAACACCACGTGCGTGACTGCGCTGACGTGCGCTGTGGTGATCTTGGCACTCTGGCAAACAGCCGGCGGCAACGAGGCAATGACGACGTCGTTTACTGTCTTGTTTGGATTCTGGTCCGGCGCCGCCATTAGTCTGACGCCGGTATGTATAGGACAAGTGTGCAAGATCGAGGACTATGGCAAACGAAGCGGCACGTCGTTCTTCATTGCCAGCTTTGGGGCGTTGACGGGCATTCCCATTGCAGGAGCAATCTTGGAGTCGAATCATGGGTCGTATGAGCGTCTCATCCTGTTTGCGGGGGTGTTTTATGTCGCGGCCCTCCTCGCCTTTGTCGTCGCCAGAGGTGTAGCTGCTGGATGGGGTTTGAGAGTTTGCTTCTAGTTCCAATACTCGATTGCGGTTATAGGAGTGATAAACCTCGCTTTAGCCAGGGTACCTAGGTAGTGATTGGCCACCAACTTTAGATGACATTACGTATTCCGCTCTTTTGGTGTTTTGCCAAAGGAGACTTGCACATTCCAGACCATCACCTTCATCAATGGGCGAGGCTGCTCTGTGAAGGCATGGATTTGAATTCAGGGCCGTAAGGGTGACTTGATACCACGACCAACTACTTCTTGGCCGCATTCTCAATCTCGTCGACTTGCCTAACAATATTATTAATTTCATCCGCCATCTTTCGTCTGCTCGCCTCCTGCTTTTGGTATGTTTCCCTCAATTTATCCACCATGAATTTCTTCAGCGGCGTCTTTTTCCCGATTCTGTAGTCGAAAACAACAATGTCCTCAAAGCAGCGCGCTGCAGGCCGTTGGTGTCGCTCGGACAAAATGACGGCTTCGAGCAAGACGTGATCCGAGTCGTAGTCTGGAGGGGACAAGAGTTTGTGGAGGACGGTGGTTTGGTCGGGATAATCCATGGGCTGGGGAGTCAGCATCATCCAGACAAGACTCCTTTTTACTCACAAATTTGTAGTCAGTCTTGATGCTTCGAAGGATCAGGCCCACGCTCCGCGGAGTCATCAGCTCGGCCCACTCCTGTTGATGTTCTGGTTGTGATATCAGTGCAAAGTTGCGTAGCCAATTCACACGGCCCGATTCGGCGTATTTGTTGTACATGACATTATTGACGTGACCTGCAGATTGTTAGACAAGTCGAGAGGCTGGTTGGCAATATTTACCCTGAGTCGTTAGTGATGGTTAGAATCGAAGGATTAATCAACTTACCATGCTATCCTATTACAACAGTCTTGGTCAGTCCAGTCAAGTCATCCGGCAGCCTTCCAGAAACTCACCATGTCTCCCCAAGCAACATGATGCTTGTCAAGCCCTCTCCATTCCTTTGCCGTCAGGAAACCCTCTCCTCCCGCGAGCAGCTCCAGCCAGTGAGTTTGCAGGTACTGGGTCAATTCTTTCGCTTTCTGGTACTGCAATGGCGCCATGTCTGGTTCTTGACATCTTCTCAGTCGCTGATTGACCTCGGAGAGCCAACGGGGGTTGTTTGCGTGGTTCCTCTCTGCAGGGCGCGTTGTGTGGAACTGACGCGACGTGGCTGCTGCGACGGGCGCAATTGAAGGGAGAGGCAAGGCGGTACATGAGATTGACCTGGTGAATCGTAGTAACTGAGCCATTGCGCAAGACTTTGCCGTCTGTCGCCGATGAATTGGTTGATGAAGAGGGACAGATTATGGTTGAAGCCTCCGGTTCAGCCGCGATATCGGTCGGTTCGAGTCGGCCCAATCATCGCCCTCGGCCCCGCAGTCGGATCGACGTCATTGCCGAGGATCTTGAGAGTCTACGCCATGAAACAATAATGAAGCAAATATGATAGAAAGTATTATTCAAGGAAATATCAGTACAGCATGCTTTGATTGCCTACCTGCCGTAGGGCATGCAACCGGGCGATACAGTGTCACTTCCTCGTCTCTAGAATGACAAACTTCAATTGCTCATTCAACTACGGATAGGAGCACTATCGAACAAAGACATGCCATCCAAGACACGGCCACCAATTCTCTTTGTCAACGAGGTGGATAGCCATCGTCTTCTATGGAACATTCTCAAATCTCAGTTTTTCAAACAGACCGCTTTATTCTAAACTTTGGGACGGTGGTCAAAGATCAGTATGTCTCAGCGTAGCTTCACTATCAGAACATGAATCCAGAACAGTCATTGATGTTCTCGATTCACCATTCGCTGCTTCATTATATAAGAGCGTATAAGCGTTCATCTCCCAGACATTCTAACAGTCCTAAACACATCCGATCAGCCCTCATCTTACCGACATACACGCTCTCGACAAACACACTTGCACTCAACCTACCTACACATCACTTACCACAGCGCTTTCAGCAAAAACATCCCGTAAACCCATCAAAATGGCCGTTCCATATTGCGAGTTCTGCCAAACGGCAATGACCAATGAATGCGTTGCCAAGCAACACATGATTCCTTGCTACATTCACAAGAATGTATACCACATGATTTCGCGTCGATGTGAGACGTGCCGCCATGAGGAACTCTATGCTGAGGGTCTGGAATAAAGTAAATGGCCATGTCGTAAGGGGACCCATGCGCTGAGTGAATCAAGAATACATTGTAGTGGCAGATAGATAGCATCCATCAAGACAATTAACAATTCGCAATTCGCTCGCGCAGTTTATCCACGTCAAACCTGAAAATCAATGCCTCCCCTGACCTACAACCAATGACAATCATCGATCCAACCACCTTGGAGGCAAAAGGACGAAACCTCGCTGGAAGTCGAAAAATGGGCGTGCCATCCCATAGAAGCCAAGAGCCATCGCTGCTTATCCCGCAGCCTGACCTGGAGTAATCCAAGCTGCGAGGGTCCCCGTTCGCCGCAGCATCACCACAGTCTTTAACCGAAACCTCGCCGAAATTGGTTAACACGCACGTCCAATCCAAACCAAACTGGAATTCGCTCAATTTGAAATCGAACGAAACCTTGGAAACCTGTGACTTGCTAGCAATATTCCAAAAAGTAATATCGGAAGCCGAGCCCACCGCGAAAAGCTCCGAGTCAGGAGTAAACGAGTGAGAAGTCGGAAACTGGGGTTCGTCTTCCCGTGTCAACCGGAAGGGGGTCTGGGATCTAGCTGGGCCCCATGTCCCATAGACCGTTGTTCTAGCTCTCAATTGCGCGATATCTTGATATGTATAGGTGAAAGCGATGAGTCTCGAGTCTGGCGAGAAACTTATATATCGGGGAAGATCTGCCAGGCTCTCTTTGTGAGAGAAGTAACCTTCAAAGGTTCGCTCGTCACTGGAGCGAAGGCTAAAAAGCCGCATGGAAAAGCCAGTTTTCTTTGAGTTGAGAACAGAAAACCCAACTAGATCAGAATCTGGGGAGAAGAATGGACGTCCGAATTCATATTGCTGGTACTCATATGACCTATGCAGTTTCTTCGCGGAGCACTCTTGGCCAAGATCCGTCCTCCAGACTTCGAATGTGAAGATCTTAGGGGAAAGAGCATCTACATAGTAGAGGGCGAGATATTTTCCGTTTGGTGAGAGCAAACAGCTGGTCTTTGGAAGTAACGAAGAATCATAATCAGGGAAGATCCGAATCGATTTGCCAGTATCCATTCGTCTCAATTCGACGCGATTGACAGCTTCTATGGCAAGAAGTGTTGATTCTTGACAGAACCCGACCGATACGGCGCCATCGCTGGCGTCGAAATGATGGATGGACCTGCCTGTCCCTGTGTCCCATATCTTTAGAGCTCCAGTGGATGATGTAGAGGCCACCAAAGTGCTGTCAGGTGAGAGCTGGAGCTTTTCAAGGGTCCCGTCGTCTCTCTCGGATGGTGAAATACTCCTGTTTATGACCTTATATAGGCGTATGGTTCTGTCTTGAGAAGTCGATGCAACGAAACCGCTGGAAGAGAAGGACACCGAGGTTACGCCAAGTCGATGACCTTTGTGCGCCCTCAAACATTTAAGTAAATATAGATTCCATATCTCAACTGTGCCGTCGCTAGAGCCAATGCCAAGAAGATTCAAGTTCGATGATAGAGAAATCGACTGGAATTCTCCTTTGGCAACGTGGATTGACTCTCCGTACAACGCACCTTCGACTCGACGCCATACAAAGACGGATGAGTTGGGTTGATTCGCAGATGCGACAACGATTGAGTGATCTGGAGCGACTCCGAAGCAAACTGTCTCATACTGGGCCCTCCCGGGGATTAGTTCCGGGGTTATCTCATATTCCACAACACAATCCCCGGTAGTGACCTGGAATAAGTGAACGCGGGAGGGAAACAAGGCCGCCAAAAGACCCGAGTCAGGAGAGAACCTAATGCCTAGACAGTCGCTTGCTGGTAGTTGAAATTCGAGGACGGTAGTGAATGTCTCTAAGCGGAAAACAAAAAGCGATCGGCGGCCGAATTTGATGGCAACGAATCTCGAGTCTGGAGAAAAGGCAAATGTCTCCGCATCAACAAATGACCTTATGCATTCGCCAGTCGCAACATCCCAGATTCGCATGTGTCCGCGATTGCCTATCAAACCAATATGCGCTCCTTCTGGAGTAAAAGTAGGCGAGCAGTAGTGTGACGCATCATGGGAGAACCCGCATCTAATGGTCGTGACACATTCGCCTGTCGTAACTTGCCATATTCGCAGTGTCGTATCCAGAGAGACGGAAGCGAGGAGAGAAGAGTCAGGTGAAAAGCTGGCCGACATGATCGGTTTCGCGTGGCCCTTGAAAGCGCCTCGGTAGTCGTCTAAGGGGGGTTCGAGCTTGGGAATGAGTGATAACCAGTCCGGAATCTTTCCACAAAACGTAGAGCGAACAACACTATCTGAAGGGCTGCATACTAGTAGTGACGAATAGATCTGAAGGGGCCAGGTGTCAATTGCGTGCAAGTTCTCTTGAACGAAGTAATAGGCGTCCTCAAGAAAAGCTTCAAGTCGTCTAGAGTTCGTCTCCTAGATGGTTGTAAGTTTCCAATATTGTTGCAAGTGTACGGCTGTGACATACTTCAATATTTGAGCGTAAGATCTCAATAATCTCGAGACTTTCTGATGCTCTGCCAACGAGACTCAAAGCCTCAAGCCAATGCAGAAAGTGGCGAGTCAGCCATGTATAGGTTTCCGAGCCGTCATCGAGGTGGCTTTTAGATTGCCGTACGTGGTATGCCCAGAAGCGACAAGCATATGCTAATTCTGGCCCAATCCGGCCCAGAATTTGATCGGGAGACACGGACGATCGAGCAACTCCGGGTTGGTTCAAGTCGCAAATGTCCTCGCGCAAACCGCTGTCCATTAGTTGAATGCATGCCACGGCGACAAGCTGGTGAGCCTGCATCTCGTCTACCCAGAAGGGATTGTTGCCCTTTTTTTCTGGGTCAAGGAGAAAGTCTCGGAAAGAGAGATGGAGCATCGTAACAGGGTCTTCCGCAGAGTCTGGGACGTTCAGCACAGAATGAAGAAGATCTAACCTGTCATGTATACTCTCTATTGGCATCACGAGGAGTCGAGAGAGAGCAACCACCGAAAGGGGACTTGTCAGAATAACAATGGTACCGACAATGCGTCGGAACTCCTCAAACACGTCATTTCTTTCACGTGTCGAGAGGCCGACTAGTTGTTGATTTAGAGTCGGTGAATACGTTGCCTGCATCTTCGATTCTTGACTCTGGGTCTTGTAGGCCAGTACCTTTTTCAGTTGCTGTTGAGGATTTCCGCTTCTGCGCTCTGAAAGAAAACGGCAAATTGTGGCGGCAAAAATGAACAGTGGAATGGCCATGTTGGTAAGTGTGTACATGTCTTTAGGGCCCGGCCAGTCGTTTGGAAGCCGTCGATTGGGTTGAACGGAATTGTTGTAATCTTCCTTAATCTTTGAAAGCTGATGATCCAAAAAGACTGATAAGTCATGTCTGATGACTGACTCGGAGATTTCGTGGAGGATGAGGTCTCGATAGTTGCCATGAATCTCGTTGAACCCAAGCCGGACGGGTAACTCGGGCCGGCTAGTGATGAAGGCCCTGAGTTGGAAACGGTCAACCGTGTTGAAGCTCTCAAATAGATTTATTAGTCGCCGAATGTCGGCATCCTCATCACACTCATCCAGTGCATCGACCACTACTACCAGTGTGTCTTGATCGAGTTCCTCTTGACAAAGCAGCAAGGGTTGCAAGATGAGCTTGTCAAACTGCAAGGTCGCTGCCTTCATGTAGATTTCCCGGTCGCTATCCAGGACATCCTTAACGTGAGGAGCAAGACAAGGCCTAGAATGAACGAGCTGAGCAGCGATAGTAGTATAAAACCTGGATACGTTTCCTCGATCACTTTCTCCTCTCTTGAAGAAGAAATTAGCGCCAAGATAGCCACGGTCGGCCGACAGCTTTGCAACAGTCCGGCTGATGGTCGACTTTCCGGTCCCAGCCATGCCGTTCAACCAGAAGATTGGCGCCGCGTTAGGATCATGGATCCAGTCCTGGACTTGGTGCAAAAGATCGACTCGCGTGTTTTCCAAGCATACATTGTGGTGTTCCTCTGCATGTGAATCGTACGATGCTCCTAGTGCCGTGGGTATGCTTTTCAGCGCCTCGATTTGTTCAAGGTTGAGTAACTTGATACCAATGTCCGCAGTCTTGTGGTTGACGGTAAGAATTGTCTCGCTGACGACCCCATTGTAAGTCGAGCTTTGCATAAGGGTGTAGTGGAAGCTTACGTTTGGTCAACCTGGATTGCCAGCGAGATGGTATCTGTGTGTCTTCTGATCTCTTGGATCATGGCAACTGTCTCTTTGCGCTTGAAAGGCCATTCCAACGCTCGCCGCCCAAAACGACTCATAGCCTTTTCTCTTGGCTGAGGTTCGAGCTTTTGTTGCAACGTCACCAGCCTTGAGAAAGTGGTCTGGAGGGAGTCCGCCAAGTCCTGCGACGCTTGCAGCTTTGTCCCTTGCGGGCCTTCGATGAGTCCGTTGACATGTTTCGCAACTGTGGTCAATCCATTGAGTTCTTGCTGGACACTTGCGACATCAGCCTTGGCGTTTTTGACGTCGGCTACATACTTGACACAGAGCGAAGCAACTTTGGCGCTCAAATCGACAACGGCGATGACGTTGGCCACAACGCCGAGCGCTTCCATTGCGGTTGGATGGTATGAGTCGCTCAAGAGTGCCACTGTCGGGGGTTGTATGAGGAAGGGTCAAAGTCTCATCGCATCCAAATTGACGCGCCAACGTGTCGATTGAAGCGGGGAGCCTCGAGTGAGGCGATCTCCTGCGTGTCTGACAATAAAGCATGGCATTGGGTAGAATATGATGACTAACGGTGCTGCTGACTCCGATTCTGCCTTATGCATGTCCGCCTAAACAGGGCACACCAGGTGAAGATAACAAATGGCGAACGAGAACTGAAACAATGAAAATGGGAGCAGGACCCAAGCCTAGAATAAAGATGGATTGTCTGGGTTGGTGGATGTTGATGCAAAGGTCAGGTTCCAGGCTTCGGATGCCCTCGCTTCCGAATACCTTCCAAGTTCCTGGTAAGTAGGCTAGCACCTGCTTCCAAGCGCTCTCATGGGTTCCTTCCAACAATAGCCGGCTATTTGCCTCGAAGAATACCACTTACAGGAGCAGCTATACAAGAGTGGTGTTTAGTTCTTAAATGCGACATGAATGGTATTAATATGAATAAATGTAAACTACGTTACCCTCTCAGATTGGCTGTTTGGTATTTACACTCGCGCATTTCTGATCGCGTCAACAATCTGAGTGTAGCTCAATGCCGAATACATATACTAAAAACTACCCAGCTCCGGCGAACGAGTGCCCAAGTCGTGAGCTCCTCAAGCACGCTCCTTCATCTCAGCAACCGCAGCACCACCTGTGCATAATTAGTGACAACTCTTCGTCTCGGTTCAAGCAAACTTACTCGTCCGGGGAATGCTACCCCGGCGCCCTTCATGCTGATGCTCAGTGCGCTCATCTGCCAGCTTCTGGGCAAAAGGCGAACGCTTGCGCAGCTGAGGACCCCACCAGTAGATGGCATACACGGCGATAACGAGGACAAAGGAGATGCAAAACAGGATCGTTGAGGCGTACTCCAGGTTCTTGCCGCTCGACTTGCCAATGTTCTGGAAAAAGGGCAGCGCGGGGACAGTCAGGACACCAGCTAAGAAATCTCGCGCCCATCCGTTGCCGCCTGTTGCAGAGGCCGAGTATGGACCGTAGGCGCAAATCATGTAGTCAATTGTAGCCATGTCTAGAGAATGTTAGTCACGGAGCCCTTGGAAATTTGGTAGGAGTCTCACAAATGGCGTAGTTGGCAATGCCTACAATCGCGGCAAAGATCATAGAGCCAATCCAATGAATCGGGGGTCCCTGGATAGTCCAAGCGAATCCAATCAGACCGATGGGAAGGCAGGGCGCAGTGTACAGAAGAAACCACAATCGAGACTCGTACTGAGCCCTCTCATCGTTTGGTTTGGCCTTGCGCTCGTTGATGTTACGTCGAATGGCGGGGATGAAGAGCAGCCAGGCAATCAAATAGCCGATACCGATGGGGATGAAAGTCAGACCAATGGCAACGGTACCAAAGCCCCATTGCTTGTAGACCAGGCCAAAGGACTGAATGAACATGAAGATGAGGGCGTCCGAAAATCCGGAGAGGAGAGACAGGGTGAGGACAATGGGCTCGGTGAGGAACATCTTGAAGGGTCGGGTCCAAGTAGTAATGACTTCCCGCCATTGGAAACGCTCGCGGAAGGGAATGAGCTCGTCGGGACCCCAGACGTTGGCGTTGGTAGCTTCTCTGCGCTTCTTGGCGATGCGGTTCATCAAGATGGTAGAGCGCGTCTCAGGGACGGTGAAGAAGTGGACAATCTGGACAAAGCCTCCGAGAATGAGCTGGATCCAGATGGACCATCTACATCATTAGCACCTTGTCTTTTTGAATAGAGACAATTCTTACCTCCAGTGAAGGAACTTCTCAGTGAAACCGCCCACGATAGGACCAAGGACGGATCCACCAACCGACGAAAAGACGACATATGCGACTGCATACTGCTGACTGTCGGCATCCCACATATCCGCAATCATTCCCAGCGTCACAGAGCCACCGGCTGAAGACAAGCCACCAAGGGCTCGACCAACCATGACCGAGGCAAAGTTTGGGGCCAAGGCAACGGGCAGCTGCCAGACATTGACCAGAAAGAGCGAAAGCTGCATGATGGGCCATCGACCGAGCTCTTCAGACCACGGAGCCCAGAGCTCGCAGCCAAAGGCGTACAGAACCAGGAAGATTACGGCACCGCATCGAGCAGCTTGCTCGCTGACGTTGAATTCTTCGGCGATTCCGGGGATGGCGTTGGAGTAGAGAGAAGTGTTGAAGTTCATAGATACCTGCACCCAGAAGATGACGGTGAGAATGTACCACTTCTTCCAATTCGGATAGCCAAACCCGAGCTCCTCGTAGCAATCATCTTCGGTGATGGGGACTTTGGTATTGGAAGGATATTCCTTTTTCCCGCTTGCGTCTGCGATGTGAATGTTGTCGTTGGCGCCGTCATGGCTGGAACTGTCGTAGGGAGAGTCCTTGTGATGTGAGATGCCATGGGAGTCTTCTTGTAGAGTAGACATGTTGAGAGATGAGGTTGATAAGATATGAGTGTCTGAAGCTCTACGTCAACGGACTAATTAACACAGGTCACGGCAGTAGTTGATATTTAAAGTCTTCAAAGACACTCCCTTGAACTTGTCAAGTGGGAACTTGAAGGATGTCTACATTCGCCATTGACAAGAATCCCATATTGACATCACTGCACATCCGGGCAACGGTTCGGTTCCCTGGAAGCGTGAGAGACATGCGATTCTCGTGGTGAGAGCCGGTGGAGAATCAGTGGCCATGTACGAGCCGCGATATCCGGCCGATCTGCGGCGCCATTACGGAGTGAGAGTCGTGACGGTGTTTGATGGGTATTCCTTGTTTGGTCGTGTTATCAACTACCGGCCGAGGTGGACAAGCGTTTCACGAAGTGTCAAGTGTTTCTTTTTCAACGCCCGTGAGACATTCATCTTCAGCATGAACTGAAATATGATGGCTTCTAGCTGCTGCAGATCTACATCGGCATTGTGGTTTCTCTCTCCCAACTTCAACCACGAACCAATTGCGAGGGACCGACGAAGGCAAGGGAGAGGAACCATCCAACATTCAATGACGTAGCTATAATCCACAAAACTGAGAGAAAAATCTCCTCTCCTCCCATCAGGAGGTGACTGGAGACAAGCAGGCAGCAGAATAAAAAATCCCCACCAACTCCACAAACAGCGGGCATAAGCGTCGGTTCTTTACCTTTATTTCCACTTTAGCGGCGGCTTTTGCATGGGTTGTTTTGATTATTGCGTCACTTGATGGTTCTGTGCTATCAGAGGTTGTCTTCCAAGAGTCCAAGAGGTCGTCTAGGTCCCGAGGGCGTTGGACTAGAATCTATTGCCGGGTACCAAGACGGCTCTTGATTCAGCCTCAACTCTAGTCTCCTTGGCGTGTTATTAATCCGATTCAGCTCGAGCCTTTTGTCAATGGCCAAAAAGAAGAAGTGATCGACTCCCGCTCATCGCCCCTGACGTCGTGGTATCGAGCTACGGTTTTCTAGACTGACATGCTCTCAAAATCCCGCAACGAGGCGATTTCAATCCTTCATTCGCATGACCAATGTTTCACTCCTCAATACGCCCCCAGAGATTACACCACATGCCATTCGCGATTGTGGCCTCAGAGTGGGCATCAAACATCCTACGACAAACGTGATGCGGTCTCAACTATTGGCCATTGTTAGCCGCACTACTCACCTTCAAGGTAGATAAGCGACTGGCAGGGAATTTCAAAATATTCTGCCATGACATGATTTCATCTCGAGTCAGGGTGATGGAGGTGGCCGCTGCTCCAGAGCGTCGACGCTAAGATGCAACGTGTGGTCACCTTTACCCACGGGGACTCCAGGGTTTTCAACGTGATCTCTTCTCAGACGCTCCATTGCAGATTACGGGGTTCTTAGTCCAGAAGTGTCCATTTTAACGCCTTCTTTCAGGTAAAACCCCTTGGATTCAATCTATCCCGTGATATCACTGTGGCTGACTGCTAACATGCTCACTTGCCAAACAACATCAACCGGCATATTTATCCAAGAGCCTCACACGTTCAAGAGCCTCACATGGGTACTCTGTAACATTCATTGTGGGGTTCCCGCCTTTTCAGCATGGGGTAGTCGGAGAAAGGTGATCCTTGTCGTTGCTCCCGAACATGGACACAGGTGAACAATGTGTTGAGTGTGGTATAGCCCGGGCGTCGAGTCCTCCCGATGGTCCCCTTGTACGAATCGGTCCGGAACTGACATTGCCGTGCATAAAGCTGTAGCCTAAAGTCCCTGGGGTTCTTCACCCTGTAAACCCTGAAAGTGCCACGTTCCCCTGGTTCTGGGGAGAGAAGTAGTTCGACGGCAAGCATCCTTCAGCGGCTGGAATAAGAGGGAAATACGCTATTGGTCAGAGATCGATGCTGTGATTGTATCCAGAGCCTTGTCAAATTAGCTGCATATACCATCAAGAATGGCCAGGAGTCAAGGAGTCGGCAGTCTGGCCATCACAATCATCACCATATTCGCGGATGCAACTAGCTGACACGCACGCTCTCAATGAAATGACGAGATAACTCCGTTGTGAGGGATTATTGTTTCTGTCCAGGAGAGAGGGAGAAGTTTCTGATACATCGCAATGCCACCCGCAAGCAGTCACGAGGGAAGCCAGACGTACTTGCACCTTTTGTGGCCAGTTCTCTTTGGCACTGGTGTATAGGTAAGGATTCTCTGTTACATTCAATGATTATTACTGGGCTCTAGATACAGACCAATGAACCCGACATGAACATGCGATGCGAAAATTTCTCGGGGACAGTCTGAGCTGCGATTTAGACCCCTCAACCTAGTCTTTGGTGAGTTCTACTCTCCTGACGAAAACCAGATAACTCAGCATTTTACCAAGTATTCTTCCTTAATAATTCATCTTGCAACAAAAGTTACTTGTCAGCTGTTCATAGATGTTACTGTCTGCCCCTTGTGCGAGGCCACGGTGAGACCTCTCGTCATTGACCAAGACATGAGGTAGTCCGAACAAGGCTCAGACATGGAATCACACTCTTTCGTGTTCAAATTCATGACTTCTCTGATGGGATGACGTATCCTTTGTTCCGCCATCTTTGTGTGCAAGCCTCAGTTCCTTTTTTTTTTTACACGATCTGTATCATGCAGGCTTCGAGAACTTGATATCATTCAGCCATACCATGAGAGAGTTTTCAGAAGATCGCTAGTTTCTCTAAAGGAGGCCATGAATTCGCCATTGACTTCAAATCTACGTCGCATCTCAAGCATATTCTCAATGCCGTGGGCGTCGCTGAGAGAGTGCTCTGTTGACCATTCGCAACCCAGTTCCAGCTTAAAAAGTGAAAAGGTGACAAATACGATCCGTAAAGCCACTCGTTCTCTATGTTCTTATATTTACGTCTTCACTTCATCTCATTTGATAGCCATCAGTCGAATGCTCTTAGAATGCGAATAGAGGCTTTCGGTTCATCTTTCACACAGTTGATCCAGCCATTCATCATCATTTAAACACATATTTACAGGATTCAGTTCATTTAGCAAATCTCGCTGCCACCGAGCATTCACCCATTGTCTCGTAAGGACCTGAAACCCATCTCATGCTTCATTTCCTGCTACATTCGTTCTTGAAACGCAGTACCGGACTACTACTCCAACAATTACAGTTAAACATCATCTCACTCTTAATCCTCTTCAAATTCCGATCCATTATAAGCGCAAATTTGTCTCAATGTCATCCAATTCACCACTGACAAAAAGCCATCCAGAGACAATAAAATAACGTTATCATTGCGCAATTGATAAGCGTATTTCTCTTGAGATGCCGCCATTCATCTCTCCGACATGCCTGTATCATTTGTTGATGGGATCAAAGCCACGCCTCCGATCTGACAAATGATTGCTTAGAAATCACATCACCGATGGCATCATTTCTCTCCTCTCACTCATCACTTATCAATCGCTGTATAAATCGCCTCAATTTCTTCTAAAACTTTCTTTAAAAAACAAATTATAATATCACAAAAGACATCGAAATGGCTCCCATTCGCACCGCCATCGTAGGCCTCTCCGCCTCGGCCAAGACATCTTGGGCCAGCCTCGCCCACCTCCCATACCTCCTCTCCCCTCGCGGACGCTCCAAGTACGAAATCGTCGCTCTTCTCAACTCCAGTGTGGAAGCTGCCCAAAACGCCATCAAGCACTTCAATCTTCCCAAAGAAACCAAAGCCTACGGCGATCCTCAAGCGTTGGCGGACGACAAGAGCGTTGAACTCGTCGTCGTCGCCACGCGGGTCGACATCCATCATCAGACCGCCCTTCCCAGCGTGAAAGCTGGAAAGGCAGTTTACGTGGAGTGGCCGCTTGCTCAAGATCCTTCTCATGCGCAAGACCTCCTCAATGCCGCAAAGGAGAGTGGTAGTCGAGGCTTCGTTGGCCTTCAAGGTCGACTCGCACCGCCCGTGGTAACGCTTCGTGACCTTCTTGCCCAAGGTCGCATCGGCAAGGTGTTGAGTAGCGAGGTTTGGGCCACAGGCGGCTCAAATGACCGTGAATTGCTACCCCCAGGGTTAAAGTACTTTACCGAAAAGGCCGTCGGTGGGAACATTGTCACCATCGGTCTAGGACACTGTAAGTCCATCTATTGAGAACGCATGAATGCTAGTGCTAACATGCGCAGTGTTTGATCAAGTGCAGCATGTGCTCGGAGATCTCAGCAACTTCAAGACTCGTGTCCAGATCCAGAGACCCAACGTCCGAATCCGCGACCCGGCCACAGACAAGATCATTGAGACAGTCACATCCGACGTCCCAGATCTCGTCTTCACGGCGGGCACTCTTTCCAAGTCGGAAACAAACGACGACGGAGCCAGCGCCCAGATTCGCTTCAGACGTGGCCAGCCGTTCCCAGGCGACCCGGCTTTGGTTTGGACCATCAATGGCGAAAAGGGTGAGATCCGTCTCAAGTCTCAGGAGGGCACTTCTCTGCATGCGAACGCATATTCGGGCCCTGTGACGATCGAAGTCAACGACTTTGCGACTGGGAAAGTCGAGACTGCCGAATGGAAATGGGAGGACTGGCAGGAAGAGCTCCCCATCTTGGCCCGAAGCGTGGGCAACGTGTATGACAAGTTTGCAGAACATGGCATTGAGAGTGTGGCCTCGTTTGAGAGCGCTACACTCCGTCACCAGCAGTTGAACGAGATCATAGAGGCATAATGCCATGTAAATAGGAACTATTGCTTATCTACTTTGCAAGTAATGTACATGTGCCAATGCTGTACCAGTCGCCATGCAGCTCATTACCATCATCCATTCGTCATTACTATACAGTCGACTCTTACTGGTCGAACTCTCCAGCGTAGAGCACATCTCGCGGGTCTTCGTTCATTCTCTCCCAGAGAGATCGCACCTCCTCATCTCGAGGCAGATGAGCAGTCTCGTCCAGATCAAACTCCCGCTTGGCCTCGTCGTTGCCATCTTTTGCAGCGGCAATCTCTTCAGCGGCGTTTTCGCGCTCAAGCCTCACTGTGATCGTGTTAGCAAATGAAATGGTGTAGGAGCGAATGACGTACCATGCAAATACACTGCCGTGCGCTTTCCGCTGAAGAGGGCATGAGGCACGTTGGTCACATTGTCAGAGTTGGCGTCTCCGATGGCATAGACACCAGCAATGTTTGTCGATAGACCTGCGGCCTGGTCGGCAGCAAGTCGGCCCTTGTACAAGTAGACTCCAAGGTCCTCTCCCACTGTCGAGCGCTGCTCGGAAGGAAAGCTGGCGAAAAAGGCAGCTCGCTTCACGGCCAAACCCTTAGCGAACTCAACGCTAAACTCATCAAACTCAGCAACGCTGGGTAAGCTGGGATTCGCATCCTCGTCGTCGCTGCCGTCTTTAAGGCGCTTAATCTCCTTGATGGTGCGGTTGTCGACCTTGACATTGTGGATGTCAAGATATGTCTCGTAGTCTACCGTCTTGTTCTCGGCAAGAACACGAATCGTCTCGGTGTCGGTGCCGTTGACAAAGGCGATAATGTCCTTGTTCAAAGTCAACATCTCCCGCACCATGCCAGGAACCTCGTCGAGAGGAGCAAGAAGGCCCAGAGGTTGGTCAGCATGTTCGTGGCCGTCGCACCAGGGACACCAGAAGATGCCCTTGCCCCAGTTCTCCTCGATACCAGGCGTCTTGGGAAGAATGTCGCGCAGGCCAGTAGCCAAGACAACCTTTCGGGCCGTCAGGATCTTCTCCTTGCCGTTGTGAAGCTTTGTCACTTCAAAGCGAGTGTTGTTCATCCTGGGCACAACCTTTGTCACGGTCCCATTGGTCATGGAGACTGTGTCATAGTATGAGAGCTGTTTGCGCGCAGCCCATCGGAAATAGGCTGGAGTCACACCTATTTTGTGTCAATTCATGTCCGGCTCAGACGCAAGTAGGTTGACTAACCGTCAAAACCCAAAACATCATGCATGTGACGGGTAGGAGCGTTTCGATACTCTCCAGAGTCGATTAGAAGGACGTTGCGGCGAACTCGAGCCAGTCCACTCAAGGCAGCCAGGCCAGCAGGACCACCTCCTACAATGATGGCATCGTAGAGCTCATACTTTGAGTCTTCTTTCTCAATGGCTGCAGCATTGGCAAGAGTGAAGAGAGCTGGTAGAAGGGCGTTGAAGAAGCGCATCTTGGTGATTGCCTCTACTACTGGAGAATGGAGAGATTGCAAAACATTTCAAGGTGGTGAAGACTGTATAATATAGTAAACAATAGCAAAGACATGAATTGGCATATGCAAACCCACATCGCATATCCATGGTACTCTTGCCGAGACAACACCAGCATAATATCTCTCAATATCCACAACGGTCAACCATCTCATCCGATTCGTTTGCAAATGGTGCCACAGTATAGAGTCCAGCACCGCTCATCGGTAGCTCAAGACAAGTTAATGGAGAAGCCGGAGACGGCCAAGACACGGCACGGGATCAGCTCCCCGACGCCACGGCTCAAGGATCACAGTAGCATAAGCACTCTCGTAGTGTGGAAGGGAATCTCCGCTATCTAGCCGAGGAATCTATGTAACGTCCCTACTCGCTGGCTGGGAAGTTGTTTAGTCTATTACGTATCTCACTCGGGAGCGAACCTGATCGGACAGTCCCGAGTCCTAAACAGCTAAAATGTCAACAACGGATGTGGGCCGGAATGAGCAACCGCTTGTCGATCGACACGGGAAGTGGACCAAGCTACTGCACAAGCAGGACGGCAGATGCCAAAAGCAACCATCAGGTCACCGGACGCGGATGCTGTTTGAAGGTGGCAGGCTGGAGTGGTGGAACGCTCACACAGAACGTAGGGTAGTGGCTTTTTGGCGTCTCACGGGACCAGGAACCGTATGGCCCGGGGAAGCTTCATCTATCCGTTGAAGCCGGCCGTTCCATGGATTGTCAGATTACGTCTGTGGGAGTCTGGGGAGGGGAAGTTCCGAGGTGAGGGAGAGTTTGAATCGAACGAGGAGATGGATGTGCCGCCGGTTCACGAATGGTGAGGCTAGTGAGAATTGGTGGGTGTACTTCGTACGCGGTATCTTGTGAGCGATAAATGCAGGCGTCCGTGTATGGAGTCTAAAGATATGCAGTGTTATGCGCTCAGCTGGCCACATTGGCCGCATTGGAGATCTTGGCGTGTTTGCTCCGAGACACGGCTGCAGTTGGTGGGCAACCAGGTAAAGAGATGGCTGGGCTTCTGAGAGGTAACCACTCTTGGAACACTATTCCAAGACGACTCGATCAATAGTGGCAAAGTAAGCGCGAGCCATTGATCGGCAGTCTAGTAAAGACTAACGAATGGATCTGATATGCCAGCTGCCGAGCTGAGTGTCAATGTCAGTTGTAGCTCTCGGTCCCGGTGGAGTTGAGGCCCATTTTGAGGCCGCACAATGCGGGAAACGAGACATTCGTCCAAGATGGGGCCGCGGGATCGAGATCACTGACATTGGGCGATTTAAAACTTACAGCGACGCTCAATGCAGTTTGCTGGTTTCGTGTCGAAATTGTGGCTGGCTGGGTACTACATGGGTGCGACGTCAATGTCCAACTCGATGAGCCCAAACGAACGAAAGGATTTGACAAATAGCTCAGCATAATAGCCTCAGCTTCAGTCTCTTCTTAGCCTATTCCTCCTACAATCTCCGATTCTCCATACACAACTATCCATATTCGCCCATGACACCGTATCCAAACTATCGTTGATCAACTCTCATCACTTCGAACCTGGTCGAATGGATTGAGTGGTTGCGCATCTCAACGCATTCTCATGGCGCGATTCCTAACTTTTGTTGCCTTCACATATTGCCCATCCAATCCATTCATGTCTTGACCTGAAATTTCACCGACATTCGTCGAATTAGTCGGTTAGCTTAAGCTCCATCACCGTCGGTGATGCGGATGCGGCCCTCAGTGCCGTGTCCATGAGTCCAGTATCCGTCAGCCTCGGGGAGACTCTCACGCGTTTTACGAGCCGCGATGAGAATGTAAAGTCCAAAGCCGGCCTTGGTGATGACGTCGAGGACGGCGTAGATCATAATTTCGGTGTTGACTGAAGTCTTGCGGGCATTGGTGGCGACACCCCAAACGCTATACGTTTATTAGTGACATCGTTCGTCTGTGAGTGATGGACTTACACAAGATAAACGGCCCATAGAATCAGGGCCAATCCAGCCATGGATCCAAACAATTTCTGGAGAGTGCTATCCCTCTGTCTGGCGGATTGACCTCCGTTGAGGGCAACGTGCCAAATGACAAAGATGTAAGACACAACACTGATGGCGTACCAGCCCCATTTCTGGGCAGTGTGCACGCGCCCAAAGGCGGAAAACCATCCAGTCAAGAACATGATGATGTTAGCCGAGATTCCCATGATGGTGTAAGCGCCACTCGTTCCAGCGAGGAGGAACAACTCGAAGAGAATCATGGACGACGTGAGAGTCCAATCGATATAGCGAGCCCAGTAGACCTGTCGGCAAACATCGTAATGGGTGTCTGGGACATGCTTATGATGGTCGTAGTGTCTGGTGCAGTTGAACGACGAGCCATCACCCGAGGCCATGGCAAAGTACGCAATCGCAGAGATGATAGTCGTGAGCGTGGAAATAGTATGGAAGATGCGACGGGAAATCGGAGTGTTCCATGATAGCAATGCGAAGAGGGCCGAGACAATGACCATCAACACGAAGACAACCCAAAGAGTTCGATGTCCATCATGGCCCGCGACTTGGAACTTGGGAGCGTCGGCTAATAAGTCAGCACATTATTGCCATATTTGTATGCGAAAGCACATACGGATGACTGTCGGGACGGGGCCAACCTCCGGTGGGTGGGTATGATGTCCGTGTCCGCCGCCGATCATGATGCCTGTTGTATTAGAGGTTAATATGTTTGAAGAGCGTAGGTAGAGCTAGATGCAGCGATACAGTCGGAAACTACACACTTTATTTCAGGCCAAACTTGTGGGAAAGCAAAGGATTTAAGCAAGGCCTTCGATCAATGACGGAAGCATTCACGACCCCGCATCGTGCTATTCCTTCATAGTTGCCCGATGGTCAACGTCATTCATGACATCTCGATTGGCGATGAGCCGCCCGGAGGTCAGCGACGATGCGGGGAAATGCCAGGAACGCAAGTTGTCTGGACGCTGTGCAACATTCGCAGCGTCACCATCACGTAACGTCCAAGGATAAGCCGGAGAGATGGGGTTTGCCTGAATTCTCCCACGGCGCTCATCAAGGATGTTGGGATGGCGATGGACGGGTAACGACGGTTGGGAGCGTAGATGCAATTTGCCTCGAACACCTTAGATATGCATACACGTAGTTTATTGCGAAGAAGCTGGTGAGATGAGCTGTGTATGAGGTCAAGCTGCTTGAGAGAAGGAGCAGGGAAATTACTGACTGAGACCCAACAGCTGACGAATGCCTACAGAGAGTGGCAAATAAAACAAGAAATTGAGGAAAGCCTAGAAATGTCGTTTCATTCTTCCACGCAAGCCGTCGACTGCCTAACGGCCGGAGCAGATCGTCATCGAACATTGGAAGGATTCGTGAAGCGGAACTGAGCCTAAGCCACACGCACCGCCGCAAAGGTGATGGTGATGACTGCGCCATAAAGCAAGGCATCGGACAAGAACTGAAATGGGATAGCTCGAAACTTCGGAGACTTTTGTCAAATGCCTGGACAGACACAGAAACAGTGCAGAAAGAGCAATAATGCGGCAAGTCCTTGGATCCAAGTCGGGCAACGGGCGTACTATTCCGAGCACGCCCAAGTCAGACTGACAGATTGGTGACACGTCCAATGGGCTGAAGAGGGCGGCCGGAGAAGAATTTCTCTAGATGGTTCTCTCAGAAGGAGTAGAATGGTCGACTGTGATCTGGAGGACAAGTGCCTAGCCTCTTGAGCCCACTTTCACATGTATTTTCTGGGATGCGACTCAAGAAATGCAACTGAGACACAAGACAGCCCAAGGTAGGACTCGAGATATTTTGGGTGTCACTGGCACAGGGAAGAGAGCCATTTACATACATATGTAGTAAGAGATGGTGACTACGGAGCACTCAAGTAACGAGGATGGTCTCGTAATCATCATGGCAGGCAGGCAAAACCGGCCGACGCAGCCGAGCACCGAAAAGAAAAAAAAAGGCATCAGACCACCAGATGACGCCCCAGATAAGAACCATCACCCCGTGAGCAAAGGCTCGTCCCCGCGTCAGCACGAGAACATCCATGGATCTCTTGGCTGCTTGGGGGCCCCGGATTTTGATTGCGGGGAGAAGCTTAGAATCTGGAGAACAGGGCATCGGGCCGGCCCCGTGGCTATGTGAGGATGAATCAGACCCGGCATTTTAGAGACTGACACGCGCTGTCGACACGAGAAAAAACACGAGAATGAGGGAATAATTATAAGGGCTGAAAAATTAGCAGAGCAGCTGGCCACGAGCTGAAAGAAAGCGAAACTATAAGCATCAGCACGGCATCTACTCAGCGTCATGCCGGTCATCAGAACATGAATGGAGAGTGAAGCTGTCGTGACATGTGAAAGACTTTGCTCAGAACCAGACCTCATATCATGGATGAAAATCTGCGGTCCAGTCCATGCAGCGGGATTTACAGAAGGTACCGCCCTTGTCTCCCCAACTCGGCACGCCCAATTTACCTCCACTCAGCTTGATTTGGCTTCGGAACAGGGCCACGTGCCCCTGTACAGGTTGCGTCAGGGATCGAAGTGCGGCCAGTGATTGGTCGACGGGAGCGGTGTAGCAGCCCAAACTGGAGAAGAGAATCAAGAATCCTTTGGTCTAGGAGGGTCAGATGTGCTGAAAGGGGCCCAGAAATAACAGACAATCTTTGCTCGGTCAAGGTCGAGTACGACGAGTGACATTCCAACAGAAGGCTGGATCACTGGCGGCTGCGTACCGTCGACTCAATGGTGGAGCCCTTCCCCGTTTCCCCCGCCATGCTCCCTGCACCTCAGATACGTGGGGAAAGTGCCCGCTGCACCAGCCGTTCCTTCCCACCCACCACTTCACCGTTCACCCGTCCCCACCAATAAAACTTTTGGTCATGGGCCTTTGTCAGTTTGTCGATCGTCCAGCATTATCGAGGACGCTTCATAACTTGGTAATACCTTGGTCACCTCAGGTCTTGCATCGATCGCCGTGTCAACCTAACAGCAGCAATATCACTATCCAGGCGGAAGACCACTTCCCTCTGTTATCGGGTTGCTGCTGCTAGCTTGCGCGGCTAAACAAACGTTGACGGTTACAACGCTCTGCAGGAACCAACTCAACCCTCCTTCTCTCAGATCTCGACTCCGTCTCAGTTGCGACACCTTGACCTCTAACTTCCTCGGCCTCGTTTTCCTCCTCGGTTCGATTGCATATCTCGAAACACCTTGATCAAGGCATCTTTCACTTCCCTTCCATTCGACCCTCCTCAACGTCGACTACCTACGTCACCGTTCTCAACTCGCCGTCATTCCTCTCCGACATGTACTAATGCGCCCACGAAACGCCTCCCTTCATCCTAAGCCTTCATAATGACCGACATACTCCTCCAACCCGGCCCGGTGCCGTCCATTCTCTCTAAATCTCCACAGAAGCCAAACACCAAAGCCAAACGTCCACCTGCGAAATCCACGACGACCCCGGGCGTGGTCAATACCCTCCAAAAAGCGGTCAAAGATGCCAACAATACTTTACTATGGCTAAAGGATGGCTTGTCACAACAGGAGCGCGAAAGGAACAAGGTTTGCGAGGAACGCAGACAAATCCTCCGCGCTCGTATGCAGAATGTAAGGAGTTGTGATCCAAGTCGTACCCAGTGCTAACATGTCCCAGGCCGAGACTCGATTACAATGGGACGAAGCCGCCAAAGAATTAGATGTCTTGGACGGAAACGAAGAGTGGAAGAAAGACTCATCTACCGGCGACTATAACCCAGAGCTAATTGAGGAACGCCTAAAAGCTCTCGAAGAAGTCCGAGCCAGCTGCGACATCCAAGCCATGATGCACCTCATTCGCACCGCCTTAGCCCGAGACCTAGGCGGCATGGAAAACGTTGATCTGTACCGCCACTCTTACTCGGGAACAAAGCATTTGATTGAGCGATACGTCAAGTCTACTGTCCAAACGATCGAGGCCGTCGTGAGCCAGAGCCAGCTGGACTCGGGAATCGAGCATCGAGACTTGCTCGAGGGTATTCTCTTTGCGCGCCAGAGCTTTGGCCGCAGCGCTCTCTTACTCTCCGGCGGCGGCACCTTTGGCATGTGTCATATCGGCGTTCTAAAGGCGCTATACGAAGCCCAGCTATTGCCAAGGATCATTTCGGGCGCCAGCGCCGGAAGTATTGTATGCGCTGCTATGTGCACGCGCACGGATGAAGAGATTCCTGAACTCATCAAAGAATTCCCATACGGCGACTTGTCCGTCTTTGAGGAGGAAGGCGGAAAGGGAGGCGTTTGGAACAACCTTCGTCGCTTGCTCACTGAGGGTAGCTGGTCCGACATCAAACATCTCCAAAGTGTCATGCAAGGCTTGATGGGCGACATGACTTTCCAGGAGGCTTACAACCGCACCCGTCGCATTCTCAACATCTGCGTTTCCACAGCGTCCGTGTACGAGCTTCCCCGGATTCTCAACTACATCACTGCCCCCAACGTCATGATCTGGTCTGCTGTGGCCGCTTCGTGCTCGGTGCCTCTCGTCTTCAATGCCGCACCTCTTCTCGTCAAAGACCCCATCACTGGCGAGCATCGGCCCTGGAACCCCTCTCCTCAGCGTTGGATCGACGGTTCTGTGGACAACGATCTGCCGATGACACGCTTGTCGGAGATGTTCAACGTCAATCACTTCATCGTCTCACAGGTGAATCCGCATGTGGTGCCCTTTCTCTCCAAAGACGACCATTTATCGCCACACGCAAAGCCGGATCACAGCCAACCCATTCGCTCGGACGACTTTGACTGGGTCAACACTCTCGCCTCCCTAGCCAAGGATGAAGCACTGCATCGGCTGCATTTCCTCGCGGAACTCGGCATCTTTCCCAACTTGGTGACCAAATTCCGCAGCGTTCTCAGTCAAAAGTACTCGGGAGACATCAACATTTTACCCGAAATCAACATGAACGACTTGCCAAGGTTGTTGGCAAATCCGGACAGCGAGTACATGATCAAATCATGCCTGCTTGGTGAGCGCGCCACATGGCCCAAACTCAGCCGAATCCGCGATCGTTGCGCCATTGAGCTAGCATTGGATCGTGCTGTGCACCGTTTGCGAGCTCGCGTCGTGTTCTCAGCGAGTCAGCGAGATTTGCGACAGCTCGGTGTGCATATGGGAACGCTCCCGTCCAGCAAACCCGAACCAGCTCCACCAAGCCGCAAGATGGGGCCAGGTCTAGAGATAAAGCCCCACAAGCGACACCGCCGACGATCGGTAGGCAGTCTGCACGTACTTGCCGGGCAATGGCTGAACGACGAGAACGGGATAACCGACGATGATACGGAGCAAGAAGAACGCCTCGAGATGCAGTCGCGCAACACACATGCCGGATCTCCTATCGCAGTGCGAAAGCCTCGTTTGAAACGCGCATCTAGGAGCCACATTCACCTTCAAACACGAGGCGTCCATGCACATCTTGCTGAAGTGGAAAACTTCCGCGTCGGGTTTGACTTTTCGAAGCCAATAACGCCGCCAAATTCAGGAAATACATCTCTTTCGACAGTGGCAGTTCCAGACGAGGTCATTGAAGGCTCTGAAACCGAAACACCAGACCCTTGGTCTGATCACACTTGGCAGTCCAGAGGGAATGTCACGTCTCCCACGGATGAGAATGAGACTAGCGAGCCTGCTCATTCCAGCGACGATGCTGCAGGAGAGGTTGACGCAAGCGATGATGAACCATATGCGTCGACCTCTAAGGACAATCATACCGAGAGTTCATCTGCAACCAGCCCCGGGACCAGCATTCCCTTCCGTCCAGTGGCCCGAGCAGGCTGGATGCTTTGGGACTGACAGTTTCCAGATGTACTAGATAAGACAGCGGGATCAGAGAGTCGGTCTGAGCCGGGGCAACTCGGCAACGCCTTTTACATTTCTTATATATTATTGCAGCATCTTGGAATACGGCAAGGTCGCTTGGTGTTGGGATTGGATTCAAGTTGCATCACACGGCGAACATGACGCATTGGGTTGGTTAAGCTATTGGAGTAGGCGAGCGAGCACATTAGATGGCAGACGGTTACGAGAATGATTTTGTCACGACAAGGATTTATTCATTATGTTTATCACATAATTGCGACGTGTGACTCTGAATGTTGGATCCATGCCTTGAACGAACCTTGACGCGGCCATGGATTTCATAACTCTTAGATTAGTAACGAGTTCTTGCATCGACACGCCTGGGGGAGCCCGTGTTCCCTGCCCTCAAGGTTAGAGGCGGGCAGCAATTCGACTTCTGCAAACTCCAATTCCCCACGACATTCGTCGAGGAGTGGCAAGAGATATAGCGGATGTCTGCAGAACTCTTGCTACTCCTCAAACTAAAGTAGTCCGTCAGGCACTCGGTTTTGGTCGCAAAGCGATAAGATCCAGCATTACGGTTTAATGCATTGGGCCAAACATGTATAACTGGGAGCTTCGCATGGCAGCAATACAAGCAGCCATGGACGGCACGCAAGCAGCCTCGAACACCAAAAGGGGGCGCCTCGGTAAAACCCCCCTCTCCCCGGGCAGGCAGACGAGATTGCTCTATTAAGAGTTTGGTTAATAGGAAGGTAGTTAGGTCTCCAGGCTCCTAACATTGATAATGGCAATACATGTAATTAATATTAAGCTTAATACACCCCATGTTTACTAACTTTTCTATTACAATTTAAGAGCTATAAATAACTTTTAAAGTAGATAAAATAAATATTATTATAAAAAACAAATTTCTTTATTTCTTTATTATATTTCATTATAAGGAACATTATGTCGGAAGAATGAGCGAAATTTACGAATCTGAGTCGGCCATTGTAATGAGCCTGATGTCGGCAAAGTTGAGGTTGATGTCGAGGAGACAAGGAGCCAATGTGGGGAAGGACAAGAAAGGAACCGAGAGGGAAAACAATAATGCTTCATCCCAATTAACGTTAGGTCTTAGGTTGCACCCATACATTGTCACCTCTTGAGTGAATATTGAACAATTGCGATCTGTGATTCCGAATGTTGATCCACGTACCGATTGCACAACTACTCTCGAATTAGTGGAAGGCGCACTCGACATAAGCAAACGATAACATCACGTAGGCTAAGATAGCTAGCCCAAAAAGAGTTCTACTTGGTTTCAAATGGCTCTCTCTAAGTTGTCTACGCCTCTCAAAACGCGGTGGGAAAGTGGACAGGCATAGGGTAGCTATCAAGCTCAATGTGAGAAGCGCGTGTTGTGTGCGAGGAGCCTGGAAAGCGGCCCGTTCCCACGACTGAAAATCAATCATTAGGGAGAGGCATGGCTTGTCGCCGTAGTAAATGTAGGCAATTTACCGTGCCCGGAGTTGTCTTCCTGCAGGAAGCCGGAATATGCCTAGGTGACACCCTCCCATCCTCCCCGCCGACTCCGTGAGGTACGACTGCTAGTCAATTGCAGGAGCCGGCCGTTTTTCAGCCCCCATAAACCAAAAGATCAATCGGACCGAGAAATAACTACCTGGCCGCCTCCAAATACAAATGAGACTAAAAAAGAAGCAGAAAAATGACAGGGAGCAAAAAGATCGACCACGCCAGGAGTCGAACCTGGAGTCTTCAGAGTAAGTGGTTTCGGTGAACCGAAATCTGACGCCTTAGCCATTAGGCCACGCGGCCGGATATCCGTTATTGGAGAGCAGAGCCTCTAATTATGTATATAAACCACAACTTATTTTGTGGCATGACCCAAGATTGCCGACGTGCTTGATACGGAGCTAGCGATGTGAGATTTGACTTGTGAAAGCTCAAGCATGCGGGTTTCACTCGTGAGGTCCTGTTTTCGTACGATCAGGAAGTGGAAGGTAGAAGAACTACATCACACTTGCTGGACCAGAATACGGATTCATGAGATTTTGTTGCCTCAGGCTGCCCCCTCAACCACTACAGGGACCAGATCTGACTGAACAGCCAGGCTTTAGAACAATTCGTCTTTCCATCGTTGTAGTTGGCCCGCAACATGACGGTTGACAAACCCCGAAGCGATGAGAAACAGAAACTGACGCACGATGCATACACAGTGGGGTGGATTTGCGTGCTCCGATGCGAGTTGAACGCATCGAGGGCCTTGTTGGACGAAGAACATGAGCCACTTCCACCGGTTGAGAAGGACGACAACAGCTATCTCCTCGGTCGCATCGCGGGACACAATGTTGCCATTGCCTTTACCGGATCAGGGACGTACGGGACAAACGCTGCGGCGCAGACGGCAACGCACATGATTCGCACCTTTCGCAACATTCGATTTGGATTGATGGTTGGCGTGGGTGGTGGTGCTCCGAAACCACCAGATCCGAACGATTCTCTTAACGACATCTGCCTCGGAGATGTCGTCGTGGGCTCTGCCAAGGGAAGCCATGGTGAGCATCCGTGAAATGCACATGTTTGTGGCCGAATGCTCATCATCTCAGGTGGTGTTCTACAGTACGACATGGGAAAATGGAAGGATGACGGCGAATTTCGTATTGATTCACATCTGAGCAAACCGCCCAAGATTTTATCCAAGGCAATCGAACTCTTGCAATCTCACCACGATTTCGGAGATGGCGAAATGACGCATTACATCAAAGAAGTGGCCGCTAAGTCAACAAAACTTCGGGCCCTGAGAGACTATCGGTTTCCGGGCAGAGATCAAGATCAGTTGTTCAGAGCGGGTTATCCTCATGTTGGTGATGACGATTGTTCCATATGCGATGCTACGCAATTAGAGAAGCGACTCACTCGAGAGTCAGACGACCCTGCCGTTCATTACGGACTCATTGCCTCTGGGAACTCCGTCATGAGATCGGCTCAGCGTCGGGACGAGTTGCGAGACGCTTGGGGTGTACTGTGTTTCGAGATGGAGGCGGCAGGGCTAATGGACGAGTTTCCGTGCGTTGTCATCCGGGGAATTTGTGACTACTCCGATAATCACAAACACAAGATCTGGCAGCCCTATTCTGCAGTTGCCGCCGCAGCGTACGCGAAGGACCTCCTAAGAGTGATTCAACCGCGTGAAGTCGAGGGCATGGAGACAGCGGCCAAGATGATCGCGCAATGTGAGTTAGTTTATAAAATGGTTTGCTTATTAGCCATTCACCACGCATGGGATTTGACGTCGTTCTAATCACAAACTAGTCTTTCAGACTGTGGTCACAACTGGAGAGACTGCTACACGCATCGAGTCCAAATTGGTCAGGCATGAAGATATCGGAATCCTCAACTGGCTGACCCCAATCGACTATGGCCCTCAACACAGTGACCTCCTCAGGAGAAGGCAGCTGGGGACCGGGCAATGGCTTCTGGGCTCGGAAGAGTACCAGGCGTGGCTCAAGAATCGGAAGCAGACCTTGTTCTGTCCAGGGATCCCTGGAGCCGGGAAGACAATCCTCACGTCCATTGTGATTGACAATATTATGGCGAAATTTCGGAACGACTCGACCACTGGTATCGCATTTGTTTACTGCAATTTCCAAAGGAGGGACGACCAGAAATTTGACGACTTGCTGGCAAGTCTGCTGAAACAGCTAGCGGAAGGCTGCCTCTCCTTACCACAGGATGTGAGAGATCTTTATGGCTACCATAGCTCCAGACGAACACGACCGTCAGTCGAAGAAATCTCGAGCACTCTCCACTGCGTGGTGGCCAAGTACTCGAGAGTATTCATCATCATCGACGCCCTTGATGAATGTTCCGCAGCCGATTGTTGCCGGACTAGGTTACTCTCCGAGCTCTCCAATCTCCAAGAGAGGTGTGGAATCAACATCTGGGCGACATCAAGGTTTATTCCCGAGATCATTGATCATTTCAAAGGCAACAGCGAGTCATTGGAGATTCGTGCGAGCCGAGCGGATGTGGAGAGCTACTTGGTTGGTCACATGAGCCGATTGCGATCTTTCGTTCAACAGAATGCGGAATTGCAAGAACAGATCAAGACGGGAATCTCAGAAGCGGTTGATGGGATGTACGTAAGGTCATCAGTTGAGGGCCACGCGCTAACTGTTCTGTAGGTTCCTCTTGGCGCAGATCTATCTTGATTTACTTGATGACAAGGTGACACTCAACGATATCCGAAGCGCATTGCACGTCTTCCAGAAACAGGGTCGAGGATCGGGCGAAGAAGAGAAGACTGAGGTACTAGCCCATGCGTATAAGCAAGCCATGGAAAGAATCAATGGACAGAAACCAGCTTTACGAAAGCTCGCCATGACGGTTCTGTCTTGGATCACATGCACAAAAAGACAGCTTACTACATCGGAACTTCAGCACGCCCTGGCAATCAGGGTAGGACAGCCTGAACTTGATCGAGGGGACTTGCCATATATCGGAGACATGGTCTCGGTATGTGCTGGATTGGTCACCATCGACAAGGACAGCGATGTCATCCGACTAGTTCACTATACAACGCAAGACTTCCTCCAAAGAACGCAGAAGGATTGGTTCCCAGATGCAGAGACTGATATAACCAAAGTCTGCATCACCTACCTCTCTTTTGACCTTTTTGAGGCTGGATTTTGCCAAACGGACCGAGCCTTTGAAGAGCGGCTGCGGTCCAATCCGCTTTATGACTACGTTGCGCGGAACTGGGGGCATCATGCACATGCAGCCTCAGCACGGACGGACACAGAAATGGATCCAGAGCTGAAACAGTTGGCTCTGGATTTTCTCGAGTCTGAAGCCAAGACGTCCGCCGCCTGCCAGGCAATGATGGTTGTCGATAAACGCGTTCACTACAGCCAGATCCTGCCGAGGGAAATGACTGGACTGCACCTTACGGCATACTTTGACTTGAAGGAACTAATGGTGGGCTTACTCGAGAAGGGACATATTGCACATGGCAGAGATACTCGTGGTAGGTCGCCGCTGTTGCTGGCCGCAGAGAATGGGAGCGAGGCTCTCGTGGAGCTGTTGATGGCGCAGAAGGGCGTTGACCTAAAGTCGAAAGATGGTGAATACGGCCAGACACCGTTGGCACGAGCCGCAGAGAATGGACACAAAGCAGTCGTCAAGCTGCTGCTTCAGGGTTCCGGCATCAATCCAGACCAAACGGACTACGACTACCATACACCTCTATCGCGGGCAGCGATGAACGGACATACAGCCGTGGTGAAGCTGCTGTTGGAGAAAGATTCGGTGGATGTTGATTTCAAGGGGAATCTCAGCCGCTCACCACTATCATGGGCGGCAAAGGGCGGGCATGTGGAAGTCGTCAAGCTCCTACTGGAGAAGGACGCCCAGATAGAGTCCAAATGCATGTTTGGTCGGACGCCGCTGTCGTACGCCAGGACCGAGGCCGTCGTTGAGCTCTTGCTTGAGAAGGGTGCCGAGCTGGAGTCCAGAGATGTGTATGGTCAGACACCGCTGTCTTGGGCTATCGTGGATAAGAAGGAGGCGGTCGTCAAGCTGCTGGTCAAGAAGAATGCCAACCTAGAAATTAGAGATAAAGGGAGTCGGACGCTACTGTCGCATGCTGCTGCAAGTGGGCATCGGGGGATCGTCGAGATGTTGATTGACAACGGCGGTATTGATCTCAGGGCTGAGGACCAAAATGGTCTGACAGCACTGTTTTTCGCTGTATTGGCTGGGCATGAGGCTATCGTCAGGCTCCTCCTCGAGAAGGCTGGCGCTAATTCTACAAACACAAGGAGCAGACTGCTGTTATGTGCCGCTGAGTACAGGCACGAGGCGATTCTCTCGTTATTGCTCGACGGCGACGGTATCGACATCAACGTCAACAAGAACGACGGTCGGACGCCGTTGTACATGGCATCCCGGAATGGTGACGAAGCGATAGTCAAGCTGCTTCTCAACTGCAGCGATATTGACGTCAATGCGAAGGACCGTTATGGTCGGACGTCACTTTACCTGGCTGCCGAGGAAGGAAATGAAGCCATTATCAAGCTGTTGCTGGATACAGGCAAAGTCAATCTTGACCCAGTAGATAGCGATGGTAGGACGGCGTTCTCAAGGGCTGCCGAGAGAGGCAACGAAGCCATTGTCAAACTATTGTTTGGTACAGGCAAAGTCAGCGCTGACACAAAGGACAAGCATGGCCGGTCGCCGCTCTCGTGCGTTGCCGATCGAGGGCATGAAGCGATCGTCAGGCTGCTGCTTGACATGGGCGTCGATGCTGACTCAAAAGACAATAACGGTCGGACACCGTTATCCTATGCTGCCGATAAATGGAATGAAGCAGTCGTCAAGCTGTTGCTTGGTGCAGGCAATGTCGACACCAACTCAAAAGACAGCGATGGTCTGTCACCGTTGTCTTATGCGTCCAGGAACGGTAATGAGGCCATTGTCAGGCTGTTGCTTGACACGGAAAATATTGAAATCGACCCAAAGGGCATCAACGGTCGGACGCCGTTATTTTATGCCGCCAATAGTGGCAACGAGGCCATCGTCAGGCTGCTGCTCGGCGCAGGCAGTGTCGGCACTAACTTAGAAGACAACGATAGTCGGACGGCGTTATCTTATGCCGCCGAGAAAGGGAGTGAGGCCATCGTCAAGTTGTTGCTTGATACAGGCAGCGTCGACACCGGCTCAAAAAGTAAAGATGGTCGGACGCCGTTGTCTTATGCCGCTGAGAACGGGAGCGAGGCTGTCGTTACCTTACTGCTTGAGACGGGCAAAGCAGACGTTGACTCAAAAGACGACAATGGCCGGACGGCGTTATCGTGGGCAGCAAGGAATGGACATGGCGCAGTAGTGAATTTGCTGGTTGTAGCAAAGGCCAACGTCAATCTCAGCGACGATCAAGGAGACACTCCTTTACTGCTCGTAGCAAAGCGTCGAGAGGGCAAAATAATAAAGCTGCTGCTAGAAAACGGTGCGGATGTGGATGCCGGCAGCGGGTGGACTCCTCTTTTGCTAGAATATGAGCACGGATGGATGGACGAATGATTGATTGAAGAACTAGATAATAAGACGGACGACTCATGGGAGAAACATAATGGTACGACAACACGTTTCCAAGTGAACTTGAGGTGATTCACTTTGAGCTTGGCAGCCAGTGGCACACTAGCTATATAATTCAAATTATGCAGCCTTCTAGCATATCAGACACTTTGGCCGAGTGGTTAAGGCGATGCCCTGCTATCAAGCATATCAAGGCATTGTGTTCGCACGCGCAGGTTCGAATCCTGCAGGTGTCGTTTCTTTTTGTCAATATTGACAAATAAACCATTTTCTGTTTTGCAGCTAACCTTCTTTCTGCTTTCGGATCGTTTTTTAACTTGGGCATGCTGTTAGTCGGAAGTGCCTATTACAACTTCCAGCTGTCTCCAATTGACGTGATATCACGACGGGCCTTCGTCTTGCTAACAAACGGCTCGGCGGACAACAGCCCGGAGCTCTGAGGATGTCGGGACAGACTTATCACACGCGGTCTTACGTGATGTGATACAGAATTGGTGTCATGGGCTTGGCTCCCTTGCCAACGGCGCAGTCCAACCGCTTTGGTGAAGAGCAGCGCTTAGGATGGCAATGCATCACATTGCGCTAGGAATCATGATGGAGGCGAGCGCCGATGACGGATGGCTGGCTGTTGCACTTCGGCAGTGATTTAGCTGCTGCATTCGTGTCTCAAAGTGCAAGCCTGGGCTTAGAGCTGACTGTGCTTCTACCGAAGCGAAGCTACGAGAAACATGCCAGTCATGTCGTTGTCCAACGAGAAGACGCCCCGACTTCCGGCGCCATGGCCCTTGAACCCCGCCCCGAGGACCCATGATCCATCAGGCCTCCATGCCTGGCATTTGTTGAGGCTGTCGAGACGTGTTTCCGTCGACGATTGCGTCAGGCACATGGCGATGGCAGCATCAAGGCGAACGATGGCACAATGGGCTAGCACCGGCCAATGGCAACAGCCGCGCAGCACGCAATACGCCGCCTTGCCGGTTTGGGGACAGTGAGGGGTAGTTTTGGAAATCTTGGTGTTGAGGGGCCAAGGGGCGTGATATTTTTCAATGGCGGGGGATGGAGCTGGAGGGGTTGGAGGAGTTGGCGCGGGGCAATTGGCTGCTGTATTGGTGATGATGAAGATGCGTAGGTATCATGGAGGGGGTGTTGATGTCGTCCGTGGGGGTGAATCGGGGGACGAGGTATTCTACGGGAGTACGAACAATCCGAAGAGAAGCAATTGCAGACCAACATCGATTCCATCATCTGCCGAAACCACCAGGGTTATTCTCGCGTTGGCGTTCATCTTGATGGTGTGGTGCAATCCCCTCCTCCCTCCATCGCCATTCGCTCCTCTCCCGCGCCGCCTCCTCTTTGGTCTTGGACGCATGCAAATCGCAACCCAAGAGAGCAACTTTCTCCCGGGGTCTGGATTTCTGGGGTGGGCGCGGGAATTGAGTTGGCGATACTTGTCCATAGCTTCCTGTGAGGCCCCCACCATGGCCATCTCCATCTCCATCCGCTTCCGCTTTCATGTTAGAGTGTCTTGAATGTGTAATCGTAATCCAACCGGGCACCTTCATACCGGAGTTGGTTGCTCTGGCTTGTTTGTTTGTGTATTATAAAAGCCGCCCCCTCATCTTGCACCTTGCACCCGTCTCTTCTTCTTCTTCTCCCTCTTCTCCATACACACCTTTGATACTCTTCTCATCTTCTCATCCACCATCATGTCTGCTCCCGCTCCCCTCCGCCTGGGCTCCGTCGCCCCCAACTTCAAGGCCCAGACCACCCAGGGCGACATTGACTTCCACGAGTTCATCGGCGACAACTGGGTCATCCTGTTCTCCCACCCCGAGGACTACACCCCTGTGTGCACCACCGAGCTCGGCGCCATGGCCAAGCTGGCCCCCGAGTTCGCCAAGCGCGGCGTCAAGCCCATCGGCCTGTCGGCCAACACCATCGAGTCGCACGAGGGCTGGATCAAGGACATTGCCGAGGTCACTGGCGGCAACGTCCAGTTCCCCATCATTGGCGACAAGGAGCGCAAGGTGTCTCTGCTCTACGACATGTAGGTTTTCTATCCATCGATTCGCAAGGAAACACACTGACAGCCGTGTAGGATCGACCAGCAGGACGCCACCAACGTCGATGAGAAGGGCATTGCCTTCACCATCCGCTCCGTCTACTTCATCGACCCCAAGAAGACGATCCGAACCATCCTCTCCTACCCCGCCTCGACCGGCCGCAACGCCGCCGAGATCCTGCGCATCGTCGACTCCCTCCAGACTGGCGACAAGTACCGCATCACCACCCCCATCAACTGGGTGCCCGGTGAGGACGTCATTGTCCACCCCTCGGTCAAGAACGAGGAGGCCAAGACTCTGTTCCCCGAGTTCCGCATTGTCAAGCCTTACCTCCGCTTCACCCCTCTTGCCAAGGACAAGGTTGTCCAGTAGAGGAACACTCTCAAAGCCCATTTTAACGTACTACTCTCTACCGACATGCCATGATACCTACAGATGGGCCGGGGTCGGGAGTAGACTGGTTGACTTAGTACGACTCGCACCTGGCGATGCTGTATAATGGCTGCTCTTGTGGTGGCAGACACGCAGCTTCGTGGTTTCGGAACATTCGCGGTTACCTGGCCCATTCACAGTTGTGAACCTTCCCAAGATGAGGGGCTATCTGTGATGAAGCTCTCTAAAAACGAATAAAATGAAATGAATAAAAATATGAGAAAATCGCAATGAGTCCCATTCCTTCTTTTCCGCTGGTAGTGAATGAATGTATTGAGAGCTCTGAAGGAAAAACAAGAGGAGACGCACCTGATGAGGTGATGGAGGGGCAACGAGCGGGGTGCTCCGGATCATCGGTGGCCATGACGAGATCGGAGGGGAGCCCAAGCGTCAAGTCATGCACAAAGATATGCTCAGTACAGATTACCACCCGCTCATTATGTCGAGTTATGCACCGTCCTTCTAGGTGTTTGAAATGCTTCCATCTCGAATTTGAAAATGGCCGGATGCGGGAGTTGTGGGTCAGTCCACTCATGAGTCCTGTTTCAGCTTTGGCATATCATCAATTTTATCGTTGCCATGAGACGCGATGCCGTCTACAACCTCACTCTTTGCAACAGGCACTGCGACGTCTGGATAGACGGCATCACATCTCATGTTTCAATATTGATGTGATTATTGCTTACCATCAATCCAATGCATTCGCCACGACTACACAGTGATGCTGTCAGACATCGCTCAAACTCAACTGCCACGGCCTCGACCATGGTCCAACAGCCTGAACCCCAAGATGGCCATAGCCTTTGTACTCCTGCAAGACATAGCAAGTCTCTCCGTACACAACCCCGAGAGCCCGTGCAATCCATCCGGGGCAATTCACACTGGCCATCGTCTGATCCCCCTCTGAGCATCCCGACAACGGAACTTCTCATCCGGTCGACCAGGTCACGGATGCTGTGCCACCATGACGACGACACTTGGGAGTGTTGAAAGCGTGGATTCATGGTTCAAGTGTTGAGACCTACAGATGCACCCAAGGTTGGACACACGAGTAACGTCCAGTCAGACGGCTCTAATTCGCGCCAGCTAGTCATCACCTACCGTCAACCCGTTCTGTTCACCTACGTGGTGCGTTTCGTAAACCTTGGTCGCCTCGCTTGATAGTTTCCCAGCGCACCGGGACGCGCCTGATTGAAGGCGCGCGCCAAGTGAGAGCGCATGCTGACGAGGAGGCGCCCAACACCCCGGAAGTGAAAAGTGGACAAAGATGGGGATTCGCGCACTTCCAGAAATGTTCCTCCTATCCCAAAGGGCCAGAGAAGCCACCAGGTCCGGTGAGGCTTCACTGTCAGCCCTCAGGGCTCTGAGGCCCATTTGGAGGCTGTTCCACCTCCTGAAACCAATCCGGGGAATCGGATTCGGGCCCCGAGCCTGTCCGCTGGAGGGATTGCATGTCTTGTTGGAGCTGAGATGAGCTTGATCAAGGTAAAGTTGTGAGAGGATGGACTTTTGGTTCTTCGTTGAGGACGCCAACTTCTTCAAATCCGGTGTTAGCGAAAATACGGAAAGGTTGTTAGCGTGATGCTGTTCCAGACTTTGCCCTTTGTTGCTCGTCTCCGAGGAATGTGGATGGCTTCAGATAGGGGTTAAAAGGACATCTCCCGCATGGGGCAGAGCAGAGGAAATTTCTCCTAGCGTCTCTCCCCAGTTTCACATGAGCGCCCGATCTTGCGTGCCCACGGCGTGGGATGTACTGTACATGTGTGAAAAGAAGCCATCACCACCCTGGGCTTGGAGATGGAGTCCGTCAGTAAATGGCGATTGCCGTTGGATGCGCGCTGTTTACCAAATCTAGACGGGCGAAACAAGTGCCGGTAAACGAGGTTGAGATCGCTATTGGAACCGAGAGTTGAGAATATCCCAGAGCTATACTATAGCACGTATATACCTTGTGGAAGTGTTTGGTTGGGCTCGACGCCGTTCATGCGGCGTCGTCATGTTTCCTGGACTCGTAATCGCATCTCGTATTCCATTGTTTGCAACGCGTATTTCGAGACACACAAAGACGGCCGAGAAACGTGTTTGGCGACGGATGGAAACATCAAACGCGCCATCCCACATGCTGTGCCTCTGTCCGAAGTCTCACTGTCAGCTGGTCAGTAGAAAACGTGCACGAAAGTGCCAGAAAGGGCCTAATGCAGCATCTGCGCGTGGTTGCAGGGGCCCCGGTCTTGTCAGGGCAGAAGCGAGGAATAGACTGCATTGCATTCATAATGGGTAAAGTTGGAGATGCTGAGACATCAAGACTGCGAGACGAGTTGGTCGTTGGATTAGTGTCCGGTTGGCATGTGAAGTGGAAGTTGGTTATTCCTCGGCACTAGAGTTGATACAATTCACTAAGAATTCGTAGAGTGGATGCATGGCTCTTGATGCAACTGCAGCTCAAGTGGTTGCTGCCTTCCTCCAGTTCGCTTCAGGTTCAACGCCACGAATCAACACCGTGAAGCACCTAATTATACTCTCTTTATCCATCGTTGCACCATGATAAACACCACCATCCTCGAACAACATCGACTTTGTGGGACCTTCCCCTTCTGCCGTTACTAATGCAGCAGCGCGAACAAACATAGTCTACATATCCATCAACCCCGGACGAAGAAGAAAACCACACTAGCCCTCAGGATCCGCTCCACCGTTTCGACCGACCAGAAACGCACCACCCCAAGAACCCGCCCTTCTTGGTCCCTTCTTGGGCCCGCGCAACGTTAACCCACCCTTCAGAGTTCATTCCTTTGGCGAGGCCGTCTCCCCTCCAATCCCTGATCGTCTGTGCGTCTGGGATTCTGGCAACATCGTTCTCTCCCCCCTCGTTCCCCTAGTCGACCAGTGACCGCCCAACCTCCTGTCGCTCACTGTGGGTTTATCACTGGTTGACTGGCTCAACTCTTCGGTTCCTGGCGGTGCTTTAGCGCTTCTGTCCTGTGCTGCGTGCGCTCGGCTCAACTCGACCCAAACCTCCGTGTGTCCACATCGCCAGATCCCCTTCTCGACCTCGGGGAAATTGCACGCTGCAACCTCCTCGACCGATCGTTCCCGTATACGCCTTCCTTTGCCGTCCCTGGCTTCACCTCCACCAGTGACTGATTGACGGTACCGGTACGTACGTCCAAACCACCATCCTTGTCTGCCACTTCTTGGCAGACCCCCGTTCGTTCGTCCCTGGCCCGACACCGCGATCCCATCTCGGCCGTCGTCTCCAGACCGAGCCTCACCCCCCCGCGACTGGTCACTAGAGCTGCCAGCTGCGACGGACCCTCCCGCTTTGCCTCGTTTCTTTTTGCGCCTTTTCGTCTCCCCTCCGGCCATCTGACCCGTCTAGAACTCTAGACCCATCTCGAGCGGTGACGTCCATCCCTGGTCCGCCTTACCTTGCTTTGGGTCGTGTTCGCGATACGGAACCAGAAGGGTGAGATCTCCCGTCTACTGCTCCCACAAGCTCCTATCACTTTGCTTTTTATCGCCCCCGTTCCTTCGCCTTGACCTCCTTCCTGTAACTTGCTTCGTCCTGTCGCATTGTTACACCCTCGCCCTACCAGTCTCTACCTCTTTTCCTTCTTCCTTTCTCAGTCTCCCTTTGCTTCAGCTCATGTCCTTGGCCGTCGCTGCGCCGCTTCAACAACAATGGCAGAATATCCAGAACTGACAAGTAACCAGGACCCTCGTGTTCCTCCCACCGACGAGTACTCCTGCTTCTCCGACTCCGAGGCCGAGGAACGGCCCCAACGGCCCTCTAGCCGTTATACCCCAGATCTCTTTTCCGGTGTCTACCGAGGAATTAAGAGACTTCCATCTGTTAAGCTCTCGAGGAGCGGATCTCTGCTTGGAGGCTCTAAGAACAGCTCTTCACCCAATCCGAATCCTGTCCGAACGGCATCACGAATTCTCGAATCCACGGCTATCCAGCATGTTCGAAATTTAAACCTCCAATACAGTCTTACGAAGCCTCTACCCCAGACACCACCATCTCAATCCGATTCTCCACCTCCGCCTTCTAAGACCGACCTACCCGTCGTTCTCGAGGACGAAACCGACACCGACGTATCAGATATAGACTTGCCCAACCCTACAAAAATGGATACAAGTCGAACTAGTACTATGGACTCGAGCAGCTCGCTGCCTCCAGGCCACCCCTATGGCACCCAGGACCCCAACGCTCACGATATGAATAGCAGTGTGAGCAGCTTGGCTAGCCAAGGTGGGGACGACAACTTACGGGCGAGAAGCACCGGCTCTGCATCTGCTGGCCCCTCTCCGGCTGTATCTCAGGGAAGAGCTGTTGGAGGAACTCAGCCTGGCGGGTCTGCCCATCTTTCCGGTCTTATGTGCAATGTTCACCGTACAACTGGACGCGAGCCGCGTGCGCTGGTGGGCGCTACAACGACAATTTTAGGCGATAAGCTCTACGTCTTCGGAGGACGCATTCTGTCTAGAAGCCGGCCTGCTCCTCTGACCTCGGATTTGTACGAGCTGGATCTCATCAGGAGACATTGGACAAAACTTGAGACATCTGGTGATGTTCCCCCTCCTCGATATTTTCACTCCATGTGCGCTCTTGGAGACACAAAGATGGTTTGTTACGGTGGCATGTCTCCCGCTCCGAATCAGCCTCCTGGAGCCGACCCAACACAGCCCGAGATTACTGTCATGTCCGATATTTACATTTACGATGTCACGACGAAAGCATGGACCTTTATTCCCACTCAGGACACTCCCCAAGGTCGATATGCCCATTGCGCCTGCATTCTTCCTTCCTCTGCCAGCTTCTCCTCTCACCGCGCACCGCTCTCTGCTCTCCAGCATAACCCGTCTTCCGGAAACCCCAATGAAGGACGTATTGGCATCAACATCAACGGCTCGGGTGGTGCTGAGATGGTGATTGTGGGTGGCCAGGACGGTGGAAATAACTACATCGAGCAGATCAGCGTATTTAACCTGAGAAGTCTCAAGTGGACATCAACACAGCCTCTGGGCAAGAGTTGCGGCGCGTATCGAAGTGTCGCAGCCCCACTCACCCCGGCTGTTTCAGCAAAGCTTGGTCGAACGTACTCGAATGGTCTACATACAGATGGCGGGATTAGCCAGGAAGCCAGAGAGCCTGGATCTTCGATGCTCATCTACTCTAATTACAACTTCCTCGACGTCAAGCTGGAACTCCAGATTCGGTCGCCTGAAGGAAACTTGACTGAACGCCCCATGTCGGGAACATATTCGCCTCCTGGTCTTAGGTTCCCCAATGGCGGCGTAATTGACACGCATTTTGTGGTTAGCGGAACATATCTCACTTCGTCGAAACAAGAGTATGCGCTCTGGGCGTTGGATTTGCGGACACTGACCTGGAGCCGCATCGACGCAGGAGGAAGTGTCTTTAGCCAAGGCAGCTGGAACCGTGGTGTTCTATGGAACCGACGCAACACATTTGTTATTCTGGGCAACAGAAAAAGGAGTCTTGTCGATGACTACAACCATCGACGCATCAACTTTTCCAACGTCTGCATGGTGGAGCTGGAAGCGTTTGGATTTTATGACAACCCCAGGAAGACTAGTCCCCTGTCAGGCTTCATCTCCGCCAGCAGCCCATATGCTAGTCCGGGACTGAGTCTCGTGCGCAAGGCCGGATACACGGCTGGTGGCCGATTCCACTCGAGGGCAAGTGAGGAGTTGGGCGAAAAGGCCTTTACCATGCGAGAGTTAGCAGATATGGATATTCTGTGTATAGGAGCCGAACGAATCCCGGTCAACTCTAGGATTGTTGGTCGACGATGGGGTCCCTATTTTGTGCAGCTGCTGAGGGAAGGGACTGCGACACAAGATGGCAGCGACGCAATGACCCTTCGTTCAGGTCTTTCCAGCAACCCGCTGCGAGCTTCGGCCATTACTATTACGCCGAGCTCTCGAACGGGTGAGAGGACGAATTCGATTGCCAGCACGTTGCCCTCTTCAGTGGGCTCCAGCGGCGTCCCCCCAAGCACCGCGGCTTCTAGTGTATCTGTTGGTGTCGTGCACCCTACTGGCGATAGCCCAAATGCCGCGCCCACTCCTCGATCGCTTCCGCCCAACTCACGCCCTCGATGCTTGTACCTCCCGCACACCTACCTGACTGTTAAAGCGCTGCTTCACTTCCTTTACACGAGCTCTCTCCCTCCCCCGACATCCCGACTTTGCACGCCACAAATCCTGTGCTCGCTTCTGCAGATTGCTCGACCATATCGGATTGATGGACTCCTGGAGGCGGTTGTTGAGCGCCTGCACGCACTACTCGACAGCCGAAACGCAGCAGCAGTTTTCAACGCCACTGCCATGGCTGCAGGTGGAGGTCGTGGCATTGATGGCTCACTGAACCCCAACTTCTTTGTGGGTGATTTCGATCCCATGGGCTCACCTACTGCCCTCTCCGACTTTTCGATGGATGGCACGGCAAACACTCCCTACGTGACTTCTGACCTGCAAACACGTGTTGACGGTCTAACCATCAACACCGATGTGCCGCAGGTGGGCCGACCTCCAAGTGACGAGCTATCGGCGACCAGCCAGAGCGGTTCGGAGTGGAGTTCCTCGGAGCTGGGAGGGAGTGAGAAGGAGACGTTTGTTTGGAATGGTGAGCTCAGCAGTGTGATTGGGTTGCAAAAGCGAGGACTGAGGGGGTTGATGGAAGGAAGAAGGATGAGGGAGCGGACTGGCACGTCTGGTGGTAATGTTGGCTTTGGCCCAGGTTCCAACCAACGCGTTGGACTTGGCATTGCAGGTTCCTAAGGCACTCAGACTGGATGAAGGGAAAGTTCGTGGTGGAAGCCATAGCCAATGATTGCCATGTTCAAGCATGTACCTAACGAATGACGATCTACCTAGAATGGGCATAGCGACGAGCAATTCGTTGACGGAAAAGATGCATCAATGTGTAGAATAATGGGATATGAAGTAAAATACAGAGCTACCGTCTCTCAAATGTTGTGTGTCGTGTGTCTGGTTTGCGTGCCCCTGAAATTGCCATCTGTTTTAATCGTGAAGAGAATGGTTATGCCTGGAGACATTGACTCTGTAAGAAGCGCTGTAACCGATAACAGGGCTGAGATGAACACCACAGGAAGGAAGTGCCACGAGAGTTTAATGAGCCAGTAAGCAGTCATAATTAGGGTATCTATTATACAAACGCAGTCTAAGTAAGGTACCTACCCATTCTATTCATCATCACAACTTGACCTTTCCAGCATCAAGCGTCCGCCAGTCCTCTTCCGAAAACAGCTGATACGTATCACGATTCAACCAGTACACTGTTCCCATGGCCGGGTCGGAACTTGGCTTCACACCTGCCTCGCGAAAGACGTGCTTCTGCTGCTTGTTCGTCCCCGTGATCTGGCCACCGCCCATTTCGCTCATAACGCGGAGGAACAGAGGCCGGGCGTATTTTGGCAGAGTCTCTTGGACGTGTGTAGCGATACTCTTCATGGTTTCCTTGGTTGGCTCTCTCGCGAGAAAAACGGCCGCACAGCCCGCGCGGCCGTCGTGGTGAGGCAGGGCAACACCGTAAACATTGGCTTCCTTGACTTCTGGGTGCAGGCAGATAGCATGGCTGACTTCGGCCGTCGATACGTTCTCCGACTTCCAGCGGAAGGTGTCGCCGATGCGGTCGTGGAAGTACACCCGACCCTGCGAGTCCCAGCGCACAACGTCGCCTGTGCGGAACCAGATATCTCCCTTGCGGAACACGTCACGGATGACTTTGGACTCGGTAGCTTTCTTGTTGCCGTAGTAGCCCTGGAAGCGCTTGAAGGGGTTCTTGGAGGGAAGTTGGAAAACCATCTCGCCGGGTTCCCCGCTGCGAGGCTTGCGACAGTGTCCAGAGCGCGGGTCGCGGTAGGGCATATCGGTATCCCAGTCGACCTCGACGAGCGCGACGCTGTAGCTCATGACAATGTTGTAGATCCAGCCGTTGCGGCCGATAGCGCCGGCGGTGAAGTCGTTCTTGGAGAGGTTCCAGGTGCCCAGGGTTCCTTCGGTGGCGGCGTAGAATTCGCAGATGGCTTCAATGCCGAAGCGGTCCTTGAACTCGTTCCAAATATCCGGGCGCAGGCCGTTGCCAACGGCCACACGGACGTTGTGCTTGCGATCAAGGCACTCCCCGGTCTCGGGGTCGTTTTGGGGAGGGGCGGCGAGGAGGTAGCGCAGCGTCTCGCCGACATACTGGATGCTGGTGGCGCCGGATTCGCGGACGTCCTTCCAGAACGTCTTTGTGGAGAATTTGCGGCCGATGGCGGTGGTGGAGGATTCGAGGACGGAGTTGCAGAATGCTAGGATGGAGGCGGACGAGTGGTAAAGAGGCATGGCCTAGAAGTGTGAGCTGGCGCATACAAGCATTGCTGGAGGACATACCGTGTACATGACGTCTCCGTTTCGACCCATGAGTCTGGCAGTGACTGTTCCGGCGACGACGCACTTGCCCCAAGACACAACTGCGGGCTTGGGCAAACCTGTGGTGCCAGAGGTGTAAATCAGGATACTAATATCGGACAACTTTTCTCCAGAGCGATCCGAGTCCGGCTGTCGCACAGGGTCATGAGCCAAGACCTTGGTCTCGATCTCAGGCGTCATGACGAGGAAGCGGATGCCGGGATGTTTGTCTTTGACGTCCTGGCCGACATTCTCGGCGACATTGGCGTCAACAATGCACAGCTTTGTGGTCGCGACGCCGAGACAATGCGACAATGAGTCGCCTGAGAGGTTGTAGTTAATAAAGGCTGGTTTCGCGCCGATGCTCCAGAGCCCCCACCACAAGAAGACGAACTCGTGGGAATTCTGAAAGTCCATGGCGACAATGTCCTTTGGTTTGACACCCATATCGTGCTTCAGCCAGTTTCCATAGCGCAGGATTCGTTCGTAGGACTCGGCGTACGACCATCGCCTCCCCTCGAAGATGAACAGGGGCCGCTCGGCAGTCTTGGGGTCTTTGGCGATGGATTCAAGCAGGTAGAACATGTTGAGGCGGTCCATGAATTCGCGGTAGTACATGCGGGCAGCGCCGGTGGCGGCGCATCGGACGAGGAGGAGGTCGTACCAGGCCGAGGAGCGGGCGTTGAGGTAGGCGACTGTTGCCGCGAGGGCGGGAGCTGCGGCAACGACGGGGACTGGAGATTGTCAGTTTTTGGATGGGGAGTAGGGTGGTTGATTGACTTACGCGGCATGGTTGCTAGAGGATGCTTAGGAATACTTGGTGGTATTAGGAAGAGGCCGTCGCCGACCTGATGAGGTCAAGAGGAAGAGAGCTCGGCGATGTTGAGTTGAAGGTGACGTGGGTCGTCGGTGTCCGTGGGCTGATCGCGCTATCGATAACGCGAGATGATGTCGATGAGAATGACGACGGGTCGAGGAATTGCGAATGTCTCGTATTAAATAATCAAGAAAATAATGAGAGAGCAATATTGTTGGTTACACCGTCTACCGCGTAGTTGTCATGGCTTGGTCGCTTGGCTCTTGGCCTCCGCTGTTGGGAGTAAGACTCGCCGCAATGCAATGCGCTTAGAACGGCAACTTTCATGCGAGTCAACTTCAAAGACGTTAGCTGAACCTGGACAAAAGGGTGCACGACAACGCTCACACAGCAGTTCATGCACAAAGCACGAGCAAAGATGCGATTGCCTCGGCATGTTTACTGGTGTGTATCACGGGCATGACGGCGGTCAAACGCTCAAATGGGAATGCGGTTCGGCGAGGAGGGGAACGCGGGGAGCGGAAGACGACAATCTGGGGAAACACGGCAGCAGGGAACTTCTTCCTTTGTTCTAACGGGTTTCGGTTTGGCATGAACGAGGGGACGAGGGGGATATTTTCCGAGTTTGGGAAGAGTTGCGGCAGCTGAGATGGTGGCACAGGGGAGTCGTGATGATGCGAATGACTGAGAGAAAATAAGACGTATGAGACGAGATGAATCGAGGGGTGAGATCAAACTAGAGGATTATCTGCATTCGTAGATCAGGAACCCGTCTGACATCACAAGTGCTGACGAATTAGGGTAGGATTGAAATGATCCTTTGAACCTGCAGCATAATACGTACATAAACATGGAAGCGTCATCGTCTACCTAAAGAGAAATAACTGACCGTAGAATGATCATGCCTTGCTAAGCTTGAAGTGCACCTGATACTCCAGATAAACGCAACAACGACGGTCGAGTGCAGAGTTAACAGTCGATATTCATGGTGAATGCTATACCAACCACTAACCAACCCTTCGCCGTTTCACTTCACATTTCTTCGGCATGGAGGTACAGACCGTTAATTCATGTAGGACCAAGATTTACTCATCATGATTCAATTCAACACTTGCCAAGAATGCCATCAACCAGCTGACATCCAATTGTTATTCTACCTACTAGACCATTGCTTTTTTATTGGTACTTGTTTTCTCAAAGAAACTATACGAATGTAATTCCCATGTTCATGTTTATCGCATCTATCGGGATCTCGGCGTTTCCAACCCCCGACATCCCGACGTATTCAGCTCCTTCACGTGACATCGTGATATCGTGTCTCAGTTACCATCGTGCTTAGGTAGAAGCCAGCGCGAAGAGCCCCCAAGTCTTGCGCCTGCTCTCTCGCCTCCCATTCCCTCCTTTCACTCTCGAGAATCACCTCGGGACGGCACAATGGCGTCCGGCACAATGGCGTCCGGCACCGTGGCTGAATCGGCGCCGGCACCCGCCGAAACCTCCAGCTCCTCGAGCTCAAAGCTCAAGCTCCCCCCTCCAGAGAAGCCGCTCGATATCAAGCGCCGTTCGTTCATTGTCCTGTCGTTTTGGCTCATCGTTTTGTTCCTGGGCCTTCCCATCTGGTGGAAAACTACCACCATCGTTCGCGCCAATCTTCCCCTCGATGGAATGCTTCAATGGGCCGAGGGCAAGGTACTGCAGCTCCCGTCGCATTTGGATCGCACGTGTTAACACACCTAGGCCTGTCGCCCCGTGTTCCCGCTCCAGATCTCCATCAAAGCCGACTCGCTGCAAGAAAATGATGCGCAGAACCTCGTGCGGCTGACCCAGCACGCTCTCGACGACCACAACGACTTCTCGGGCCATCACCTGCGCCTGCAACTCGCTCCCAAGAGCGACACCAAGACGTCTCCCGACGACTCCCAAGTCGCCTTGACCATCCAGCTCACTCCCGGCGAAACCAACTCGGCCTCGCTCAACCCCCATTCCGCCGTCCTCGACATTGCTTACCCGCCAAACTCCGTCCCCTCGCCGTCCTCGTCCTCGTCCACCCTCGCCACCTACATCGCCCACGAGCTCCAGTCCACCTTTTCCGAAGAGCAGTCTATCATCTCCTACCTCCTCTCCACCTCTTCGTCCCCGGACCCGCGATCCCAAAACCTCTCCCCCGAGACGGCCGAGTCACTGTCCAAGCGAACTACCAGGTCCTTGCGATATGCGCCCACGTACCACCTCACCTTTTCGCTCTTCACCGCCGGCGCCGTGCCCAACACGTGGGACATTCAGACGGCGATTGAAGAGTACATGAAGCCCATGCTGGATGTGCTGGGCCCAATCCACAACTTCACAATCGACACCCAAGTCCAGCTCTATGCGACCCCTGGCGCTCAGTCCGACGTCTTGAGCAAGGCCGATCTCGCCTCCTTCATCAACGCTGCGGAATGGCCTCTTTCGCCGTCGATTGGCGGCGCACCTACGGTCAACTTCATCATTTACACCGGCAACCAAAACATCAGTCTCAACTCCGAGGCCGAGACGTCGCAGTCCTGGATGATTCCGCAGTGGGGCAGTGTTTACCTCCTCTCGCTACCGGACACGGCTTCACACGTTTCGATGGAGACGCTTCGACAGCCAATGCTCACCTTTAACAACCACCTGCTCTCGCTCCTCGGCACGCCTCAATCGGGCTCTCTCCCCCTCCGTCTATCGACTCTATCCCGCATTCGCTCCGCCGACCTCATCCTCCGCGCCTCGTCCACCCTTGGTTCCCTAGCTCGCCTCTCCCTCGCGCTCCCCTCCATCTCCATCCCTCGCAGCGTAGCCGACGGCGTCGCCTCGACCATGGACCACCTGCAGCAGGCCTGCGGTAGTCTCGGCGGCCCGCAAGGCCTGTATCACGCGCGGATCGCCGAGGAGGAGGCCGAGCGAGCCTTTTTCGAGAAGAGCATGGTAAGCCGGCTGTACTTCCCCGACGAGCACAAGATTGCCGTCTATCTACCGCTGCTGGGCCCTGTTGGAGTGCCCCTGGTGATGGGGTTGGTCAATGAGCTGAAGCGTTTGATCAAGAGGCGGAGAGAAAGGGCAAAGGAGGCCAAGGAGAAGAAGACGCAATGAGTCGCGGGTGGGTGAAGCTATAATAGATATGAATTACATCTAATCAAGAAATCAATTCCGTTCACTGTAAACAGACCGTTACATGGTCGTGATGGGCTAATATCTTCCACGGCAAAGTATCGACTCGCACTCAAATAGCTTCTATAACAGTTCAAGAGTTTGGCACCACCCGCATATAGTATTTAAGTGTAATATTAGGAGTGAGGTTAGGAGGGATAGTGCCAGACTTTTGGCTTGTCAGTTTACTTCGGCATGTCACTTTGTTCCAAAGGCCCCATTCACCAGTTACAGGAATCACAGTCCGTCACTGGTACGGCAGTCATGGAATGGAATGTGAGGAATTCATAACGCAAAAACGAATGTCGTCGTCTGCAACTCTAGTAGCTCAATGCCCTCATTCTTCCGTCGCCCCCCACTTCCCCTTCAGCCTCCTTTTCTTCAATCAAGGGAGTCTTTTCCTGGCTATTCTCCTGATCGTCTCCCATCAGCCACCGACATCACCGCTTCGATGTGACAAGGCTCTAACTCAACCCCTTCGAACCGAGCGAAGTCCATTGCACCTTTGATGACTTGTGCAATCAAGCGCCCAGTCAGTTTCCTCTTAGCGAACGCTGCGGCGTATGCCCTCAGTCGCCCAAAATCCGCTCTGTCTCCTGTTCGAATCATCGGGGCCTGGTCCCTCAGACCTTCCTGGCGTTGTTCCATCCAATGGAAGTACGTGTCCCACAACTGAACACGCTCTCCTTCGTTGAGTAGAGGGAAGTATAGAGGCAGCTCAACATATTCCCCGAGATTGGCAAATACAGCCATGTACTCGTCAATGCCGCCAACTGGTGTTCGCTCACATTAGGACCACTGCACGACTAGCGAGTGGGTTGAGTACATACCGTGTGTGCCAGTCAGCACGACAACACCATCGTAAGAACTGAGCTCGTCAAGGACTCGATGCATGGTTGCGAATCCGCACCCCTCAGTAAAATAAGACACAGGAGGGAGGTTCAGCAAAACAACTGGGGCGGTTAGATGCACGTTGCCATGGATCATGTAGGGCAACCTACCTGCGTTCTATGCATCCGCCAGTCCCAAGTTCCGAGTCGTAGAATCCTTGGCTATGTCAGAACTCTCTTGCAAGTCTACCGTAAATTGGAGCAGCGGTCTCTGCAAATACTCGGCCACAATCTTGGCAGTTAGTGTCTTGCCACTGCCATGCATGCCATGAAGAAGAATCATGAGGGCTTTGCGCAACCTCAGATGTTCTTCTCGATGAGGATATAGCCAGCTCATGAGGATCTGTTTCTTCGCATCGTGGCACACAAGCTCCCCGAAAGGATCCTCCAACCACTCGACAGGGCGGAGGTTATTAACGTTGAGGGTCCCTGCAATCAATGAGTCAAGGTTTCGGGGCCTTTGGAGAAAATCTCATAAACTCACGCGAGCGTTCATCGACAAGTTCATATCCTCTTATTTTAGGCGGCAGCAGCAAGAGAAAATGGTCTGCGGGAGGCTCATCTCGCTCCATCATGCTTTGGCTAAGGTCAGTGGTCTCCGTCTGGTCTGTTTGGGGTTCTCTGTTGTGAGGAACCAGGCCCAATAGTTCATACTCCCTGGAGTAGTCAATCATGTATCTCTGTTTGGACTGGGAGAGTTAGCAAGCTCTGAATGGCGGCGACAAGGGAATGATCGCACCATGCTTTGGGAATCTAGCGATTGCTCTGGGCCTTTGTAGTCCACGAGACACGGTTTCCGACACCTCCAGAACAGGTTGCCGCGGTCTCTCAGCCTCTGCTCCAGCTGCCCACTTGTGTCGTATTGTAAAGGATAGCAGGCGAGCGACTCGATGGAGATGGACTCTGTGATGCCTTCTGGCCAGTCGACTGTCAAAATCGTGTTCAGTTTGCGAAATTGCCCATCAAACGTCCAACTGGAAGCCGAGAGCAGAAGTGGAAGTCCCTCATCCAGGGGACCATCGTCGAGCTGGTATGCGACAGGTTGACCATCTTCCCGCCGTACGACAATGTCGTTTGGTTTGAATAGCATCGCCAGGCCTTCTTTGGCAACAAGGCCTTTGGCTCGCAACCCATCTGCAATGTCAACTCTTGCCTCCATCGCCTTTCCAACGTAAAGCATCATTTGCCTGACGCGAATTGCTTCATCTTTGAGGTGTTTGGTAGCCAGATCGTTGATGAGGTCTCTATAGTTATGCAGTCGCATTGATGTGTTTCTCAACCACAGTTGCCAATGCTCCAGACACGGTTCAAATGTTGCGAGTTTATCCATGGCTTGCGTCAGCTCCTTCGATGGGTGAATGAATTGTGAATCTGCGTTTTCAGGTACCATATCCTCGGGAAGCTCCCACATGAGGGCTCCCATATATTCAGCGGCCTGGGCCGACTGCCAAGGGGCTTGGATAGGGATAAGTGAGCCGCCCGCCGTCCTATGGAAATCCATGCAGCTGTACTCCTTGGCCGCGATGAAGTTCACGTCTTTGCGTACGAGTAGAAAATTCGAAATGGGAAGTTCGGCATCGAGATAATGTTTTCCCCTCAATTGACTCGTCTTATTGTCTCCTTTCCATAGTCGTGGTTGATCAGCATACCAGCGAGAAGGTGGATGGTGCCGGTGTCCAACTGCAGACCGATCGCATCGAACATGATGCATTCTCAATATCTTGAGAGGGAGTTGCTTTTCTTTCAGCCCGGAACCCTGTCCCCAAGGATTTTGGGTTGATTGGAACTTCTTTAGGAGGGAAACATCATCAATACTCTTCTCGCATGGAACTGGGGCAACTGGGGCGCCGTTGACTTGTGAAGTCGGATTCCGAGGGCGCTTTGCGTCAACCTTGTTAGGGGTAAAGGGACTCCTTGGCCGTTTCATCGAAGCAAGCGGTCCATCAGACTCACTCCCCGAGTGTTCGCTAGTTCTAACAGCGACATGATCGGTGGCTGGAGACAACGCGATGCCGTTGCCTTTGTCTGGTGTGCTCTGAGGCGAGATGATGCTTTGAACTGGGCCCGCCATTATTCGAGTTGACGATGCAGCAAATAATAAGAGTACGTGATATGATGAAGAATCCGAGTTCCTAGACCGCCCGGGTAAGGAAGCAATTTATGTAGCTCAGTACCGCAGTTTATTCCTTCCTCTAGCACGCCAAGTGCGCCAACGGACCTTCTACCGACTAGTCCTAAGACCATAAACTCCTTCTGACTTTACAAATCTCAAATGATCGGCCCCTTCCCACCAGGGTGTCAAGAGTCGTCATGGAGCGATGGTTCTATTCGATTTGAGCAAGTTCTTGGGGTTTCTTGGCTGCTGCGGCTTGAAACAGAGCGAATGACCTGACGTCTTCCGAAGATTATGGACGAGGAGGAACTACGAGCACAGACGAAGTCTTGCTTACAGACCGGTGGGCCAAGTCCTCAGCTACGGCCTCTGGAAGACATGCTAGTGCCGGTTGCATCATCAATGAAGAAGAGAGTGTAGAAAACATCGTTTTCTGGTTTAGTATAGAAATGCATATCCTGCCGTGGCAGTTTGAAGTGCATGCTCAACAAAGACTATCCAACTCGACATGCAATGATCCAACGCCCGCTTGTACCAATTCCGTTCTCCCCAAAAGCCTTATCGTCCCAAACGCTCCAAACACCAACCGTCCCAAACACCAAACTCAAAGTCGTGATAATCATGGCCAGTATGACATTCCATCCTAGAAGCTAGCTGCATCTAGCTGCCAGCCCACCCATTGCTCAAATAGGAGCAACATAATATGGGCATTGTAGGTAAGGAGTCATAACTGGATGCGGTTGTAGCGCATATTGGACGACGGGCGTGCCTTCGTGTTGATACGCAACGGGCACGGCGCAGAGTTGGTATAGAGGCGGGCAAAAGGCCATCGCCTGGGGCACGGGTGTTGTGGGTGGCTGAAAAAAGAAGCCACTGGCTGGAGAGTCTCGGGGAGGTTTGGCAATCTCAAACAGCTCCCCGAATGACTCTGGTGTAAAGGCGCAGAAATCTTGTCCGTTGCACCAGTACACTTCCAAGCGGTCGAGTGGCACCACCATCTTCTTCAGCGTGTTGACGTAGGTCTTCTTTTGAAGCATCTGGCCGTCTTTCAGATGCAGAAGCTTCCCAGTCTTGGGGTGGGGAGCGCAAGGGAAGACGGGGATGTGTCCGTCTCGAACCCGCTCGCTCCATTTGCACTCTTCAAGTGCTCTTCCGTTGAGAGAAGTCATCTTCAAATTTGTTAGTACAAATATCGTGGAATAGAGCGTACAGGCACATACAGGAAAGACTTCAATCTCGTTCTTGTTGCCGATGGGGGGGCCGACAATGACCACAGGGTGGTTGAAGGCGCGATCATCAATGTCGAGGACGCCCTCCGGGTGGTCTTGCCTGGGCAGCCACATGACTCTGCCAGGACGCAAGCCCGAGAGCTTCGCTGCCCTGGGAGAGGAGGATCGAGGTCGAGGAGGTGACCCAGCCTGAGTCTGGGAAGAGCCCATCTGTTGACCACGAGGAGAAGACATGATGAATAAGTAGGTCGGTAAGTCTCGTTGCTCGTGGGGAATGATACGCTGGTTGGTGGTTTGTCGAAAGTCTCAGGAGAGAGTCAATATCTTTAATAGAGAGATAGACGAGATCTTTGACAGAGACAGACGATATCGTTGACCACAAGCTGACGAGAGAGGGATGTTTGGGGAAGAAGTTGGGCTGTGGATGAGGGGCGGTGTTGTTGTTTATGTAGGCGACGAGATATCTGCTCTATTGCTCCTGTTGCCCGGTCAGAGGGCGTGGAAATCTTCTCTCTGTACAGTATGGAAACTTCTCGTCAAGTTTTTATGGTGACGTTGTCGCCTATGAAGCTTTCTGAAAGGCAACCACTGCCTGCGGTGATTATTGTGAGGCTCGCCATACGGACCTTCCCTAGCCGTAGCAGCCCACGGCATATGAAGAGTTTGTATGCCTAAATGCAGCGGCGTATCGGTCCATGATGGTAGAAGGCATCTCTTTCATTCTTGATATCGTGAGATTTGGGACATGGTGTTAGTAGCCCATTAGCTGCGTCATGTACGTGCTACGTGCGTGAGAGACAGTTGGGCTCATGTGTACGTACTTCAACCACGAGCTATGTTTGTTCACTGTGGAAGGTAACGGCTCCCTTTGACGGTGTTATCCATCATGCAGGGTGTTTATTTTACCCGACTCCGTGACAGAATATGAGTCTTCTCGACTATCATGGCGACTTCGGTGAAGTCTAAACAACCCCGTCTAACTGCCATGACGTAGGACCAGGCTTACCCTAGAACCGCGGCAATTCTCGGTTTCTTATCGATAACACAGCTCTCCTCGTCAATCACAAGCTCCAACCTCGACACAAGCCATCATTCTTAGCTCTCAAACGCATCGAAATTATGGCTTGACAAGAGCAACCACAATGACTTCGCTTCCCGAACCGGCCTTGACTCTGACACTGCCCAGCATCCACGACGGCCTCACCCTCGATTGTCGTGTCTACCACCCGCTGTCGCTCGCCGCGAACCCCCGCGCCCCGCCATGGCAGCGCCACGCTGCCGTTGTTGCCCATCCGTACGCACCCTTGGGAGGCTCCTACGATGACCCAGTCGTGGACGTGATTGCTGGTCAATTGCTGCGCAAAGGCTTCTTGGTTGGGACATTCAACTTTCGGTACGCAATCCAGAACGCCATTGACCCCCTCAACTAACGTTGACCTTTCCCATATAGAGGAGCTGGTGGCTCTGCAGGACGAACATCGTGGACCTCGAAACCCGAACGCGACGACTATGCGACAATGGTGGCATTCATAGTCCACTATGTCCACTATCTCGATCCCTTCCGCCCACACTCTGCCGGTTCAGACACCTTGGAGGTACCAGACGAAGCTCCCACTTCAGCACCCTCACTCCCGCCTCCAAAACCAATTCTGCTGCTGGGAGGCTACTCGTACGGCGCCATGATCACCACGCAGATGCCTCCGCTCTACGCAATCCTCCAGCCCTTTACCTCGCCTGTGGCTGGATCCGACGCTGCAGAGGTTCGTCTTCGAGCGCAACACCTTGCTGAGCAACAAAACGTCGTCCTTGCGAGTACTCGCGCTGCCATGATGGAACGCGGGATTCGAAGCCCAAGCAAGCGGCGTGTCAGAGTTGGGGGTGACGAAGCGGGGAGCCCTCGGAAAAGTCACGATAGCCACGGGCGAAGAAGTTTTTCTTTTGACGAGGATCGGATTCGCCGCGGCGTCCACGACCTCGTCGCTAAAGCAAGATCGGGCCGACACAGCCAGAGGTTATTCCACGCACCCATCGATGGAACGAGTCGCACAGCTACACCACCACAGCCACAGCCAGATGAGAAATTGGCTGATATTTCAGACCTCGCCACGCCCAGGCCGGCGTATCTGCTAGTATCACCCCTCCAAGGCTTGGTTAACCACCTCGCTACCATGTCCCTGGTTCCCTCAGCGCTGTCCAAGAACAAGGAGCCGCAAGAGTTGGAAGCAGAGGAGAAATTGGTACGGAACCCAACCTTGGCGATATTCGGAGACAACGACGTCTTTGTGGCAGTGCATCGGTTACGGGCGTGGACAAAGCGTCTGCAAGAGCGTAAAAACTCTCTGTTCCTGGGGCGAGAAGTTACGTCGGCGGGCCACTTTTGGGTTGAAGAGGGGGTCGTGAGTCAGATGAGAGATGACATTGCTAAGTTTGCAGATGAGCTTCTCGGGGCGTAACGACAGGCGTTGTGAGTCAGATGAGAGATGACGTTGCTGCATTGGCGGATGAGGCATTGGGTGTTAAGGTTATTAAGGTGGGCACGTGATGGGCATGATTTTGGCGATTTTTCACTTTTAGTTCTAGATACCATAACGAAGACGAGTCTGTTCTGCATACAATCCGACGAAATGCGCATGATCAATTAATTCTGCAAGACGGACATCATTGGTGGTTCTTCTATTGATCCACCATCTCCGGGGGGCGGAGAACGCCGGGGCAGCAACGGGGGTGTGGGGCCGGCAAAGGCCGAGGGGACGTTTCCAGTCCCCGCAAGGGACGTTTGTCTTTTGCCTCGGCAACTCCTCGATACCTGTGGCTGATTCCGTCTAGCCCCAGGTACCTGGAAATACCCCCTGAAGAGAGACGGGCTGAACGACATGCGAGGAGCGGTCTCTCCGATGCCGTCACGTTCTCCCCGTGTGGTTGCTGAGTTCTCCGCCCCGTTTCAGCCGCCATCGATCTAGATCGCTCCCGTCACTAAACTAGTTCGAGGGCGAGGGTTGAGATGTCAGTGAGACATGCTTCTCCCCACAACCCGGACGTGACGAGGCGTCCCAATTGGAAGCCTAAGGGGGTGAATGATTGCAATGATTTTCGAGAAACAGGTCCATTGTCCCAAGGAAGAAGGGAGATGGAGGAATTTGCCGGAGAAAGACATTTGTGACGTCGTCCAGCTGTGGCGTGCATTTTGATCTCCATACCAAAGCATGTCGGTCCGAGTATTGATCACTAATCATGAATAGCCCTATTGGATCCAGCTCAGCTGCGTTGGAGGATGATATATAAGTTTCCAGCCCTGCACGAGTAGATCAAAGTTGGACTGGTATAAAACAAGGGAAGAAGTAACTAATTAGACATGTCGAAATGGGCGAATTCCTCTCCGAGATCCAAGAAGCATCTACTCGAAGAAACATGACACCCGAACCAGAAAACGCCTGGTTTATGGCCCGCGGCCTCAAAATCGCTGCTCACCTCTACCAACCGTCCCCCGCGTCTCCCAACCGCAACGGCGCTGCCATCATCATCTGCCACCCGTGGACCTCAGTCAAGGAACAATCTCCCGCCAACTACGCTCGTCCTCTCACCAAGGCCGGCTTTGTCTGTCTCGCATACGATGCCGCCTACCAAGGCGAGTCGGAGGGCGAGCCTCGCAACTTGGAGGATCCGTATCAACGTGTTGAGGAGATCAAGTGCGCCGTCACCTACTTAACCTCTTTAACACAAGTCGACCGCGAAAAGATTGGAGTGTTTGGGATTTGCGCAGCTGGCGGCTATGTCGCTTTCGCTACCCAGACGGACCTTCGAATCAAGGCCTGCGCCACAGTAGCTGCCGTCTGCGTGGGAACCATGGCGAGGAGAGGTTTTGACCAGGACTCGACCAATCTCAAAATGCTGCACGCCCAGCTCCAAAAGGCTTCCAGGGACCGAAATAGCGACGTGACGGGCGAAAAGGCCGAGCTGGTTTACATGCTGCCCGAGAGTCATGAGCATCTTCCCGACGACTACCCCGAGTCGTTTGGCGATCTGGCGCATTACTACTGCACGTCGAGAGGTTTTCATCCGCGGGCCACACACAAGTGTATTCCGAGGAGTTGGGACTTGATGGCCAATTTTGACGCGTTTGCGTTTAACAGCCTCATTAGTCCCCGGCCGTTGCTGATGATGACGGCTTCCAAGGCCGTCACGGTGTGGTTCAGTGAGGATGCAATGCAAAAGGCAAAGGAACCGAAAGAGTTGTCTGTCATTGAGGGTCTGACGCATGCGGATCTATACGACAAGGTGGACGAGGCTTGTGTCAAGCTGGTCGACTTCTTTGGGAAGAATTTGGCTTGAGTTGGTCAGAAAGGGAATTAGGCTGTATGATGAAGAGAAAATTGGTGCAAGATGGGTATATTTCAATGGGTATATTAACAGTAAATGTTGCGCACACGTATTGTCTGCCAATCGAACAACGGCAGCGTTTACTTCAAGACTGTCCGGCTTCTTCCTACGAATTGCAATGAAGCCTTGCATGTCCAATCCATTGCCGTCTTAGTTGACATGGTCCATGTCGTGCTTCTGCTCGACTTCCTCGACCCTGCGCTCGAGATCGCCACCCTTGAACTTTTCCATGTCCATGCCGGGGACGAAGAGAGGAGCCTCGGTGAAGAGATAGCGCATCTCCTCGAGGGGACGCCTGGCGGTCTCGGGGAGGACCATCCAGAACCAGATGGCGTTGGTAAAGTTGCAGACCTGGCAAGTTAGAACAGCTAAGGTGTGGAACAGTAGAATGGTGGCTTACAATGAAGAGAATGTACCATCTCCAGCCAATGCCCGTCTCGTCGTCGAGAGCAACCGAGGTGGTCTGGCCGATCATGGTGTTGAAGGCAAACGAAATCATGGTCGCAATCGACACGCCCTTGGCTCGCGTCTTGGTGTCGAAGATCTCGGCGGGAATGATCCACGACAGAGGACCGCACGTCGAGCTGAAGGAGAAGTTGTACAGCCACGTCATGGCAATGAAGCCCCACGAAGCGCCGCTGTTCTGGTTGTTCGGGGTCGGAGGGAACTTGGCCAGCAGCACCGTGGCAATGATGAAGCACACGCAGTTGCCCAGGTTGCCCCAGATCAGAGGCCAGCGACGGCCCGTCCTGTCGATGAAGCAGATGCAGAGGAACTGGGCGACCAGGGCGATGCAGGACGAGATGGCCTGGTACTTGAGCGTCTCGTCGCCGGCAATGCCAATCTTCTTGTAGATCTCGACAGAGTAGTACTGGATGGCGCTGACGCCCGTCATCTGGATAGATGCCTGGATGGAGCATGCGAGGAACAGACGGCGGAAGCAGCTCTTGTCGGTGAAGAGCTCCTTGTAGCTCTTGGCCTCATGCTCGCGGTCAAAGGTGATGCTCTCCTGGATCTGGTCAAACTCGGCGCGCACCCAGGCGTCATCGGTGTTGCCCTGCGAGTGCAGGCGGGCGAGCGTCTGGAGGCCCTCCTCAACGCGGCCGTTGTCGATGAGCCAGCGGGGAGATTCAGGGAAGAGCAGGATGAGCAGAGCAAGGATCAGCGCGGGGACCATCTGGATGCCGAGAGAAACACGCCATTGACGAGAATCGTGGGCCTCGAAGCCGATGTAAGTGCCTATTGCAGGGGGGTCAATGCTATTCACTGGGGATGCGACGCTTGGGCGGAGAAATTACCATATGAGATCCAGGCGGCAGCAAGGGCTCCAACACCAAGCATAAATTGCTGAAGAGCGGTGACTCTGCCTCGGATGCTGGGATGGCAAAGCTCGGCTTGGTACAGGGGGACGATCATGGTAAGGAAGCCGACGCTGGAGGTGTTAGTTGCAAGTAATGCCTGGATTGGCCAATTCGACTCACCCTACGCCTGCGAGACATCGTCCAGAGTACAGGTAGTTGATATTCTGGGCTCCCGTCTGCAGAGCGCCGCCAATAAGGAAGACACAGGCGCCGATGAGGATGGTGAACTTTCGACCGAGACGGTCACCAACAGGGCCAGCGAACATGGCGCCGAAAAAGGCGCCCCCGGTAAATATAGAGACGACGGCTCCACTGTCAGGGTTCGTTAGAAGTTTCGAACATGAGAAGTGGCTTGGATATGACGTCGTGGTGGTTGTGTTGGTTCGGTAGTGGGAGGAGGGGTGGAGGGAGAGGAGGAGCCTCAGATACCTCAGAGGAAGAGGAACCTCGCGAGGAGGAGAGGAACAGGGAAAGCTCACGTCTGGTTGGGGTTGTCGCCAAACTTGCTCTTAAAGTTGGCAGAGGCAATGGCCTCGGCAATAACACCGAGATCATAACCGTACAGTAGCGAACCAAGTGAGGCGAAGACGCTCACGAGGAACTGATACCACTTGGGCGGGAGAGCCATGGTGGCTGGGAGGACTCTAAAGAGTTGGTGATGCTTGGTAAATGTGTTTGTCTACCAATGTATGTACGTGGTGATTGAAGATGCGCTGCACAGAGATGCTGAGCAGGATGGACCTCCCTTGATATATCAATCAAGTGCAGGCTTGCCAACACTCCGAGACGGCGATGCCCCGGCCTTTTAAGCATACGACAATGCAATACGACTCCGATTAATTTCATCTCGACTCGTCTTCAGTCTCCGCCGGCGAGCCATCGATCGGCGCGTGTCAATTCGTCTCCGCCCGTTTAAACGCACCTCTCACATCTCTTCCCTCCTTCGAAAGCCTTGCTCCCCCGTTGCGTTGTCCCGGCCCGCGGCTCCCTCTTTGTCAGAGTATGCAAACTCATGCGGAACTGGCGATGACCTCTCAAGCTTTCCCCGCACGGATCCTTGGGGGGTCTTTGGGCTGCCCGGGGACAATTTCCACTTGTGGGATCGCCGCCATGGGATAGACTCTTTGCTGGAGATGACTGTAGAGATGATGGGATGTTTAGCCTTGTGGAGTTGTCAGAGATGTCATGTGTCAATGGGAGAATCCGCTGAATAGTCGGTCGTCTCGGCCAACACGTTGCCGGACTTGATCTTTGCTGCCTCTAATTCGGTGGGTTAATGGGGACCCCATGGGCTGTCCCCGCGCGGAATATGGCCTCTCTTCACATGCGGACTATCTAGACAAGGAAGACAAGGGAAGCCTATCCGCGTGAACTCCCGCTATTACCACGGATATCTCGAGCCAGGTGAGAGACATCCCCAGCAGGTGGATCGTTCGGGCCCGGCCAACAAGCCGTAGACAAGTCAGCGGCAGCACGCTACTGGTGGAAAGCAAGTCGAGGCTCGTTTCCCGAGAAGCGACAGAGCTCACGCCACCCCAGAAACTACACCTTTCCCAGACCTGGGTGGACCTGGGGCCCCGGCGGGTTGAGGGACGAGCAAAGTCAGTAAGAATTCCCCGCACAACACGAGACGTGGTGCTTGCTCAGAAGAGTTTAACAGTCCGGCAGTGGTGTCTCTTCGAGCCCTGAAGCGCTCCAATGGCTGCTCCCAAACCGAAGCGCACGAACCGGAGCCGTTCCCATCGGTGCGGAATGGTCCAGCAGCCCATCGTCTTTGCGTCTTTCGGTTTCTGTTAGGTTGTTATCGCCGCCGAACCACCGAGTCTCCACCTGCCGATGGATCATGAAGCATGGAAATGGGTGATAAAAGTGCAATCATGAGGAGAGCCGCTTGGAGTGAGAGCCGCACCGCTTGTGGCTTGGGGATTTGGCTAGATTGTTTGATGAGGGGGGACTTTTCATCGGATTTCTCGTGAGTAGTCCGTCGTGAATTGCCAACTCATTTCTTGTTGCCGTCTCTTTCTCTTCCCCTACACACTTGTTGTTGGTTCTCATACATTTCTCCCCCTCATCTTGACCATCACCATCACATCACCAACCAACACATTCCTCACAATGGCTACATTCACCCGCATCCCCAACGACCAACGTCCATCCATCACCGTTGATCCTTCGGCCGTCATCTCAAAAATCGAAGACAACGTCTATGGCGGCTTCACGGAGTGAGTTCCCGTTGTTCCTTAACCTCATGACATGTCCCAATATCCCATTCGCTCCCTCATGGGGTTCCCTCATGGATTCCCTCCCACTGCTACCCCGGAGAATGGGCCTGCAGTTCGCACGCACGCCAGTCTCTCTTTGTTCAATTCCCAATGACCCGGCTCGAGGGTGGTATTGACCAGCTCCAGGCACATGGGCCGCTGCATCTACGGCGGCATCTATGATCCCGGAAACCCCTTGTCCGATGAAGACGGCTTCCGCAAGGATGTAATCGACGCCTTCAAGGACCTCAACGTCCCCGTCGTCCGCTATCCCGGTGGCAATTTCGTCGCCACATACCACTGGCTCGACGGCGTTGGACCCAAGGAGAACCGCCCTGCGAGGTAAGTGACAAGTCCCTTTCGATGCAATGCACCCCATACGGGAGAGGAGGTGGCATCAGCCTGCATGGTGGTGTTGCGGTTGCGCGTTCGCAGAGACTAATACCAGAACAGACCTGAGCTCGCATGGATCGGCACCGAGAGCAACGAGTTTGGCACAGACGAGTTCCTCAAGTGGTGCAAGGTGGTGGGAACCGAGCCATATCTCTGCTTGAACTTTGGAACAGGTATGTTTGTCCCCAACTGCGCCTTTGCCTTGCACATACGCGTACACTCAAGACCCCTGAGGCTTGGATGCATCTTCTGGCAAGGGTGTCATATCATGACCAGATGCTGACCTGTTGTAGGAACTCTCGATGAAGGTCCGTACTTGGACTTACCTAGTCTATCATTGCTTGAAGTCCTTGGAGTTTACTAACATTATCGCAATAGCTCTCGGTTGGTTGGAATACTGCAACTCGGATAGAAACAGCTACTATGCCAACCTCCGTCGTAAAAACGGCCATGAAAAGCCCTACAATGTCAGTCTCACTCACATTCCCACTCATGAGCTATCATCACTGACAACACCCAGGTCAAGTACTGGGCTCTCGGCAACGAATGCTGGGGTCCTTGGCAGGTTGGCCAACTAACCAAGGAGGCCTACGCCGACAAGGCCTACCAATGGGCCAAGGCCCTCAAGCTCCTCGACCCCAACATCGAGCTGATCCTCTGCGGCGAGACGGGCTACAGCACGTGGGACTCTTACGTGATCAAGGAGTGCATCAAGTTCGACCTTCACGGTCTCGGCGGCAGCACCACTGCCAGCCTGATTGACATGCACAGCATTCACATTTACACTGCTAGTTCTGATCACCTCAAGAACGCTACGGCGCCGAGATCTGCCGAGCGAGCTATCCAGATCACCGCCGGCTTGATTGACCTTGCTCGCATCGAAAACAAGGTCCCGCCCTCGGTGCGACGACAGAAGATCTGCTTCGATGAGTGGAACGTGTGGGATCCCGTGCGCGCGCCTGGCGAAGAGGGTGCCGAGGAAAAGTACACTCTCTCAGACGCCCTTGCCGTCGCTGTCTGGCTGAACGTCTTTGTGCGTCAGTCGCAGCACATGGGCATGGCCAACATTGCCCAGTCGGTCAACGTCATCTCGCCCCTGATGACCAGCAAAGACGGCATTGTCAAGCAGTCGACGTGGTGGCCTCTGCTGCTCTTCAGCAAGTACATGCGCGGCGAGACCATCGCCCTCAACGTGCGCTCGGGCGAGTACGAGGGCGCAACGGAGCCCGCGTGGATCCGCGGCGCCATCGAGACGCCTTGGCTGGATGCCAGTGCTGCGCTCAAGGACGGCGTCGTGAGCTTGGCGGTTGTCAACATTCACGAGGAGAAGGACTTTGAGACGGAGCTTCGGGGTGTGGTTGGGAAGGATGTTGAGGTGTACAGCGTGAGCGGCGATGGCGTTGCGGTGGTTAACACGGCCGAGAAGCAAGAGGTTGGCATCAAGGAGTCGAAATGGAACGGCGAAGGTTCGTTTACTTTCCCCAAGCACTCGTTTACTCTGTTGCGATGGAAGCTGTAGGGTATGAACGGGGTCAATGGGTTACGGGCAATGGTTACGAGCGATGCTAGTTCTCAACGTATCTTGATGAATTTTCAATTGGTTTCCCTGGTGATGAATCCATTTGGGTGTTTGATGTCATGGCATGGTGCAAAGTTGTGAGACGATTTAGATATGAACGATGTGATCTGACAGTGGGTTGTTCACTTAGTCTTAGTAACGTGTAAGTGGCTGCTGCCAAGTCACGACAACAACTCAATCTACTACATGAACGGAAGCCCGTAAATACCCCAAGAGAATTGTTTCAGAATGGTCTAGAGCCAAAGTTAATCTATGGACATGGAATCTTGGTAGGCGCCCATCTTTCGATGGTCCAGTCCAGGGTAAGTGTCAACGAACGATTCCGTGTATCGCTTGGACGGGAGCGACTGTTTTGTGTGCAGCAGCTTCTAAATATAGAAGGCGCTTACACGGAGCCATTGGAGATGATGGCATTTGTTTCTTGTTTCGATCGGACGTCATGTTAGCTTCCGCTGCATGTGCCTGGCGATCAACTACTGTGATGCATGCACGCACACTGCGTTGAGCCTTGGACATGAGAGCTGGAGATGCGAGGTTTCCTTGCATACCTACAGAAATTGATTTATTTCATTTAAAGTTGACAATCAATCAGTGCTGAAAAACATGTTTAATCATGACGTGTTCCTTGCAAGGATGCTGCAGAGCTGGTCCGATGTGCTCATGTGCGAACAGGTGGGCATGGCGATGTGGCAGACGAAAGCACGCAGGTTCCCACAGCTGTCGCCTCCAGCCAGTAAAAACCACGCCCGGACTGTCGACATGGCTCTACTATCAGGCTGGAATAGCATCATCCACGGAGCCCCAGCGCGTGAGCCCTCTGATGATGGATCTTCAGCGAAGCCAATGCAGAGCTCGTCCGGAGCAGATCTGGGACGACCTGAAACTTGCACGGATGCTTCAGCACACGCCTGCCGCTGCTGGATGATCTTGTTTCTTTTCTTCTTTATTTTTGGCTTCGAGGTGTGTTCGTAGGCGCTTGAAGGCCCGTGGATGTTGTGGTCGATGGACGAAAAGTACCTCCCCCGCAGTTGCATGGTGCCGAGATACTTGTGGTGCGCACCTGCCCAATCGGAGCCGAGACGGGTCTATAAATAGAGACGCTAACACACTTTGGGATATCCGCTTAATCCAAGTTAGACGCGCGCCTGCACAGCGGCAGCCAATTGGACGACCCATGGTTCCACACCATTTTGCGCCCACGCGCCCTTATTCTCTTCCAGATTCAACACCACACATTCTCACCTCGACAACCGCTCTTTGCGTTGATGCCCTGCGCGGCGATCCATCTTGCAACGTCTCTGCTGGCGCTAATGCTGCTATGTACCTTCCTCGTCAAGCTACTGCCAGGGGTTCTCCTGTCTCCATCCACCATGTACACCTAGCTACCCAGGCCGCACCATGCTCCCCCCAGCTGCAGACCTCTCAGGCCAAACTCGTTCGTGGCCAGCTCAAACAATAACTCTGCAATTCTGAATTAGCCGCATTCGCTATCGAGATCCTCTTCTGTGTCCCGCGTTCTGGTCTTCCCCACCACGCCATTGTCCTCGTCTCCATGCCCATGCCCCCCCATGCCCTGCCCATGCACCATGCAACGACCCCGTTCAATTTCCTTAGGCGCCGCTTCTATTCGACCGCGGCACAGCGGCTTGCAAAGAAGTGCTTCTGTGTCAGTGTCATGGACGCTTCCGAAACCTGCACAACGGCTGGCTGTCGACATGTTTCAACCTTTTTTCACCGGGCACCTTGACGTCCATCATGTCTAAGTCAACGCGCTGGTTGACCGCCACGCCCGTAGACCCCCCGGCGCTTCCTCACACTCGTCCGTACCTGCAAACCATTCCGTTCCTTGCCCCGTCTCCTGACTGTGGGCAGAGGGCAAATTTCCCATCCCCAGCCCGTAGCCGCCCTGCTGGGAGACCCGTCCTCCTAACCGCCCAACTCCCAGACAGCCGCCTTCCGGACCAATATCCGTCTGCCATTCGCGGCATACTCTCCTTCTCAGACACAAGTGTGCCGTTTCATTTCCCCTTTGGTCGTCGAGTCTTGTTTCAGCCGTGCAGCCGCCCAAGGCGAGATTGGTCTCTGTGTCTTGCTTCGTCTTGACCCATTCGCCTTGCGAGCTTAAAGATGCTTCATATCCGGCCTCGAGATGATGGCCTTCTTCCCTTTCTCTCCCCAAACATGCTCTCGCTCAAGACTCAAAGTTCCCATCTTTTCTTTTTCCTTGTCATTTTCCTTTCCTTTTTCGTCTTGTTTTCTCGGTTGTCTCGGGTCACGAATTTCCTCTCTGTCGCTTTCTTGAATACTGGCCTATTCGAATTCGTTTCTCCATTAGAGCCTCTGGCCCCATTCGCTATCTACCTATCTTGACTTATATGACCCTCTTGTTTCGACCCTTCTTCAGACCCAGTCCGAGACGACGACATCGGCCGGTTGATCCGCAGCCTCTACTTCATTCTTTACGCCTAATCGGTAATACTACCTCGACATAGTCAGCTTGGACAACTTCCACCTCGACTATACCAATCACCAATCACCAATCACCAATCACTATACTTCTTTTGCATACCTTCTATCATCCACCATGCCGAAACACGTTCGAACTCCTAGCACCTCCCACAGGAACTACGGCGGCCCCCTCCCAGTCTCCCTGGCCCCTTCTCCCATGTATAGCCAGCAGCGCATGACTATCCCCAGCAACTACTATGGCGTCCCCTCCACAACCTCCTCCATGACCCTCCAGACTCAAAGTCAACCCACCTACGACTCGTACGCCACCGCCTCGGGACCCAGCACCGTCTCCGTCCCTCCCCCCGTCCAGCACCGCGCCAGCTCAGGAGCCTGGACGCCCACCGACGACCAGCAGCTGCTCAACGCTCGCATGCAGGGCCTCAACTGGGGCCAGATCCAGGCAAACTTCTTCCCCACCAAGACGCCCAATGCCTGTCGCAAGCGTCACGAGCGCCTGATGGAGCGAAAGGGCGCGGATGACTGGGACAACCAGAAGCTTCAGCGCCTGGCCAAGGAGTACATGGCCATGCGCAAGGAGATTTGGAGCGGACTCGCAGCTCGCACCGGAGAGAAGTGGAATGTCGTCGAGCAAAAGGTAAGACTCTATCGATCCCCTATACAAGACCACCACTAATATAAGTTACAGTGCATGTCCAATGGCCTCAAGAATCTGCAAAGCGCCGCTCGGGCCGCTGCCCGCCGTGACCGGCTCGAGTCCGGCGGTACTCTCTCAGGGTATGACGACGACAGCGGCATCTCCGGCATGGGCCTGACCCCCGTTGACGAACTAGACACATCCTATAGTAGCCCCGAGACGACCTCGTCCGCCATGCACTCGGCGCACTCCAGCACCGCCTCGGCCTCGGCCGCCACCTACCAGGCGCTGGCCCAGCAGCAGTCGCAGCACTCGGCCCAGCTGCTCCCGGCCGCCTACGGCATGGGCTCCGTGGCGGGCACCGCGGCGGTTGCGGCGGCGGCGGCGTACGGGGGGACCTACGCGGGGCACGGCTACTCGTCGAGCGTGAGCTCCAACGCCAGCGCCGGTCATGGCTATGGCGGCCACGCCGGGAGCGGGCAGCACCAGAGCCACAGCCCTTACATGAGCACGCAGAACATGAGCTCGCAAAGGCCGCAGAGCTCCGACCTGGCCATTGGTGCTCTCATAAATAGACCTGTTGGCACTGGTGTCTAAACGGCCTCTGACTCTCTCACCCTCCATCTTCACTGCCTCCCTATACCTCCTTACACCACACAAAAGCTCTCTTCCTTTACTTTATTTTACTTTACTTTACGTTACTTATCGCCATCCATTCCTTATTTGCTATTACAACCACCCACCAATCACTCAACTGGCACCATTCAATCACTCACTCGGCCCTTTGGAATTCCATTTATCAAACCTCCCTCTGCACGGCGAAGCAGAGCAGCAGCAGCACAAACAGGCACGGGCGTTCGGCGGCACAGGAACTAACGAAACGATGATGATAAGCAAACCTCACCTTGGGTCCTTTTCTATCTTTCAAGGAGTTGGAGTTATTCCGTAATGATATTTCCCCCCCATCACATCGGGTTCTTTTTATTTTGCATTTATTTGTCCCTGTTTCCTTCCAAAATGGTGGCAATTGGAACCGACACGAACTTTTCACAACTTGTCTTGTACACTAGAGATAGAGATACCAGGACAACAAGGGGATGGAGGAGGATGATATCGAGTTTGGGATTGAACGATTCTAGAAATCTAGATCCCCTCTGCAGCGAGGAAATACAAATTTGCTATTTTTGATATTCTCTTTCTGGCTCTGGTTTTCGTCTCAGAATAAACCTATAGATAAAATAATAGTCTACAATAGTGTTGAGTCGTGTACAAAACAGACAAGTCGAGACAATAAAACCGGCAACCAGTAAAAAGATGTAAAAGCGCAGATGCACGTCTGTTTATATGCCACACATGCTCGTCCCGTCTCGTCATAATACAGTGTTTTTACAAAGCCATTACCTCTGTGGCTTGCCATCTTGTAATCGATCGCTCGAGTTCTCTGCTGCCATGAGTACCATCTCGTCCAACTCCTCCTCTTCCCATTCACCCTCTTCCTCGCCAAAGATGCTCCTCCAAGCCCTGCTCCACATGCCCTTCTTGTGCAAAAGAGCCAGGATCATGACTACGGGCAGATGCCAAACACTAGCCCAAAAGAGGCTTCTGGCGCTCCCTTGATGACCTTCAAATCGCCAGAACCGAACAGATTCTCGTACCAGCCAGACGTTGATGGGCAAGCTGGTCACGGCAAACGACCAGTCTGTGACACCAGACGCACAAAGACCCAGGCACAGAGGGATGAAGGCCAGACTGTATCGAAGAGCAACACGGCCGTTGCGAGCGGGGTTTGTCCAGGCAAGCATTCGAAGACCAGCAGCCTTGTACTCCTCACGGATGGGCCAGCTGAGGGCCATGAAGTGAGGGAACTGCCAGGCAAATAGCAGACCGGCCATGACCCAACCACCAATTGACGAGCCATCGTTTGCGAACAAAAGTTCTCGCCAAGACCCATCCTTGGTCGCAGTTTCGCCAGCCGCAGCGGCCCAACCCATGAGAGGAGGAATACCGCCGACCACGGCACCGATCCAGGTGTTAAATGCAGTGACGGCTTTTAGCGGCGTGTATGCACCAGCGTACAGAAAAATGTTGGACAAGCCAAGAAATGACACAGTCGGGTTCACGCCAAAGTAAAGAGCCCCCACTCCGGTAGCTCCCGCAAGGATGGCAAAGGCGACGGCACTTCGGGTCGAGATGAGACGTCTCACAAGAGGGCGGTTTCGGGTTCGGCTCATTTTGGCGTCAGTTGCGGGTTCGTAAATCATGTTGAAGGCATTGGCGCTGGCCGAACAAAGCGCAGTGCCGGTGGTGAGGAAAAGCAATGTGAGTGGGCTCAAGCTGGGTGTCTCGGTGGTGCTGGGGGCGAGAAGCTCGGGAACAGGATATATAGCGTACGAAGCCATTGCCGTGAGCACGACAAGCATGGTCAATCGGGGTTTCGAGAGGGAGAGAAATGTGGAAAAGGTTCGTTTAAGAGAGTTAGTCGGTTGCGCGGCGGCGTGGGAGGTCAAGAGCGACGAGGCATCGGGGGGAAGAGGTTTCTCGCCATTGGCAGCGGCCTTTTGACGGCGCTCGGCCTGTCGTCGACGATGAGGAGCGAGAGGCGGTTCGGATTGAGTAGGATCGGAGGCGGAGGAAGAGGCTGCTGAGTCGCCAACTTGGGGAGTCGAGGTGGCTGTTGTTGACGAAATGCCGCCATTGGCCCGACGAGAGACGAGGAAGTCGAGGCAATTGGATCGCTCAAAGATTCGATTGGAGAGAAAGAAGCCGGGGACTCTCAATGGTGAGGCGGCTACTATCCTAGGGGCCTGAAAGGCCGCTGGCGAGGACATCCATCGTCGAATGGCGGGCGCAGCGGCAAAGCTGCTATGAGTAGGAGGGGCTCTGGGAACGGCTTTCCAGGCCTGGAGCTCGGCGGCGAGAAGGGCACATCGTGGTGGTCGCATGGTCGCCTGGCGCTTGGTTCATGGCGTCTCAATTGAGGACTCAATCCATTACCGTTGCGCAGAAAGGAGAGGTTGTGCAGGGGAGCGAGGGTGACGGTTTGAGGTGGTACGACTTGGTGATGGGCTGGTAGCAGATTTCAAGAGGTTCGTTTCCTATTCTGGAACTTCTGGGGAAATGGAAGGGGAACGTGACCTGTCACGTGGATGATCTGACAGCCAAAGAAGCCCCCACGTTTCGGCTTGGCCCCCACGACCTGGAGCTGTCCCTTCACGATGCCTCGCAAAGAAGCGATGCAGTTGAATGTGCTGTGGTGTGTTTCTCGTGCTTTTCAACTCCCAAGTCAATGCATGGCGGTTGACAGAGTGACCGACGGCACGTGGCCAAATTGAGCTTACCAAGTAGAGCACCTCGATTAACTTGCCGCAGGGAAGCTCGCATCTCTTTCTCACGACTGTCCCTCTTATCAGCTTTCCCGCTTTTGGTCTCCCATCAACCCGCTCCCTGAGCCATTCATATGCCTCTGAATACGGCAGCCTAGAATGCGGAACCGAGACTTATACAACGGGATAGTCCGAGATCAATATGTGGGTTGAACCCGTTCAGTCCAAGTCCCCACTGCGACTATGTTGCTGCAATTGGGAATTCACTTGGCAGTTGTAGCCGCTGGATGGAGTCGCAAGAACTGCCACCTGAAGTGAAAAATATGACGAGCGTATGACCTGCCACATGGCGAATTATTACCTTTCTTAGTCGAGTGTGTTGCGCTGAGAGCGGGGAGGGAGGGAGACGTGTCAACGACACGGAGATAGCTGTCACTCGACCATTCGGGTCTCTGATATCTTAAATATTCCAATTTTACTAGGGAGTAGTCTAGATAATATCCGGCCATTCTACGATTAATTTGAATAACCATTCTTCCTTTCTCTGAATCATCTCCTGTCCTGCCGTGCCGCAGCCATGCCTACTCTACTCGACACTCTCCGGCAGCAGGGGACAACGGTTGATTGTGATACTCTCAATGTTGACGGTATGAGAAAAGAAAAAAGCCCATCCCTTCACTCAACTAGTTCCAACGACTGACTCTTTGAGCAGTTGCCAAAGACCTAGGTCCCTTTGTGGACTGTACCTCGAACCAGGTACTCAGCTCCCACTGATCGTGAAGACAAAAACTGACACGTCGTTTTCCAAGGCCATTGCCTACTTTGAACTGTCTAAGACGGTTGACTCTAAAGACAAGCTATACCATGAGGCCCTCATCAAAGCGGCTATTCGGGATGCATATGCCCTACGCGGAGAACATCAGGGAAAGGCGACCTTTGAGGGGTTTGCCGTAGAGATCATGGTCCGTAAAGCGGCTGGGAAGCAGAAAACCCACTCACATGATTCCAGATGGTCAAATTGCAGCTCATAATTGCTCCCCACGTTACTGGCTACGTCCACGTCCAGACCAACCCCAAGTTATCCTACGACACCACTGCCACCGTTGAGAACGCTGAGCGTATGGACCAGCACCCCCCAAAGGCCAATTGGCGTAGCTTACACAGTCGCAGGGATCATTAGCTTCTTCAAGGCCTTGGACCCGGACTTCAGCGTCAGGCGAGTGTGCATCAAGGTCCCTGCGACCTGGGAGGGCATGCAGGCATGTCGCATCCTCGAGGAGAAGGGCATCGCTACTCTCGCAACGACCATGTTCTGCATGGAGCAGGCAGCCTTGGCCGCTGATGCTCGGTGCAGGTACATTGCTCCATATGTGAACGAGCTGAAGGTCCATTTCGAAAAGGGGTGAGCTGTTTTTTTGAGCCTGACTGAAGTCACTTAGGTCTAACCGAGTTAGATATGTGGACGAGAACAAAGCCTTCGACTTTTGTCATGATGCGGCATGGTACTACAAACAGGATCCTTCCATCGACACTCAAGTGCTGGCTGCTTCGCTCACCTCGGTTGAGGATGTGATGCAGCTCGCGGGCATTCCTCACATCACCATCTCGCCTGTTCTTCTCCATGAACTGGCTGATACGGACGCATCATCTTGGAAGGGTGTTGCTGGGGACATGACGAGTCCCCGGACAGACGGAGCTTCGAAGCGAGCAAATCTCGCAGAACTTGTCAAAGACGAGAGCAGGTGGCGGCTGGAGTTTACCAGAAGCGGCTTTGGGAAGAATGAGGGGAAGATCATCTCAGCTATCAACTACTTTGCCGACTTTCAAGATAAACTGGAGGAGCTGGTGAAGAACATGGTGCTCAAGGGGAAGAAGACGACATGAGCTCGTTATGGCAAGAGGTTGGGAGCATCTGGAGATGGTGGCTGTGCTCAAAGAAGAAATTGAATGCTAATTGCGAACAGGGGGTCAATTTCTCAGTCTGTTCTTTGTTTGTTCTTGGGCGCATGTGTTGCTCGACCACCACCACTAAATATCAATTGCCCAATCCCTGATCAAGATAACCCGTGGTGATATCTACTCTTTGTTGTTCAAGAATCCCGTCAACTCGAACATGGCCCTCTTCATCTAGCGCATTCCGAATGTAGGAGTCTCTTTGTGAGGGCTATGGAAAGGGAGGGAGATATCCCAAGTCGAGTCAAAGACTGAAACCCGTGTGCATCAGCTCTCTTTCAAGGAAATGACGAATTATCGAAAAGGTTCTAAATTTGCAAATCACAAGCTCAATTGCGTCCCTGATTCGGCTACTCAACGGCCAAAGGAAAACCGTTTGTCGCCGGTGGTGGGCGGTCGATCAAGCATGCTGTTTTCTTTGTCCTCGTCTCCAACGGCGAGTTTGTTTTGCCAACCACCGAATTACGAAACGGTGATGCCTTCGTTTCAGACGCAGTTGTTTGGTTGATCAGGGTCCATGGCCTCACCAGATCCCCGTTTGTCCTGTATGTTCCCGGCAGTTTGTCACATCCAGCAACTGTTTGCTCTTCAATGCTGGGATTTAACATGGAGCGATTCACATCACAACCGCAAAGACCAGATCAACTATCGTTTTCCTCACCTTTGACGGAACATATTCTTTGTCTGTAAACATCAACGAGATTCTGGAATGCGCTAATTGCCGACGTCAAAGAAACAATGATGTTCCGCGTGAACAAACCGAGTAACAATTCATCTACTGCTTCGAAGGAGAGAGATGCTGGTTGTGTGATTTAATAACCCTCCGACTTTCCCAAAATATTTTCTCTTTTCCAAACCTCAACACCACCCATTATTCCTTTATCATTCACCAGTCTATCCCAACACTCTTTATCACCACCATTGCCACATGCACATCATTGCACACCATCTTGTGTTCCAGTTGCTCGCGCTGTAGCCTCAGCCCTCCTTCTTATTGCTTGTCGTCTTCCACGTTCCTGTTGATTCCTCTGTGTCACCTATCGTCACAAAGAGAGGCGAAGAAGACATGGCCGTCCCTCACATCCTCACCACCGGCTACGTGTCGAGTGAGGACGCCCGGCATCGCCTCAATCCCAGCATTGAACCTGATGATGCCGAATGGAAGTCGGTTCACGAGCACTTTACCAACCTGACCCAAAACTCCAACACATCTGTTAACCAGATCTTGATGGACACCTTCACTCGTCGTGAAGCCATCCTATTTGTCTGGAGTGACCTCCCTCAAATCAAGAAAGTGCAAGACTCTCGCACCAAACTCTACCATTCCATTCTCAACAACCGGTACCGAGGTCTCGAGGTGACTCTTGCCACCAAACTGACCATGTTGTACTTTGGACTGCCAGTTGAGCCTTGTGACCCTCACTCCGACGAAATGGACCTTGACTCGGACCAGTACTCCGCTGAATCTCACTGTTCGGAGCTGGCTCAGGGGGGGACACCGAGATGGTAGTCAACCTCCGCGGAGGGGGATCGCCCGACGAAGAAGAGTATTCAGAAATCGGCCCCGACAACTCGTTGCTCATTGCGCTCACGAAGGCGCTCGAAGAAGGCGACGACGATGACGACGACTACGATGCTACTAACAACTCGATGCTCCAGGATCAACTCGAAGAAGACATTCGCCGGAGCGAGAGAGGAGAGGAAGAGGACGAGGAAGAACTTGACAGCGACCAAGAGACAACGCGCTTCAGCTCTCCCGAAGCAGAGATGGAGGCGAGGAAGGGCCCCAAGCTGCAGGATGTCCTCGAGCCCGTCCAGCTTGCCGACCACCGCGATCACAGGACGCTGCCTCCAACCCATGAAGACACCTGGGTTCCCCTCTGGAGCCACCGTGGCTGCGTACACTTTGTGCCTGGCCACTGGGGCTCCTTCGCCCTCGCCATCCGAAAGCTGCTCTCGCTCCCGTTGACCAGCGACGAGGACGTTGTCGAGTTTACCTTGGCCGTGTTCGACACTAGCGAAACTGGGAGGATCAGGATCACCAGAGAGATCGACGACAAGCTTCCTCTGCAGAGCCCCAGCGAGGCTTTCCGCTTCGTGCAAGAACACCACGACAACGTCGCTGCGGAGGACTCGTCAGTGTCCTGGTTTGTCAGGCTGGGAGCGGACTCTACTCCGCTGATGTGGGCGCCAACTCCAGAGCAGTTCAAGGCCGACGTCACCAAGATCGGGTATCCAGTCTTCGAGGGCCGGGACGATCCTGAGAAACATGTCATCAACTGGGCCTGGGTCGCCTTTCCCAAGTTCACAGGCGAGTACTTCAGGATCCAGGACTGGGCTGCCAACCAGTACAACCTCCACCTCAAGACGGCCATTGAAGTCTTGCTCGGCATTCCGCTTGATGGGCAATCGCACAAGAAAGCCTTTCGAATCTACGACAGGACGCCTGTGGAGGATGGGGGACACCCCCAACTGCAACTGGAGAACAGCGGCACTACTTGGGCCGGCACCGGCGCCCACTCGAACCTGTGGAATCAACTTCACCCTCAGAACAATTCCAAGAGCGTCTGGATGCTGGAATCGGTCCCGATTGAAGACGAGGCGATCCCTGTCATCGTTCCATACTGCTACCCTCAGTTCGTGCCGATTATCACGCAGTCAGACGCCTCAAAAATGCCCGAGGCCACCAGAGACCTGATCGACGACGTCTGGTCCAAGAGTGAAGTCGAAGCAATGGCAGCCGTCCAGTATCACACCATCCCTGGTCCCCCGGGACAGGCCATCTCCTATCCCGATCGCATTACCATTGACCTCGTTCCCAACTACCATCCAACTTTCCTACAGCGACTGGAAGAAGACGTGGACAGGTGCTTTTTCGCTCCGGAAAAGCCACCGTTTGTGGTCCGTCCTCTCTGGAAAGAGAAGGAGTCCCTCTTGTTCCCATCCTGGATCGACAACCCCGACAGCGATGTCGAGATGCCTCACTTGGGCGGAGGAAGAGGCGTGCCCTATTTCCACGCCGCCATCATGGAACTGTGCGAGAAGAACCGGCCTGAAGAGTATCACTCCGCTGCCGACCATGTCTTCTTGACGCCCGTTCTAGACGACACGGATGATCAGCATGCCGACCTCGACGACGCAAACTTCATCATTACCCCCTCCACAGGCGATGCCGAGTGGTATCGCATTCGCTCCAGCATGATGCATCGCAGCTACAAGGTCGAGATCCTCAGAAACACCAAGAAGGACTGGGACAGCAAGATTGCCAAAAGCAACACCTGGGGGCCCAGGGTGTCCGTGAAGAGAGTCTTCCGCGACTCCCTCAACCATCTCTTCCGCGACTCTTTGACCGAGTTCTCTGGCTCGCCGGCGAGACGCGCCTCAGGGGCTCCTCAACCTCGCGGGAGTGCACGCAAGTCCATGCTTCACCAGCTGGCTGAGAAGGCGCTGGCGAAAGGCCACCAGCGTCAACAGAGCACGCAGTTGCGGCTTCCAATGCCAATTCCTCAGCTTGGCTCTAAGAGAAAAAGCTCCGGATTGCGTTTCCCACAGCCCAGCAGCCAGACTAAGAAACGAGGCTCAGGCCTGCGATTCCCAATTGCTGCAGAACCTGATGAGGAGCCACAGGAAGAAGCTGCCAGCCAGACTCAGAAGCCAACCACGACGCCAGCTCCAGTTCAAGGGTCGGGCGAGCAGAGCCAGAGGCCAAGCAGCAAGCAACGGACCCCAAAGACTGCTGCTCAGAAAGCAAGAGACCTGAAAGTGATGAAAAGATCCATTGAACTATGGGCAGCTCAGCACACTGCAGAGGAAACGAGTCGAGGCATTGCGGAACCACTATCTCAACCCCAGAACGAGCCTCGGACTCCTCCCGACCAGACTGACCCCCAGGATCCTCCCGTTCAGACCAGGCGTCAAGATCCTCCTCCTCCTCTGAGCCAGCGCCGCGAGCCTCCTCCCCCTCCTCCCCCAGGCCAGTCACCCACAATCCCCAGACGACAAGGTCGCCGCCCCAACTCCGATCCTACCTACGTCCAGAACCTGCTCGATCGCGGTGTCCAGCCCAGCATATTCGATGATCCTCTCTCTCCCAGGATCCCAATGGGCGCTCCTCCCATCGAGTCCATCCTGAGGTCGCCGGGCAATGCGCCCATCTTCAACCGCGGTGTTTTGACACCGAGTGAGCAGGCCAGGCTTCAGGGGCTCAACTATACCCAGCGCAACCAACTGCTGAGCCGCACATCAGTCTGCCCCTACAAAGACTGTCAATTTATATACAATGCCTCTAGTCCTGAGGATCTTGAGCAGCATCTCCAGCAAAACCATCGTGTCTTGGAATGCCCCTGGTGCGATACCACCTTGCTCGCGCATTCGCCCCGCGAGCAGCGACTAGAACATATTCGCGATGCTCACTCAGACGAGCTCGCTACTTTGATGAACCCAAGCAGAGCCCGACGTCTCAGCGTGGTGGACAGGACAGCCTCGGGACTGCAACCAATCGTTCCAGACCATTCAAGAGTAGCGCCCTGGGTTCCACGGCCTCTTGCTCAAAGCCAGGATACCCCTCGTGGCAATCCTCCCCACAGCCAGCACAGCTCTCGTGGCAACCCTCCTCGCTTTCTGTCCTATCCTCTGCGCTGGTTCGAAAAGACTGGCCCTGTTCCCTTCCTCGACCCCTGCATCGTGTGTCCGTTCCCCGGGTGTCCAGAACCAAACCTCAGCGCCCTGAACTCGGTGCAAGTCTACGAGCACTTTGAGAAGCACCACGGCGGTGCTCAGAACAAGTGTCCGTTCTGTGAACTCAGCTTTGCCGGCCCGACAGACAGTGCTCCTTCGAATGCCACCCAGCAACGGTTGGAGCAGGTCCTGCACTACGATTGCCACGTCTACAAGCTGTGGGACGCCCTGCAAGAGCGACAGGAGCAAGAAATCAACCTCAGCCCAAACCAGTCGCCCAGGCCGCATCCTCGAAAGCGATGCCCCCTGTTCCACAAGTGCGGAACCGTCATCCAGTATATGACGGATGCACAGCTGGTTGAGCACTTGCGGAGATCTCACCAGGAGGACCTCCGACCTCCACAAGAACGCGAATACGTTACTATGCCCCAGCTGATCGAGGTTTTCGAAGGAATCACCGGCCAGAAGCGTGCTCGTGAAGAAGATTTGGAGCCTGTGACGCAGAGTCAAGGCGAGAGCTCCGGGGCGGAGGCTGCTACTACGACGGCTACCTCTGGGCAGGAGGAGCCTGCCGCGGAAAGGCGGCCTACTAAGAGACAACGACTCCAAGTCCCCAAGCGTTCTGCAAACCCAGTGTCGTCGGCCGCAGCCACTGACGGCGGGTCATTGGACACATCTGCCCGTGGACGAGGCCAGACGAAAGCCCCTGCCAAGCCGTCAACTAAGCCTACCAAGGGCCTGGATGGCGCGCAGCAGACCCAGGCCAAGCCCACTGGCAAGGCTCAACGAAGAAGCGCATCACCGGATTGGTATGCAGAGCTGGGCCCAGCAGACCCCGAGTTCGATCCCGAGGGCATGTACTGCTCCAAGTGTCTCCGCCGAGTCCCTAAGAAGCTCGAGCAGAGTGAACCCCCGAGCATCGGCCCTAGCCACGAGGATGAGATTGCCTACCACATCAACCCCAACCGCTGCTGTAGGATCCGCAACGGCCTGGGCGACGCGAGCCGTCTCCCAAATCGCAGCGGCTGGATCCCTGAGAATAGAGTCCATGGGAAGCTGAGCGAGATAAAAAAGGCCTTCCTGAAGCAGTATCCCACCTACAAGCAGACCATCTATCCCACACGGCAGTCGACCACGCCGTGGCGCGGCGACCCAAACAACGAGAACAATGCCGAATGGTGGAACGTTCCATGGCCACCTTACGAGGGCAAACCGCCTTTTCCTGGCACGTGGAAGGCACCCAGGGAACCTGTCTACACGCCTAGTCGCAACAGACGGATCTCCAAGTCGCCTGTTGATCCTGCGTATCGACCACCGCGCGACGAGCAGGAGTCTGAGGATGATCTGCAGGCTGATGTTGATGATGTGGGTGGGCTCCTTAAGACGCAGTCCGAGTCATCGCCGAAGAGGAAGCGCAACGAGCGGGCAGACGAGGTTCGCCCTACTACCGAGCAGGACGACTCTGAACCGGCACGAAAGAAGCCTAAGACTGGTAAGTAATACAGACTAACACTGGTCCAAAGGAACCTGCCACTAACTCGCGCTATAGTAGTAGCAAAGAAGACGGGCAAGGGCAAGCCTCCTGTGAGGCCCAGGACGATAATCAAGATCGTCAGCAGGGGCAGCTCCTCAGCCAACACTCCTGTCGAGTCCGAGGATGAGCTCGACACTGTTCCCGCTCCAAAGACGGCCAAGAAGGGCAAAGCACCCGCTATCACTGTGCCTTCCGACTCCGACTCGGAAGACTCTGATGACGAACCTGATGTCATTCCTCCTCTCAATGTAAAGAAACCTGCCAAGGCTTCCAAGAGGGCCAAGACGTCTGCTTCCTACACGCCCGCCGAGTCTGAAGACCCTGAAGCCGGCCCCGCTCCCAAGACGGCCAAGAAACCTGCCAAAGTCAAAGGCAGGAACACGGCGGAATCTGAGCAGCCCGAGGCGGTGCCCAAGAGAGGCAAGCCGGCGAGGGCCGCCACTCGAGAGCCAAGCACGCAGCCGAGTCGTGCTTCAAGCAGAATTCGGGACCGGAAGGAGAGGGGAGCGAGTGTTATGAGGAACTAGCGAGTTTGGACACGGTTAATGCTTTCTCTGATGTTGTATTCGGTATCTTGCTTCGGGTCTATTGATTGTTAGTAATTGGAATTCGATAGGTGGACATGGATGGACATGGATATGGCTTGCCAGTAATAGATGAGATGTAGTGATATTTCAAAACCCCGAAACTCCAGCGTATCGTCTCCCATTCCGATTCCTTGTCCTATTATATTACGCAGTCCTTGATCGGACTCTGCGTCTACGTCTTGTCCGGCCCTCCAGCCTTGCCTTCCATTGTACAAAGACCCAGCACGCCTATACGTCTCAACAAATCCCAGTATTTCCCCAGTACTTGAAAACAAATCCATCGTCCATCATTATAGGGCCTCGATGGCCTTCAGGAGGACATCCGTGCCTTTGGGTGTCATGTCTCCCTTATCACCGAGGAGAGCGCCAACGTCACTGAGAATGCCCAAGGGAATGTAGCATCCCGTCTTGGCCTTATCCAAACTGTCTTTGAGCTTGCTTGTGTGCTCCCACTCCTTGGCTGCGACCTCGGCACGTTCGATAACTCTGTTAGAGATCCCGCACATGGCCGCACAGTGCATACCGAAACTGCCCTCAGCAACGCCATCCTCAAGCTTGTACAAGAATGTGACGCGTCGCTCCTCCTCGTCGACATGAATCTGCATCCGTCGAGCGCGAATTTCAGGATGATTCTCAAACTCAGTAGCCAACGAGTGGTAGTGCGTGGCAAAATAGCCGATGCATCCAATGTGGGTGGCCACATGGTGAAGTACCGCCTGGGCGACAGCGACACCATCATACGAGCTGGTTCCACGACCAAGTTCGTCAAGAATCACGAGTGACCGTGGTGTGGCTTCTGCGAGGATCTTCTTTGTCTCAGACAACTCTACGAAAAAGGTGGACTGAGCAGCAAAGATGTTGTCGTTGGCTCCCAAGCGAGACATGATTCGGTCAACGGGAGTGAGACGGGCTGAAATCGATGGCACATAGCAACCAATCTGCGCCATGATGACGGCAATGCAGGACTAGACGCATGTTAGTATTATCACTTGAAAGTCACATCTGGTACGTACCATTCGTAGAACGGTGGACTTGCCGGCCGCGTTGGCTCCAGTCAGCAGGTTGAGTTTGGCCTCGTCTCCTCCAAGCTTGATGTCGTTGGGAATGAAGTCATCCACTGTGTTCATCATGCACGGGTGCCGAAGTTCCTCAAAGTCAACGGTGCTTCGCTCCTGATCAACCAGCTGGGGCCTGCAACTTGGGTGACCGAGAGACGAAGAAGCCTTGGCCAAACTGACCAGACAATCCAGCTGAGATACAATCTTAATGGCCTGCAGCCAGGTGTCGTAGTCGACATCGAACTTCTGGAAGAATCTCAACGCCACATCACGCACAAGTTGTGAGTGCGTCTCCTCAGCTTCCTGCAGCTCTCGGACAAGCTTGGTCAGGTCCGCGAAATAATATCGCTTGACATCCTTGGTGGCAGACATTTGACGCCAACTGGAAGGAACCTTGACGCTCTTGGGAGCCTCCATCTGGTAAATCTCCTTTCCGACATCTGTGTATTTCAGAGTCTTGCACTTGAAGTCCTTCTTTTTCTCAGCCAAGAGACTGTCAAGCTGTTCCTTGATCTCGTTGATTTGGTCAAGACTCGCGTCAAAGTCTTCGTCGATGCCTCGCTCAGGAATCAACAACTTTTCTTCACGGACCTTCTTACGACTGAAAGCAGTCTTCCAGTAGCTCAGTGGCTCTTCAAGGCCGGGCATAGAAGATATGAGACGGTCAACAAGACCATTTCCGCCTTTAAAGGCACTGAGTAGACCCATGGTGTAATCGATCTGCTCGAACCCTTCCAAGACTTTGACAAAGTCATCTGGCTTGCAAGCACCTGCGTGAATGCGAGAAATCAGGCGTTCAAGATCAGGCATCTTTGTCAACTGAGAAGCAAATTGCTCTCGTACAGTCTGATCGGCGTTTAGCATCTCGACCGCATCCAGACGTTCATTGATTCGGTCAATGTTGCACAGGGGATGAGCCACCCACTGGCGGAATAGTCGCTTGCCAAATGGTGTCACGCATTTGTTAAGTAAGCTGAACAAGGTACCTTCAGAGCCGCCGTTAACTGAGTTGGAGAAGATTTCAAGGTTTATCAGCGTCTGTCCATCCAGAATCAAGGTGCCATTGCTTTGAATAGGGTTGTACGACTCAAAGTTACCCTGTGACAACAAAGGACGCTCAAGCTTGAGGAAGCGCAAGTATGATACTAAAGCGCCGACCGCCGACATGACGAGATCATCATCTTTAGCTTGCTTGAGAGCCTCGGGCCACTCCGCGCTGTCTTCAAAGTACTTGCCGCACTCGAGTTCGCGTCGGGTCATGTCTGCCTCCCAGAATTCAGTGCCGGGTTTGAGATGGGTCCAAATGGTGGTTGGGCTCGTGTTGTTCTTGAGGAGACGGAGGGCTTTTGTCGAAAGCTGGGACTTTTCGAGAAGAAGCTCGCGAGGCGTGGTTTGGGCAATCAATGTCTCAAACTTGGTCATGTCAATGTCGTCGACAAAGCTGGAAAGGAAGAATCGACCCGTAGCAGTGTCGGCAAAGGCAATACCGAATGCAGGCAAGTCATCGATAACGGATTCCTTGATTGCGACGCAATATGATGCCATGTCGTCTTGAAGCATACCACCATCCACGAGGGTACCAGCAGTCAAAACGCAGGCAAGCTCACGGATGATTACTTTGTCGGCCTTCTTTGCACCCTTTTGTTCTCGCTCTCGCATCTCCTTGCCCAGATTGGTCTCTTTTTGGTCGACACGAGCCACCTTGTACTGCTTAGCGATGAACTGGTTGACCCAGTAGTCAAGAGAGCTCTCGGGCACTCCTACCATGCGCATGTTTACACGGTCAGTCATCTTGAGGTCAAATTCTTGGTGGCCGACGGTAGCATCGTTTTCGTAGAGCTCGTAAAACTTGCCCTTCTTGAAGAACAAGATGGTGTCCCAGAGATTCTGTTTAATCTCCCAATACTGCTTCTCAAAGGGAGAAAACTTGTTCCAGGCCATTGGCGGGACATAAATTGTTCGTTTGTCGTACTCGGGATCGTCTGGTGTTCGCTTGTCCTTGTCCATAACCTTGGCAAGCCATGGATACCTGTCGCCGGGCTCTCTGGTATGTGCCTTTTCCTTGACATTTGGATTTCTGGCGCGTTCCGTAGGCTTTGTGACTGGGCGCTTGTCATTGGAGGCTGCATCATAACTCCATTGGGTGGCAGTAGATCCTTCAGGGATGTCCTCCAAGAGTTCGTCATCCACTAGACGGCCAGTGCGAAAATCGTCCTCGGGTTCGACAGGAGATGAGATGTTGGATCGCTTTCGGGATGCCTGGGGCTTTGCGGGTCGCTTGCGTTTCTTGGACCGTGGTTGATCTTCGTCCTCTTCATCGGACACTACAAAGTCGTCCATTTCATCTGGGGTTGGTTAGCACTGAATGTTGCTAAAGGGAAGGAAATGTAGACATACCAACGTCATCCTCAGCCTCTTCTTTCTCCTCCTCATCATAGTCGTCGTCGTCCTTGACGACTTGCCTTGCACGTGCACGGCGTCGAGTAGGGGCACTGCCGAAATTGAATGGCTCGTCGTCATCGGAGGACTCGGCATAGCTAACGACCTTTTTGACCTAAGAATAGACATGTTAGGAGACTGTGTTGACAATTGAGTCGAGTGTAGCTGCGTACCTTTCGAGTTGGGCTGCTGGGGAGCACACCGTTTTTGGGGGTCTGTTTGGACAAGGTCTCAGTCGGGGTCGTAGATAGTAAAGGCTGAGATTTGGGGACTACCTCGGCATGGGAGTCCATGTTCTCCTGCGAGCTTGGGGGCTCGAGTGCGTCACTGCTAGGGACGGGCGTCGAGAGCTTGACTGCAGGCTTGAATGTGGGTTTCGCCTTAGGAAGAGAGTTGGCCTTGGTGGTCTCTTTCAGAGTCGAGGGCTCTTTGGCTTTAGGGGTCACCTTGGAGAGAGGAGATGAAGCAGCGGCTGCGGGTGACGATGGAGCAGCTTTCGAAAAGAATGAGACTATCGATCGCTGTTTGGCTGAAGAAGTACTGGCAGCCGGTTTGGTAGCCTTTGCAGGCGTGCGGGCCGAAGCTTTGTCGGCAGCCATGATGAAGGCAACTGGCCAATGGCCGGAACCTGAGCTGGATTATCGATTGATTGGGAGATAGGATGAGTTACGGCGGTGATTCACAGAATAGCAGAATGAGTTGATAAACAAAGTTGTGAGAATACAATCAATTGTGGACAGAAGATGAGGATACAGGATGGACGTCGTTGGGATGGTACTTCATTGGGGAGAATCTCTCCTTGCATGGATCCTGGTGAACAGATCGCGTCGCGGGATGGCGCGTGCGTGCGCGTTTTCGCGTAAAGACGTCGTTTCTGGGGGAGGTGCCACTCACGGCGCAGGCAGTGGGACGGCGCGGCAGTTGCTCCGTTGCTAATCTGTACGGGTTGCACTTTCCAGGGTCTCCACTATCTCCAGGTAGGTTAGGCAAGTAAGCTTGGGATTGGGCAGGAATGATGATAATGGAGATAAGGATGCACGGACCTCGTCACGGGCAGCGTTCCCCATCCTCTCTAACGTATGTATGCTTACAAGTTGCATCTCGATGCCTCGACCAGTTCATCTTTCACCTTTTGACTTCACTCTCATGACAACCTTTTCTTATGCGCAAATCGGGTATCTTCATTGTTACTCTCAGAAACGACAGTACGTAAAATCCACACCTTAGGTCACCTTTCTTCCAAGCACCCATCCCACCCACTTGCCCACCACCATCATCAACCAAAACACCCAATACTGGAGCCCCGTGCTGTGTCCAGACCTGAGCCTCGCTCGCGATGCCTTGAGAATCTTCATGGCTCTGGGAACAGCCAGCTTGTCGTACGAAGAGACAGCTGCGTCTAGCGATGCACCCTTGCACAGTTGCTGCGCACAATCCCATGCATCAGCCAGAGCCAAGTTTGCACCAAAGCCTGCAAAGGGAGTAACAGCGTGATTGGCGTCTCCGATGAAGAGAACAGGCAGTTCGCCTATCATGCTGTGGGAAAATGGCTTTTTGTCCTTTGCATTGACGCACAGTACAGTCTTTGGGTCGGTATGTTCAACAATGCTTTTAAAGGGGCCCCGGAACTCAGATCCAAGCTCTAAGCCACGGTCGATGACTCGTTGGACTTGCTCGGCATCGTTCAAATCGAGCCGAGGTTCCTGAGCATCCTCGAGGTGACCGACACCCCATACCAGACTATGTTCGTCGACGGGCGAGAAGAAGCACGAAACCCCCGTACCGGAGAGCATGAAACCCCAGTCTTGATCGAGAGGTTTAGGGGGTGCGCCTTCGAATCGCGATACGCCGCCTCGTAGAATGGCTCCCGCAAATTCGAGTTCGTCGTCTGGTCGTAGCGATGAACGGAGTTTGCTACTCGCCCCGTCTGCAGCGATGAGCAAGTCGCAGTCCTCCTCTGTTATCATCTCGTTGTCTGGCGGCCCTCTGACGACCTGTACTCGAACACGACCGTCATCGAGTCGTCGAGCTGATACACACTTGGTGCCCCATTGAACTGCATCGTCGGGGCCGAAGCCATCGTGTAGGACCTTTCGGACGTCTTTCCGAGCGATTCTGATACTAGATGCTGGTAGTCCCTCGACGGGCTTGTGGCGGAAGCTCATCTGTTCTTTCCAGTCTGCGTCCCAGATCTTGAAGGCTCCGTTGCCATCCAGACCGGAGACGGCCTTGTCCAAGATCTGGTCTAGGAGCCCAAGGTTTCTTAGAGCAAGTAGTCCACCCGAGGTGGCATGGCCGGCGAGTGATAGGGTGTAAGTCTCGCGTTGAGCAGTGATTTTGAGAGAATCTCGATCGTAGATGTGAATGGTCGGTGGCTTCCAGGCTAGGTCCCAGAGTTTTCGAAGGGCAACAACAAAGGCAGACCCAGCGATACCACCGCCGGCCACGATGATTGTCTTGCCTTCAAGAAAGTGACCCTGTACATTCGATGTCTCAGCCATGGCTGTTGTGATGTTGTTTGTATGGCCTATTTTGGAGATAATTCACGCATCACAAGGTAGAGTTGGATACAAACTGGCAGGAACTACAGATTATATGATCCAAAGCCACGAGACGTTCTTCCCATCTTCGCTTGTTAGCCGTTCGGAGTTGATTGCGGCGGATGACAGAAACATTTGGCGGGGCCCCGTTTAACACCAATCCGGAGGCTACTGAGGCCGCTTACACGGCTTTCCTATTTGGGAGTACGAATGACTCCATTGGGACACTCGTGTCTTTCTCATTGAAACTATTGCGAAACTACGCACAGGGTGTCATCAACCAAAAGTTCAGCTCGTGAGATGGTTTCAATGGTTGATCAAGTCGCGGCTAGAGGGCGAAGAAGAAGGATTTAGCAGAAATTTGGGAAATTCGTGTCATGAATTATGGCCTGTTGAGCGGGCAGCTGAATGGAAGCTCGTACGTGAAGCGCAATGGGCGGTTGGAGGTCCGCGGTGGAATGACCACTTTTGTCGGCAAGTACCTTATCCGAAGAGTTGCGCGTCATGGAATCGTCGGTGAGAGGGTGCTTTTGTATGACTTTGGTGTTTGAAGAGTGCGACTCTCGAGTTGCCTACTTTGTAGATGTGTTTATGTAAGTATGAGGTGTATCTGGTTGTGAGTCGGTGAATGGTGCGGGTGGACGGCGTTTATACCAATTTCCGTGTTTAGAAATAACCAGTTCAAACAAGCATTTACGAATTTCCCCATGCTGAAAGTGCAGAAGCGAGACCAAACTGTTGGGTCTTTGAAATAGACAATGTCCATTTCTGGATACTCGTAGTGCAAAGGCTTGGCATCGTAATGCTCGTCATTTCATTCGCTAATTGTTTCTAGCTCAGGAGCGTACCAAGAGAAGGAATTCGTAACCAACAGGAAGGATGTCGTAGGTATTGAACTGAAATAGGTACTCTTCACATGCTGACAAGAACTATTTTTGAATCATGTCAGGTAAATACTTACTCAGTTAGGAATACTCTATTGCTCTTCTTCGTTCTGATTATCCGGCTCAACAGTGTTGATATTCGCACATACCAGCCCGCCTATTCCTGCTAGTTCCCACACATGCACCCCACCTTGACACCCGGCATGATAGACCACACCTCCAAAAATAATGACCCCGCGATGGCTTCAAAAAATTCACAAAAATTCAAATCAGGACAAACCAACCCTCCTTTCACCCTGAATAGGCCTCAACATGTCGTCCGAATTAGCCTCGGCTCCTGTCCTCTCGACACCCGACGACCACATTCTCGAGATCGGAGCCCCCGCTCCCGACACCATCCAAACATCCACAATCTCCGACGATGCCCTGCGAACCACGTACGAAATCGCCCGCACAGCTGATGAGATCCGCGCCGGCGGGTGGCATCGCATAGGTTTACAGTTCCCAGACTTTATGCTCGCAGATTCATCACGTGTTGTTGAAGCGCTCGCTCTGGAACTAGGTCCCAGTGAGGAGGGTGCCCCCGAGACGAGGATTTACGTCCTGGCAGACAGCAGCTACAGCGCGTGCTGCGTGGATGAGATTGCGGCGGAACATGTGAACGCAGATGTCGTGGTTCACTATGGACGGACGTGTTTGAGCCCGACGAGTCGGTTGCCGGCGATTTACGTCTACACGAGCCAAGAACTTGACTACTGTGTGACTCTGGCCGAGATTGAAAAGGAGTTTGGCGACAAGGAGACTAAGCTTGTGGTCATGGCCGATCTTCCCTACCAGCACAAGGTCTCAAAGCTTGTTGAGCTCCTCAACGAAAAGGGGTACACGAATGCAGTAGCTACGGAAGTCGAGCGGGATCCTGCAGCTCTCATCCCGAACAGGAGGATACTGGGAGAGCCCATGGACGATGATCACTGGAAGTCATACTCACTCATTCACATATCCGACCCTCCCGCCGCTCTCCTTCTTGCTCTTCAATCCCGATTCGCCTCCCTGCACATTCTCTCCACGCCCACCTCGGAAACCCCAACGCTCTCCAACCCAACGATGCGAACCATGGGCGCCCTCCGCCGTCGTTTCGCCAAAGTCCTCTCCCTCGCCTCCGCCGGCGTAATCGGCATCCTCGTCCACACGCTGTCTGTTGCAAATTACCTCTCGTCCATCAATCTCCTCCGCGACAAGATTGCCAAGGCCGACAAGAAGAGCTACACCGTGGTGGTGGGCAAGCTCAACCCCGCGAAGCTGGCCAACTTTGCCGAGATTGAGGGTTGGGTTGTCGTCGGCTGCTGGGAGAGCGGGTTGATCGAGGAAGATGCGGCATACTGGCGGCCAGTGATTACGCCGTTTGAGCTAGAAGTTGCGCTGATGAGCGACGAGGAGCGGATCTGGGGCGGAGATTGGTGGGGAGGTATCGAAAAGCTGCGTGCGGAAGAACCCAGTGAAGAGAAGGAAGCTGAACAGGAGAACGGCGTGGATCAAAACGGTGACTCTGAGCCAGTGGAAGACGACGTCCCCGGTGGTGTCGAGGGTGAAGAATCCGAAGCCCCCGAATTCGACCTCCGCACCGGCAAACTCGTCAGCCACAGCCGTCCCATGCGTCTTGCCGTTCGCAACGGCCCCTCGGCCTCCAGCAGCTCACCCTCGAACGGAATATCCACCAACGGTGTGCGGCAGTCCGACGCCCTTGTCAAGCGATCTGTGGGTGAGCTAGCGAGCATTAACGGCGTGGCGAGTCCCGGCGCAGAGTTTTTGCGGTCAGGCCGGACGTGGCAGGGTCTGGGAACCGACTTTGACAACGAGACGAGTACGGTGGTGGAGGAGGGGAGGAGCGGGATTGCGAGGGGGTATCACGTTGGCGAGGAGGACAGGAGACATTAGCATTGGGCAACGATGACATGTCATGTGTATTTGACTAAGTATAAGGAGTTTAGGCACGGAAAAGGGGGAGGGTAACAATATTCGCAAAACACTTTGGATACTTCGATCATGTTCGTCAAATTTTCTTCATTATCTCATGAACATCGAGACTAATATACTAAAAAAACGTATCCGCATTGCATGGCATCCGATCCTTCCATATAGACAACGTGAAAACCAGGTATCCGACGCAGGTCCTTCAGACCATCGTCCGCTCAGCCCAAACCAGTAGGGGATATAAGTGTGCCGAAACAGGGCAGTGATGAGATGTTGAGATGTAAGGAAACATCAAGAGGAGTTGTCGGGGGGTAGGTGTAATAGGTGTTAGGTGTAAGTCTTCCAAAGGCAGGTAGGTATGTACAAAATGTTCATCCTTCAATCCCATGTAAGGTAGGGAAATCATTTAGGGAAAATTCATCGTCGAGATATATCGTTTGGTTCTTCATTAAACCTTGATCGATTCATTCGTCCTCCCATTCTTCTCTCTTTCAAGAAAGAATGGAGGACATGGACAGGGCCAGATTCCGTGTCGACTCGGACACGTACTGCAGACCTCCCCATCCATCCATCCGTCTTCCTCATGTCGTAAGGGAATTTGCGACAAAGACAGTCGCATAGTCATTATTGTTTAGCGTGATGTGTAGTAAATATTTCATGTGAAGATTCGAGGCCACGCCTTTGGAACGCGGGACGTCCAACAGCCTCTGGCGCGAACCCCAAGGGGGGAGGAATAATTGGATTACAGCCGGGGTGCGGGCCGTCCGGAGCGGAGACACGCGGTCCGGAAGCTCCGGGCCCGGCACGTCTCGCTCAATTAGGTAACTTGCATCAAGCATGCAATGCATCGTGCTCTCGACCTCTTAGACGTAGACACGACGGTGAGGGCTGCTGCGGTGGCTGTAGCGCGAGCCAGAGCGCGAGCGGCTTCGGTGGCTATGACGGCTGGAGTGGTGCGAGCGGGTGGTGTACTTGCGGTCGTAGGCACTCAGGCGATCGCCGTGGGCAAAAGCGATGACGGACGTGACGAAGAAGAGGATGACGTTGATGATGCCCAGCGCCCAGCTAGCCTTGAGCATGGCGCACGGCTTGTCGGTGGTCCAGTCATAGTCGGGGCCGGTGACGGTGACGTCGCCGAGACGATAGGTCCAGTCGGTGCTGCGGCTGACAGAAGTGCAGTCGACGTTGCGGACGCCGCGCAGGTAGTAGACACCGGCGATGAGGGCGCCGAAGATGAGGATGTCGACGACACCGACGAAGAAGGCGTTGGCAGAGGAGCGGTGGTAGGAGAAGAGAGTAAAGATGGCCCAGGCGAGGGCGATGATGGAGACGATGAAGAGGACGAGGATGGAGGTTGGGGTGAGGGCGTTTGCGTTGTTGAAGCCATCTACGAACCAGGCGAGCATGCCCATGATAGGGATCTGCGAGAAGCAATTAGCGGGAATGCGCTGGGAATACCGAATCTGAAGAGGGACGTACCAGAGTGATGATCTGAAGGATCCGATTAAAGACGAAGACGATTGCAAAGAACATGGTGGCGGTGTTTCAAGCAATTGGCTTGAGGGTTTGGATGCGGAAGAGAGAGGAGGAGAGGCGACAAGATTGCGCCGGAATGCGCGCTAGGTGAGGGGAGAGAAAGATGTTGGAAGAGTTGGTGAGAGAAGCGGGTGGGTGGTGTGGGAGATACCGATGATGTTATCGGGCGTCGTGGTGGTGGTGCATCTAGACGAGCAGAGGTGATTTAATTCTCAGTAACCAGAGGAGAGGAACACAGACGGAAAAAGAAAAGGAAGCTGTTGCATGATGGAGGGTGGGAAGCAATTTGTATTGATTTGAATCTTGCTAATTGCTCTCAAAAGCCTGCATTGCCAGTTGCTTGCTTGGCTGTCGCATGGGTCCTTGGACGGTCAATTGAATGCGACCCAGGAAAAGTTGAAGGCTGGGCTCGGGGGTTGGTGATGGAAGGTGCCAGGGATCAATTAGCGAACAGGGTCCTTCCGTTTAGCGGGTCATTCACTGGCTCTGCGGGTTCAGTGGGGGATTTTGCCGGGGGTGGGGGGGGAAGGTGCGCCCGGGTTTTCGGCGGCCGGGTGGGAACAGGCAGAATACGTGGATGGACACCAGGTACCGATTGGAGGTTTAGTTGGCTGGAGAAAGAGTCACGGCGATGAAAACGACTGGAGAAGGGCGAGTTGCATGATCTAGCGATAAAAATACGAGGAAATGAATGGTCTTGACTGATGATTGTGAAATGTGAGGGAATAAGGCCCAGAGACGACCGGTTTGTAGGTGGTTGGCCGGCAAGTATTGGATGCTTCTTCCATCCATCACCAAGTCTTGGAGGAGCGGGATATCCGAAGGGTGCTGAGAAGAGCCAATCACGGTCAGAGCGCAAACAAAACGTGGTCCCACGGCTGCTCTTCTAGGCATCGGGCTCTGACAACGCTTGCACGCAGGAAGCTGAAAGAGAGAGAGACGGACGGCAGGGATGGTGCCCAGTTTTTGACAGAGCCCAGATCAAATGTCTTGTTCCAGAGTTGATATTCGTAACAGGCCTCCGGACAGAAATGGGATTCATCGTCAGAGCCAAGATCCCCCCCAACGTCACCCAATGACGTCGTCATGTTCAATTTCCCAACTTCCAAGCTTCTCACACTGGTATCCATGCACCCAAGCAGTCAGTGCACATGACTTGAAATGCTTCCCAAGATGAATCCCTCGATTCCCTCAAATCGCTCTTTCAAACTGTTCCATCCGTCCAACGTTAGATAGACCTTATCGTCTCCCCATTTACGCGGTGCGCGATGAGGGGCTCGGTTGCGACGTCATCGTAAATGGCGGGGCTGGTGCTCAAACACACACACACACACACAAAAAAAAAGAAGGCTGGCTGGGCAACCGACCACGAACCTGCGACACAACTAGACAGGGAACGTGCCAACCACGTTATTTTCCCTCATAAAAAATCAATTAAAAAATTCTTCCATCTATACATCCCTGTCGCGATGCTCAGGCACATGCTCCTAGCTTCAGGTCCCGCGGGGGGTTTTCCTTTCCATGGTGAGTTTCGCAACCGCCATCGGGATGCGCTCATGCAGGTCAAAGTGGTGCCACACGGGAGCCATGCCTCTTCCATAACCGCATCTCAGGAACAAATTCGTGGCAGAGGAAAGTCAATCGCCCTGTTGATCCACTTCCAAGGGAACGGTTGTCTGTTTCATGCCCCTCGAGATCCCTTGATCAACGCCCTATGAAAAGGGAGGCTGGAGGCGGCCCTTGAATCGTTTCGTCAATCGACCGTCTCCTCGCCCACCACTCTGGGGAGTTTGTCGAATCTGGGGCTTTAGGTTGGTTGGCACAGTTGGATGGTTCGAGCCACCATCCTGGGTGATTCCATATTCATGTCCAAATGACGTGTCGTCATCCTATTCATGCCTTCATCAACCTATCTATCGACTCGTAACTTATGAAGGTACTCACAGACCCGTGATGAAGGACTCCATAGACTGCTTCGCTCTCAGTCTTTGCCCTGGTCCTGGACCTATTCCTTTTCCTCGTCCATTGCCATTGTCATTGTCGTTCCCATTCCATCCCATCGCCGTGCCTCTCCCGCTCCGACTCGCTCCTTCCCTCTCCCGGGCCGATCTCCGTGTCCGGCCAGACCCACCGGAGCTGATACTCGCCGCCGGAGTCGCTGCCCCGGACCTCATCGCGGCCTCGGGCCTTAACAGGCTCATCTTGGTCCTCCGCCCGCTCGGAACACCGACCTCCGACCCATGACTGCTCTCCATCACCCCCTCCGATCCTTCAAAGTACTCCCCATACTCATCATCAAATCCATCGTCGTCGTCGTACTCCCCCTCGCTCTTCCCGCTCCCGCTGTTACTGCTACTTCCCCAGTGCTGCGGCGCACTCCAGCAGTACGACCGCTCGTGCGCGCCCATTCCCATGCCATCGTTGGCGCCCTTGCGGCCGCCGCGCTTCCACGGGGGAATCCTAGTGCCCTTTAGCCGCGGGCCTAGGTGGTAGCTCACGCCCTCAGTGTATCGCACTCTGGCATCGTCAACCGACACGGATGCCAGCGTCTGCAGGACGCCGTAGATGAGCACCCATCGGCCCCGACGCGCTTCGGCTGGATCGACCTCGCACACCCGGTCGCATTTCTCGAACCGCACAAACGCATCCACCAGGTCGCTCTGCACGAAATCGCTCCCCAGGACGTAGATGTTGGTGCTCTCCGTGTACGCCAGCTGCGCGCGTCGCTCCATCGCTCCGCTGCGGGAGTTGGGTCCCGAACTGCCACTGCTGATGCTCGACTCGGTCTTTTTACTCTTAAACAGCCCTCCGCCGCCGCTTGCCGCCACGGGCGCGACAACGGGTGGTATCGACTCTGGGATCAACGGGTACGGATGCGGAATGTGCGGGAAGCGGAACTTGTTGTCAAATTCGATGAGCATGTCCGTCATGGGCGCATCGGCCGAGTCGGCCTCGAAGGCCATGTTTCCGCTCTCCGACGCCATCATCCACTTGCGGCCCGACCTCGCTTCAGATACGTCCCATACAACGTCTCGGTCGACGAGGTAGTCGTACAGCGCGCCAAAGTCCCTTTGCAACGTCATGGCCACGGTTCGTGTAAGCCACACGTCGTTAGAACCATCACCATCAATATCTGAACCACCCGAGGACCCTCGACTTGACGACAATGGAGGAGGCCATGACCCGTAGACTCGCGTATAGTGGCTCTGCAGCATCTCCTGCAGTCGGTCCATTGCGACTCTCGCACTGCCATTCGCCGCCGCTCCCGCCACAGTCCACAGGTCACCATATGAAAACTCGCCCAGTCGCTCCTCGGCAGCTTGCACGCGCAACTGCGTCTCCAAGTTGGCCCGTTCCAGCAAAGCCCTCGCAATGGGCGTCGTGTGCTTGTAATCGGGGCACTTCTCCAGCTGTCCGTCCATGATGCCCGCGCAATGCGTAAAGCTCTCGCGCCACCCGTCCTCCCACCGGACATCTTGGCCCTCGGCCCAGGCGAGCAGGGATACGGCCGTGGCGGCGTCGTTGCGCACGTCGTCGATGCCGCGGACCTGCAAGTACTTGACGATCTGGGCGACGTTGTCGTTGTCCGGCGGCATGTAGCTGTCGAGACGCGTGTGCAGGTCCGAGAGCGCTTGGTACAGCGACATGCCGACCAGCGAGGCGTGGTACAAGACGGCGAAGACGTTGCGCGTCGTGATTTGGTGACGCAGCTGATCGACGCGGTTGAGGTTGGCGGGAGGAGGGAAGTGCATTTCGTACGATATCTGACCTTCCAGCTCATCGCGCAACCCGGAATCCTCAGAGATGGGAGGCGTCAGGGGCCCGTCTCGCCTGGGGCCGAGGTGAGCTCCGTAGCCAGCGGGCGAGGGAGGCAAGTAGATGTCTTCTTCCGTCGAGCCCTCGCGTAGGAGCGTGACGAGGTGACGGCTCTCGGTCGCTTCGATGATGTGCGACGAGAGGCGGAAGCTTGGCGGCTGTTTTGAGGCTTGACCTTTTCGGCCGAGAAAGATGAGGACATCGCCGTTGGGATCCCACAACTCGGGGTCCTTTCTGAGCTTGTTCCATCGCGAAACTGGTCTTCCCGCACCCATCCAGCGTTTGATGGCAGGCGCCGCAGTGGCCGAGCCCTGAGGAATCGGGGGCAGTTTCGATGTAGGAGGCGGTCCGATGGGTTTTGTATCCCACGGATTCATCGGGCTGGGAGGTGATGGTAGAGGTTGCTGCTGGTACTGGTAAGGGATAGGAGGCGGCGCCGTCTGGATTGGAGCAACCATTCTCTCGTACGCCCTGTTCTCATCTGGCACAGCCCCGGGCCTAACGGTGGCAGCACTGGGAGGTCGGTCAGCGCTTCCTCGTCTCTCGTGGGCGCTTTCGTCGTGGCTGTCCTTTTTGCGAAAGGCGAATGTCTTGGCCAACCCCCGTCGAACGCCGTCGCTCTTCTTGTCCAGCATGGACCTTAGTCCGCTCTTCTCGATGCCAGTGCCCTCCTCCTCTTCCATAATTGACGTCTTCCTCGGCCGCGCATGGCCCCAGTCAGCTGGAGGGTATCCAGCCGGACTCGCCATGTACCGCGGATCCATCATCATGTGTCCTCCGTGCATTGGTATATTCCCCCATCCTTGAGCAGCAGCAGCAGCAGCAAATCTCGGATCCATCATTGGTGGCATCATCGGCACAGGGTGATTCATGGCCATGCCCGGCGGTGCTGGCGGCAGAGGAAAGTCGGGGATGTCTTCATGGCCGGATGAAGCGGCGGATGGAGGCCGGCCTCCTTTTCTGGGCTTCGTTTCCGCCTTTTTCTTGCGCGCGACGGCGCTTCGTCCAGACATTTCTGTTGTTGTTGTTGTTGCTGTGGTTGTTCTTGCAGTGTTGCACGATCGTGTGTAAGATTCAGAACCACAAGACCAAGTCTAAGATCGGGGCGCCGGGGAGGCGGAGGCGTGTAGCTTCAACTATCCAGAACGATGGCTTTTGAAACCCTCGGTGTATCCGGGAAGAAGCAAAATATGTAAAGAGTAAACAAGGCTTCTTTGCGCAGTGTGAAAAAGCAGTCGCTGTTGAGAATAAATGACAAGTCTGACCGCCCAAGGCCAATTTCGTAACAAGCAAATCAGTGCGATGCCCTTCCGGCTCGTTTCACCCAATTGGCGGATTCTGTCGTAAAATTATAGAAGTTATGATATATCGTTGTGTCGTGGTCAAGGTTCTATTCAGGCGTTTGACTGGATGACGCTCGAAGTCGTTGCGCCCGCAAGATGACGCATCCGGGTGGGTGGGTGAGACCTTAGCAATCCCCTGGCAAAAGAAGCAAGAACCGATCAAATTAAAAGAATGAAGAGAGAAAAGGGTATTAACTAAGTTTAAGTAGAGGAAGGGAATGAGTGAGGGTGACGGTGAGAGGTAGTTAGAGTCTCTTGTGCGTGCAGGGGGAGAAGCACGACGGGGTGAAAACGGCAGCAAGGCAAACCGGGCGTCTGGATGGATGAGGAATGCAGCCGGGGTTATAGACCTTCTTGAATTAGATCCAGACCTCGGTGTCTTCGGTACCGGAGATGTCAAGAAAGGGCCCTGTTAAGAGATGAGCTACCGCAGGAAGAAGGTAGTTCAAGGGATCTCATCCTTAAGGGAATATTTCCTGCATCCGGGGAGCCATGGTCCAGTAGGGGAACGCCTCTCATGCAGAGAACCAGGAACACGCAGTGGCACAGAGTCTCGGCAGGGGGGGAGCAATGATGAATCGGGCATTAAGAGCACAAGAAGTGAGACTGTTCTGTCATTTTGAGCAAAGCCGTTAAAGTCTCGGCGGCTCGGATAGGCATCTCGACGGTGGCTGATAAGGGTGGCATGTCTAAAACCCCGGACATCAGAGTAAGAATTTGGAGGGGAACTGATAAGGCGCGTGTCTTGGGGGGCCAATGACGAATGGGGAGCATGATGACTACAAACTAATACTTGCTGTGCCAGTAGTGTATTCTGATGGACAAACTCTTTTTGTGGTGGTTGATGAGAACGGTGGAAGATACCCCATACCTATTCGTATATCCGTTGACAAAGAGATAACCATAATGATGATGCACGCCTCTTTGCAGATCGAAGACAAGTTGCTTTTCACTCCCCCGACTACAGAAAAAAGAAAACCAGACGGAAAGATATGGACCCGACGATGATCGATCTGCCTTGCCAACCCGTCGTCTCCCTTCCCTCGGGCCCAACATGGACCGCCAATTCCCATTATCGAGCGCGACCAAAAGCCTGGGGAAGCGGTTTGTCATGGGTCTCACAAATCCGCCCCCTGTCGCTCTTAGTATCTCGCCTTCGCCCCGCGCCCTTTGGTGCTTTTTGGCTCCTAGTGTCCTCGGTACGTGCAAAGTAGCGTCCTTGTATCTTTTCTTATCTCTTGTGCAAGGGTTTTGATTGAAAATGGGCACCCTGGTCAATACATTTCGCATCCTTTCCTTTGGTAACGAACGAACGGCAACTGCGTCGTCGGGATCCGGCCGAGTCTATTCGAACATGTGGTGGCTTGAAGCTTTCGGCCAAAGAATGCCGTTGCAGAACTCGATCATGGCCTCGGGGTTATCTACCACCAATTCCAAGCGGCACAGTCAATCAACAAGAAACGCAAGATCGGATATTATCACACCTTTGCGGACGCGTACTCCGGAGCTTCAGTCGGAGGCACTTCTGAGCAAAGGTCATAGAGAAGAGTCACGAAAGAAGAAGAAGAAAATAAAGTCATGCATCATCTCAGGACTGAAATGCACGAGACAAAGACCGTCGACTTAATATATCCCTTTGCATCCATATGCGTCGTCAAAGTCGTATTTTGCTCAGAGAACGGGCGCTGCTACGCTTTGGCCTCTCTCCAGGATACCAGGGTTGACGCAATCAAACGTGATGCATCAGAAAGCTCTCTTCTCCCTCCTTGTCGCGACGTTTCGCAGTTGAACCCCCCTTTCATCCCACCGTCGTGGCCTTTTGGGAAGAGCCGGGGCCCTTGCAAGCGGTCGCAGCCAAGGCCCCGGCGGCTTGAGTGCCGTTGTGCTGTGGCCACCATTTTGGGCTCCGTTTATTATCCCACGCACACAACGGGAGCATCCTGTTTGTGCCGGTGGTGAAATGAAGCCAAGGACCAAGCCACCGGTGAAGAGATGGCTCAAGATGGGGGGCAAGCAGTGGCCGGGTCGATATCCGTCCGTGCCGCCATGCGCGTCCTTCGTATTTCACGCCGCACGCCATATCTCTCTGCCATATTATCTCTTGCGACAGATCGTATTAACCAGACTCATGACCAACACGCTGAACTTCTTCCAATTCCCTCCACATAGTCTGAACCCAAACCTTTCAACATCTCATCCAAAGCCTCCCCTTCTTCCTCTTCTTCTTTCTTCTCGGACCGTAAGCATCCGCACAGTCCCTAATCCAGTCATCCGATGTCCTACGTACTACGTGACCCTGAAATGTCCCTCTCCGCCCTCGAAACATGATCTTCCGCCAATCGGCGCTCCCCAGGCAGCCCAAACAGTCCATCCAAGGCAGTTTCTTCCGCCGCAACAAAACCCCGTGCCGCTCCGTCCGGATGCTGTAATTTGAGCGGGTATACACGATGGATAAGGCGGCCATTGAGAAAAAGCGTAGACTGTAAAGTGTAGGAAACATGGGCGATGGTGACGTTTCAGGGTGTCTTGTTTGTCCTTATATCTCCTCAATGTTTCCTGCTGTTCCTCGCGATTTCAGGTGACTCTAACCTGACGAATTTCACGAATTTTGTTTGTTTCTATGTTTTCATCATGAAGATCTGGAATCTTTTCAAATCTCTGCTTCCTCTCGCCCTGCTGGCCACCGAGGCGTCTGGTTACGCCGACCCTGGCTCCTGCAGCGGCCAATGCTGGTCTCACGACCCCAGCGTCGTCCGTCGAACCAGCGATGGCGTCTACTTCCGCTTCGAGACGGGCAGCCTTATCGGCATCTGGAAGGCTAGTGCCTTGACGGGTCCCTGGGTCTACCAGGGCGCGGCCATTCCCGCAGGGAGTAGCATCGACTTGGCCGGCAATGACGACTTGTGGGTGAGTTTTGACTTCCACCGCAACTCTTAAAGACGAGGGATCGGCATGATCGCTTCAAGGGTCTAGATATCAAACTCAGATCTAACGCTCCAGGGGTAGGCTCCGGACGTCCAGAAGGTCGGCGACCAGTACGTCTTGTACTACACCGTGTCGACCTTTGGCTCCCAGAACTCGGCCATCGGATATGCCACGTCGTCGACCATGGAATACGGCAGCTGGACCGACCACGGCGCCACGGGCGTCAAGTCCGACTCGTCCAAGGCCTACAACGCCATCGACGCCAACCTCATCGCGGACCAGTCCGGCAACTATTACATGAACTTTGGCTCCTTCTGGGGAGACATCTACCAGGCCAAGATGAACTCGGCCGCGACCAAAGTTGCAGGATCCGCCTACCAGATCGCCTTCAACAGCACCGGCTCGCAGGCTCTCGAAGGCTCCTTTATGTACTATCGCTCGGGATACTACTACCTCCTATTCAGCTCCGGCACGTGCTGCGGCTACAACACTGCGCTGCCGGCCCAGGGCGAAGAGTACAAGATCTTCGTGTGCCGCTCGACCAGCGTCAGCGGCCCCTTTGTCGACAAGACCGGCAAGAGCTGCGTCTCGGGTAACGGCGGAACGCTGCTCCTCGCGAGCCACGGAAACGTGTACGGCCCCGGCGGCCAGGGCATGTTCGCGGACCCGACGCACGGAACTGTGCTGTACTATCACTATGCGGACAAGACTATTGGGCTGGCTGATTCGCAGTATCAGTTTGGCTGGAACACTGTGACGTGGAGCAGCGGATGGCCAAGCGTCTAAGTGAAGCGAACAAGCTGAGGCAATGCGTGTCATCTAAGGGCATCAGATTCGTATCACCAAGCTTCAAGCGTTGGACCAGGAGGCGACTTGCGTAGTTCACTTCTACCGTGTACATATATTTATGATTCAAAATATGCGCATAAGACGCAGATGCACATATATCGTTTCGGGTGATCCAGACCCAGTCATATTGTCACAATGCCGTGTACTATTCGGGCGAGCTCTCTCATGATCAGTGCACAACAAAAGGCGGATGCTTGATACACATTGCTTCATGGAAATCTTTTTGATTATTCAAGTCGCAAATCGCCTTGAAACAAACCAACTACTATCGTAAAATATACATGTAATTCCAACACCGGGCGAATTTCTGGTTTCGTTCGAGTTCTTGAGGGGTATCTTCCCGGCCGTTACGTCCCTTGTCGCATTAAAGAGGACGAAGAAAAAAGAGAAAACAAATGTTCAAAAAAATAAAGTCACAGATGGAATCCATCAAATTCTCTCCTCTCTGCACTTTCCAGATTTTACAGTGTTTGCGGACAACGAGTTGTTCCACGCCTGATCGTATCGAGTCGAGTCGCAACGACTTAAGCGAAAGAGTGGCCGGACGAGTGGCCGGGCTTGGTGTCGGCGTGAGCACTAGGGCCACGACCGCGCAAAAAGGCCATTCCCTCTAGCACAGTCAAACCGAGGAAGATGGCCCAGATGAAGAAGCCAAAGGCGATGGCAGCTTGCGCGCAACCGCAGGGCGTGCTGCCATGGCAATTGGGGACTCCAAGCCAAGCGGCCATGGCAATAGATCCAGCGAACCAGAAGATGGTTGTGACGATGAGGAGGCCCAGGGCGACCATTGCATGGAAGAAGCGGGCGAGGACCGTCGTCGTTAATGCGAGGTAGAGGAGGACGAGGATCGACCAGATGGTGTTGAAGAGCATAAAGTTATAGGACGAAGGTGACCACCGCCAATCGACGACTGAGATAAAGTTAGCGTCGCGTTTGGCGCACACTGGATACCAAATGGATAACGTACGGTAGGCCATGAGGCCAAGCTCGATGATGAGGAAGACTGCCAAAACGGCGTGGGCGATGGTAGCGATACCGAGAGCCATGGTGATGAGTTGCGAGGAGTTACGCCGTAATCAGGCTCGATGTAGTTGTAGATAGCGTGGGCGCAGAGTGTGCACGGTGCAAGCGAGGCGGCGTCGAAGATGGTAGAGACGGAAGAGGATGAGGATGGTCTTTCTACGTGAGAGTAAATGTGTCAATGAGATAGTCGGAGGACCAGCGACAATTAGTAGTTGGAGCAAGTTGGCTTGGGTAGCATTTCAAATCTTGAGCAGGGCATGACGTTTTTATGCTCCATGGACCGATGGGAGTGAATGCAGGAGGAGTACCGGAATGGAAACGATCCGGGTCATGCGGGCCAAGAACTGTTGGGCAATCATCATCTTGGGAACAAGCAAGCAACCAGCCTTGAACCAGGCAGCGAGAGACAACCGCAAACGGAGGAACCGCGTATTCGTGATGGTGGACGGCGACAAGGCGCTAACACGTCAGGACAGAGGCAAGACAGGACGCAGACGGGGATTGGGGGACGTTGTCAAGTCGTCATTCCCGCAGAGCCACCAGGCTGCGGGGGTGTGGTGACGATGTATGGTTGGACGAGGGGAGCCCATGGCGTGGTCTCGGCAGTCAGTCCCATGAGCACGTTGCCGTCTTGGGTTGAAGAAGCGGCCACTTGGGTGTGTGACTATCTCGGATGGGGCGGCTCTTCACTCTTGGAGCCAAGGAACTGGGCATGATGGAGTGCGGAATGATGACACAACAGGTCGACGAGGTGCCAGCCTTGAGAGGGAAGACAAAAGGTGTGGCTGAAGAATGACGTTGCCGATTTTTGAGCCACGAAATGCCTCCAAGACCCCACAGTGGCTTTTTAGGAGGGGGACTGTAAGGCAAGACTAAATTATATAAAAAAGATATTATAAACAGATTTTTTTTAAGATTTTTATATCTATTTTATTAAATATTAAAAAAAAATAAGAATTTTTAAAGCAAAATATTAACTAACTATCTATTAAATTAACTTTTATGAAAATTTTTTTTTGCTCTGTCCTGCTATAAGATAGAGCTTATAGCAGAATAGGCACTTTGGACAAGGTTACCAAGGCCAGGCACAACGGCCACTTGGTACCGCAACGGAGTTCGCGGCGGGCGCCAAGGCTCATGAATGCAAAAGCAGGCCGTCACTTGACAGACTTGTGGTCCCTGGCGCTGCCTCAAGAACCAAATGGCAGTAGACAGGAAATGATCGAACAATCATTACCTGAGATTGATCATCTTAATCGCCAGGCGACTTTCTCGGGCGTCATTGTCGGCCAAAAGCGGTACCTGTGATATGTCTCTTCTGGAAGTCACTCTCGTAGGTACTCAATTTCAAACATGCTTTATTGTCCTTACCCGAGCCTTCTACTGTATCCTCGTTGGGTTGGAGTGTGACGACTTGTTACAGCCAACCCTACCCTCAAACCATCCATTATGCGCATTGTAATAGCGTAAATGGACTAAATAAACCGCGCCTAGGAAGAGCATGAAGATCTGCGCAAGTATATTAGTCCCGGTTTGGTTCTATTCTATTATTTGATTGCTTTTTCCTCGATGTGGGTGATAAGGAGTCTGTAAATCTCAAGACGAGCCCTCTAAAGCGCTGTACATCATGTCTCTGCAAGTGTCATTCTGCAACCACATCCCAAATCCTGCCTCCCGGTGCAATAATACGGGTGCGGCAAAAGAAACCTCAAAGCCTTACATTATGTCCAACAGCCAATCTAGCAAGCAATGTTTCAATGAGAGCAATATATTTTTCACTGGCTCGCCTGTCTTGTGCTCCTTGATTGGCCATGACTCCTGCAGGTTAACGTGACCAAATCGCCATAACCAACACTCAAGGGCGCCAAAACCTGGATCTCGCAGTCCATGTTTCAGTGCGGGCGTTTCCATTCCCTCCACACCGATCTTTCCTGTGTATATACTCGCATTCAAATCGCAAAACGGCATCACATTGCTAATAGAGCCCCGTATTAGTTTTTTGTCTATCTTTGGGAACGACCATGCCACAACAAGTTGCTGTGGCTTTGTACCATCGAGATCGCTTTTCTCACAGAAACGCCCGGCAAACTTTTGGATATGAGGCTTACCACTGGGGCATCATCGTCGTGCCCGAGATAAGTCGTGGACAAGACTGCCATTGCTTCGAAGCCACCGACACATCCGAAATCGACCCCGTCACGTTCAGAATGACGAACCCTACCATGGATTGGTGGTTTCGCGTCAAGGAAAACGTCGACCCTAGTCCTACTGACAAGTATCTCGGCTGTATCGTCATTGGACAGATATCAGACGAGGTGTCGAGCACTGCGCTTCGGGACTTTTTTGAGAAAGTTCCTCTACCGGTGAAAAATACAAATCCGCAGCAGAGCTGTATGACGTGGGCTGTGGATGCCATTCGAGCTCTTCGGAGGCAAGGCTGGGCGCGAGAATTCGACATTGATCAGTTCAAAGACTGGGCGCTCTCTTATGCGGATGAGAGGATGAAGGGATCGGATTCGAGAGAGCCGAGTGTGAAGTATTATAACGTCTAGAATTTAGATTGGGCGATACGTAGGAGGCTTCGTTCTGTTGGGTAAATGCAGTATAGCATATAGGGTCAAGTAGGTCGACAGCCTGGCTCTAGGTGTGCATTACTATATGTGTACTTGCACCTTCACATGGAACTAAACTGTCAGAGATAGTACCTTTATCCTGCGTAACTACAAGATGTCTGAGATCAGGCTCCCAACACCAAATGGTTACAAATAAACCAGAATCCGAGCTTAGACGACTTTCCTTGCTTTGAAGCCGACTCCCTGAGTAATAATCCCAACGAAACGGCCGACCAAGCAGAGTCAGATAAGGGTCTCCAGGATATTTCCCTCGAAAGACTGCTAGATAGGTCAGAGTCTCTAAAGCTTGGTCAAGGCCAGCATCGAAACTCAGCTCTGAGCCCGATCCCTTAACTGTTTATAAATTAATATTTAAATACTAATATAAGTTACCTTTAATACTATTGCACTTATAGGGTTAATAGTTAGATTAAGGTTATTTAAAAAAAAAAAAAAAAAAAACCTATTTTATTTTTAATTTATATTATAAGAATTGCATTTCTATTAAATGGAAGTAAAAAATTAATAAAATATAAACTTTATAAATAAATACTTAAATAAAATACTTAAAAGAAAATATATAATATATATTAAAATTTATACTTACTAGACTTAAACTAAGCTCCTTTATTAAATATGGAATTATACAACACTAGTGTTAACTGCTCTAGTATGGAATAATGAGGTCATTGTGCACGGCTTGTGGCTTGGGATAGAGGGGGTGTGGCTTGGCCGCCGTCCAAAGAACCCAACAGTCGATCTTTGGCATCTTCCTTGCAGCATTCTTTATGCGTGGCGTTATGCATGTGCGTGCGCCTATCGCCATTCAGGGCATCTATTTACTTCGAATCAGGTTCCAGTGAGATGACAACCCATAGAGTTCAGCGGTTTCAGAGCGTTTGAGCGTCTCTTGTGATACAGGCGCGTCTCACTGTCGCCAACTGTCAACCAATCCATCTTCAACTCAAGTGTCTGGTGAAGCGCTTCAGATTGACACCAGCCTCACCGGGAAGAACCAATGAGACAAGTCTCTCCTTCCATCTCATTCACACCCACGCGTCCCTTCCTCCAGTCAAAGATGATGCCTCGATACCTGATACCCAAGGCCGCCCCACTTCCCGTCCAGTCTCTCTCCCCTTGGGGTTCCCTCCAACTCTTTTGAGCCTCGATTTTGATGCAAGAGTCATTCGCTCGAACCCGAACACGAGCTCAGGCCTCCGAACACAACTCAACATCACTCGATCTCAGATCGCCCGAACATGAAACCACCAGACATTGGCTCACCGACGACCAATCCGTTGGCCATTGCGTTTCCCCAGAAGCACAGCCTTCACACGCCAGCTGAAATGAAACGCTGTCACAAACACCAAGCCACCATTCACGTACGAATACCTATGCAAGCGCGATGTACTCCGACAGCCCCGATTGTTGCCTCTTCCTTCAGGGTCAAGGTCTTCTTTGGCTCGCCCTCAATCAGACATGGGTCACTGGCTGCCGCATCGGCTTTGTTCCGAAACCAAAACTCAATTGCATTCATCGCCATACTTTTACTGCTGACGTTCGTTGGAATGCGGCAACTGGCTCTCTCTAATCACATCACCAGCGTTCCTCTTGCAACCTCCCTCGCCTGTTTAATTCATATTAGTATTCAGCTTCAGCGTCGTGTCACTGATTCTAGGTATCTAACAATATTTCTATCCATACAAGGTGCGCCTGTTATCCCGTATCACATTTCCACTCATTTCCTCGGTGGCTGTGGTTGGTTCTCCTGCCGATCCTCATACTTCACTGTCACCGTCGTCGTTTGAAGAATGGCCCTTTCCACATCGACATCGTCACTGGCGGCTGAACTCTGATCCAGTATCTGCACCTCAGAGCTTCCGTCTCCGAATTTATTGACAGATTCCTGACGACGCAAGTGCCTCGAAATGACTCCTTCAGACTTGTCCTTGCATTTCCCTACTACCGCCGTTTCCGTCGGTTCTGCGTGTCCAATTGTCTGGAGATCGAACCCTGCCTGCTCATCCACGGTCATGCCGAACTTGTCCACCCTTCTGCGAGCCGCGTTGCTGCCAATGGTTTTGAATGGATGCCGATAACCTCCTGCCGACCCGCTGAGGTTGTATCTTGCCGATGATCCCCGTTCGCCGATGAGCTTCGGTGCTACATGGATGAAGAATCGACGCAGGGTAGTTAACGACGCGCAAATTATGAGCAGATTTGATTCAACGAAACTAAAGCATGTCAGCCGCTTGCCAAAAAGAAACACCATTCATTCGACTTACATCCAGACCACGGCACCAGAAATCGCCCAGGTGACATCGCCATCCTTCAGGATAGGTAACAACAGTACCATTCGGACGATCGAAGTAACAAGTGTGCTATCAATCAACGCTATTCAGCATGGTGCCCCTACCGGACTTGAAGTCAGACTTACGCAGAACCAATGGTAAAGAGAAGGATCAGACCGGCCTTTTGGCGCGACGGCATCTGTAATTTCATGATCATGGGGATTGGCATCACCAGCAGAACCAGATCCGTCAAGATTCCAAGTGCAGCCGTGGCGATGTAGATGGCAGGTCTGTTGATACAGGTTCCCCCTTCCATACTCGCCTTGAAGTTCTTTGACAACGGCTTACAAGCAAATATGATGGCAAAGAAAATGGCGGTATTGTACCCGACGACGAGAAAGAAGACGGCATATACAGACCACTTCCATAACTTTTGCGGCGAGAGCTTATGGTAGAACAGGACAAGGGATGCTTTCGCGAATCCAGTTTCGACGGCATATAGAATGGGCGTCAGGACCATGATCTGAGACACACGTTAGTCGCCGACGAGATTACAGAAGATGGAACCGGCTCACTTTGTTGCTCTCATCAAACTGGTCAAGCTTCATCTCCCAGACGTGCAATCCCATCAAGCGCAAATAGAAAGAGCCTGGTCTCGAGTTAGCAAGATACAGACCGGGGATGCTAGACAGTCAGAGCACTCACGGATCAATATCACTTGGACTGCTATAGAAAAAATCCAACTCGCAGTCAAACATGCTAGAAGCGTCATCAGTACACGTTCCTGCGACGATGCCACGGATATGGCTGTACCTGTTTCCGCATCGGCCTTGCGCAACAACCGCAGCTTGACATATAGAAACTGGCCATAGAACAACAAGGCCAGGAATATACCGAGAGCTGCCGAAGTGTAGGCTGCGATGTCGTTCTTTCGTCTCGGATGCTCGAAATCAACATGGCCATATCCGTCAGGGGGGGTGAAGAAGACGGGAACTCCGTTGATGGTGGGATACGTCCCATTCACAACCATGATGTCTGCTGACGAAGTCGTTATGATGGTGTGGATGGAATCATTCACTCGGATGGTTTCGTAACAAGATTGGGATATGGAGTCGAGGTGAATTCGATAGGCCTCTCGTTCTTCAAGTCCGATGGGAATCCTCGCCGACGAGGTCGAAGTATCGGCGGTATGGTGGCAAACTGCCCCTTGTTGGCTGAAGGTAAATTCCCCGATCGTTTGCGATGACAGCCACAATAGAGGCTAATGGTTCAGGTAAAGAGGAAAAAGAAACAAGCATGAACAGCTCGACGGACCAGAGTATAATATGGCTCGCCGAGGATCAGATGAAACTCCCAAGAACCCAACTCGGCACCCTTGCCGGAGAGCGACATTTTGCATTATTAAACACCAAGAAACCAACAAGACAGATGCCAGGATACTCGCAGGAAGCGCAGGTCAGCACGCTAAGAAATGCTCCCCGATCCGTGGATGCATGCGCTGGCTCGAGAAGCCGTCAGAACGCCCTATGTGAGAGAAAATCATATTAGCTGCAAGCTGCAAGTCCACGACCCGTCGAGGATCCCACATCCCGAAGGTCCTATGCGCCACGGCCCACCTCTCAGCCTCCCACAGGAGACGGCGCAAATGAGAACATGATATTTTTTCGGGTCGCGGCCGCCACAAGACGCAGGATGATGGGGAAGAGGGAGGAAGACTGAGTCTGTAGTGGACGCTGGAGCCACTTGCAGGCCCGGCGATGCGAGCCATGACTTATCAGAGACAGAGGTGCGACGAGGGGGACATGGGCCAGGAGAGAGGATTTGTTTCTCAATGGCCGAGTTGCCCTATTGCCCCCGGCGGTGAATTGAGGCTGGACCCTCGTTTCTATCATCAGCTCGGTTAGGCATCGCTTCACATCTCCCGCCGGCTGGAGTAGATCATCGACAAGGATGATGCCCGGGCTTGGGTTACGTCCCGGTGTTGAATCAGAGAAGACATGTCTGGTGGTGTTGGTTCGAGTCAGGCATTCTCTAAAAACTTGCCGGAAGGGATACGAGAGGTTTCATCGTCTGATGCTGGAGAGGATCTTGACTGATTAGCTTGAATGCTTACAGATACACAACACGCAATAAACAGCTATCTCGGGGTCGTGCAACCTCGACCGGGTACAGTACGCACGATCAACGACTAACATACGACCCCACAACTGTCAAACGTTGCTTTTCGGCCCAGCCCTACCGTCACATCGTCTCCTTTTTGTTCCGCCCCATCGCCTCAAGCTGAAGGTGACCTGCAAAGAAGATGGCCCAACTCCTTGCTAGTTGAGTGGTAAACAGTTGATGTCAAAGTCCCTTATTCAAGGGAACGCTACAGACTCAGGAGCAATAGAGGGGATTTTAGACTTGACATAGCGCCTGTCATTACTCAAGCCAAATAAGCACCCTCGCTGTCCCGGAGCATCATGAAGACTGGCCAGATTGATGCTCCCGGCCGTCTCACACGCGAACAGCAGAGCCAAGAATACCCACAAGATGCTTTATTTGTCTTTACATGGCTGTTATCCACAATGTCCCTATTAGCCCAAGACTATCGAGAAGCCGGGCCATATCTGCAAGTCTCAACACACCCGCAAGAGCAACTCCTTAGCCACGGCAACGGATCTGTATCGAGTGGTCAACATCAACACGAAGGTAAGAAATCGCCAGACCAGCAAACACATAACGCAATCATGAAGGTCTTTATTTCTTTGGCCCGCCTAGTTGATAAAGTCGCCACCTGGGAAATCGCCCATAGTATCCACGTCCTTAAGAGCCTGTGCAATAACCTTCATAGCCTGGACAAGATCCTCCTCGGTAATAGTCAGTGGCGGACTGAAGCGAAGGCGGTTAAAGCCATTCCCAACAAGAACTCCTCGAAGTGTTGCCAGGCCCGCCACTCGTCGGGCCGTGACGCCAGGGGTAGATTCGTCAATGACGAGACTCCAGAAGAGGCCCCCTCCACGGAGTTCAATGACATGAGGGGGCGCTAACTCCTTAAAGGTCTCCGCAAGTAGTTCGCCGAGGCGTTGAGCGCGCTCCGACATCTTTTCTTCTTCGAGAACGTCGAGGGACGCCAGGGCGGCAGCGCAGGCAACAGGGGAGGCGCCAAAGGTGGAGAGAACCTCGCTCTTGGCCAGGACGTCCATAACGTGCTTCTTGCCCATGACGACGGACATTGGGTAGAAGCCTATTCAAGTAAGCCCAGAGAATTTTAGAGCGGAAAACTAGGGGGAATCTCACCTCCGGTTACGGCCTTGCCCATAGTGACCATGTCAGGGTGGATCTGCTCGTCATGCTGGTACGATAGGTCTTTTCCGGTGCGTCCATAGCCGGCCTGAATCTCGTCGCAGATCAGGAGAATGTTGTGTTTCTTGCAGAGGTCTTGCACAGCCTTCATGTATCCCCTTGGCGGGAAGATTGTGCTGGGAGAATGCCGAGTCAACAAAGAAGCCGGCTTATGAGTGCGGGTGAATACTTACCCTGCCCATCCCTGAACGGGCTCAACCAGGAACGCTGCAATTCTGTGACCGTCCTGCTCGAATGTTTCGGCGAGAGCATCGATATCGCCGTACTGGATCAACCTCCCGCTGGTAGGCGCACGGGGGCCGACATTAGGCACATGCTGTCCATAGTCTGGGGTTGTCTTCAACATGGGTTCCATCGGTTTGAGGGCAAACTCACTTACTCTTGGCAACAACTGTGGCGAGGGGCATAGTAGCCAACGTCAACCCATGGTAGCATTGGTCAGTTGTCAGGATCCAAGCCTCGTTCTCTGGGATCTGCTTCTTAGTGTACGCCCACTTGCGGGCGATCTTGACAGCGGCCTCGACAGCTTCTGAGCCGCTGAGCATGGTAACGATGGAATCGAACCCAAATTTCTACATGCTTTAAGAGGCTGAATGGTTTCATTGTGTAGTGGGAACCTACCTCTGTGATCCGCTTGGCAAACTGAGCATACAGAGGGCTGATGTAGGCAGTGCCAACAAGGGGCATCTTGCACATCTGCTCTGCAGCAGCCTTGGCAATCTTGGGGTGCGAGTAGCCAAAGTTCATGACGGCGTACTGGGAGATGAAGTCGATGTACGTTTTCCCGTCGACATCGGTAATGATGTGGTCTTTGGCACTCTCGACGGCGACCTGAGCACACATTAGTGAGTCGACTTGGACGAAGACGGCCTCAACGTACCGGGAACGCGGGGAAACCGCCGCGGGTGTGCTTTGACCATAAGTCGAGATGGTGAGAAGTCTGCTTGGTCAGGACAAGGTCGCTGTTGATGCGCTCGGTGGCATTTGGGGCGTCTGCAGAGGGGGCCATTGCTATGGAGGATCAAAGGCCAATAGGTTTAAGTTAGAAAGTTGGAACAAGCTCAAGAAGATTGAAGTCCGCCTCGGTTAGATACTTGAATGTTTGGATTTTCATGCCAACTTCTCAATAGATCTTATAGAAGCCATCTCAACTACTCGTCACAGCTCGACAATGTATGGCGCTTATAGAACTCTGGGTCCGCGTCTCGCATTTCCCCATTCGGCATCTACCGCCACGAGCTCAAGATAGACCGGTCTATTCAGCTGACCTCTCAGAAGTCTTGGCTCCTGGTAAATGTAGATAAGGCATCAATGTATTCCAGTTCCGCAGCCGGGTCTGTGTTAATTCAGCCCCGGCCCGATCAAGTCCCATGATCACCCATGATCATCCATTCTAGTTTGAACTACCCGCGAAACAGTCACATATGACGTGGAGGTGTTATCAAAGCTATCTAAACCGAGGAAATGGTGCCCAAAGACACGTAACTAGGCCCAAGGGAGCAAGATACGGCCTGGTCCCGGGGACATGGCCACTCAGTCTCCAGTCTCTCATGCACTCCTGATTATGGCAATTGTCAAGTTTGGAATTCTAGCCTTGCTGAGGGGGCCATACTAAGCAGTCAGATTTAGACGCGAGGTCAGCAAGGAGGACAGGAGTGACAGGTACGCAACATGACACTGCATTGCATTACCTTGTCTTGAATGATCTGATGATCAGCAATGCAAGTTATCCTAACTCGACTTCTTTTCTCTATGCACCTCCCTGCCATCCTAGCTGATTGTCAAAGTCCCCGTCTTCTGGATCAAGTATTCAGCAACCGCAACATCCTTGCCGCTCTCCTTCCCGTAGCCAGACTGCTTGATACCGCCAAACGGACTTTCAGCCGCCGACATGCTTCCTGTGTTCTCGGAGAAAATTAGCATCTTGTCACTCGAATAACTTCAGCCTCAACTTACAAGCCCAACCATGCCCGCTTCCAACTTCTCAAACAGCCTCCAGAGCCGGTCGACATTCTTGGTAAACGCGTAGCTAGCTAATCCCATGCTCGTCTCGTTTGCCAACTTGGTCACTTCCTCCTCTGTCTCGAACTTGAAGAGGCCGCAGACGGGTCCAAACGTCTCCTCGCGGCTCATCTGCATAGACGATGTCATGTTGGTCAGAATAACCGGCTCCATAAACGAACCGCTCTTGATTTCGCCGCTGGCGACAGGCTTTCCCGAACCCAGAACCAGCTTGGCGCCGTGGGACACGGCATCCTGAACTTGCGCTTCTGCCCTTTCTAGCCCAGCTGGTGTCGTAATGGCCCCAAAGGTCGTATCGGTGGCTGCACCATGCCCAACCACAAATCGGCTCGTCTTCTCGACCAACAAGGCAGCAAATCTATCGTAGATGTCCGCCTGGACGTAGACGCGGTTCGCAGAGATGCAAGCTTGTCCAGCATTCCTCCACTTGACACCCATTAGTTGAGTGACAGCTTGCTCAAGATCCGCATCATCGAACACAATAAAAGGGCAATTCCCTCCCAGCTCCAGCGTGCACTTCTTCAAGTTCCGCGCACATAAGCCCGCTACGATCTTTCCGACGCGCGTGCTCCCGGTAAAGGTCACCTTCTTCACCAGAGGATGCACACACATAGCTTCCGAGAGACCGGGAGTGTTTTCCAACGACGTCGTCAGGACATTTAAAACACCGTCGGGAAAGCCTGCTCGCGTCGCAAGATCGGCCAGAGCCAGGCATGTCAGGGGCGTCTCGGTGGACGGCTTGACGACCATGGTGCAGCCGGCAGCGAGAGCAGCGCCGGCCTTTCGCAGGACCATGGCAATGGGGAAGTTCCAGGGGACTAGAGCAACCGAGACGCCAATGGGCTGCTTGATAACCAGAACCCTCCTGTCCGGGGCAGACGGGGTAGTGATGCTGCCCTGGATGCGCTCTGCTTCGCCGGCGAACCACCACGTAAATCCCAGAGAGTAGTCAATCTCTCCGTAGGACTCTGACAGTGGTTTTCCCGTTTCGTATGTTAAGAGTGTAGCCAAGTCATCACGGGATTTCTCAATGAGGTTGTGCCAGGAGTGAAGAAGGTGGGCTCTCTTTCGAGGTGCGAGAGCGCTGTACTCCAGAAACGCCTTGTGAGATGATACAATGGCCGCGTCGACATCTTCGGGCCCGTTGTCAGGGCAGTTCGCCCATGTAGCGCCGCTGCCCGGGTCCAGGATGTCGAACCGCTTACCAGACGCCGCCGTCACCCACTTCCCATGGACACAGGATTCTTGGTGGAATAAGGAGGCATCGGTGAGCTGGAAGGGAAGCTTGGCGTGCTTGACCTCAGACATTTTTGTTTTGATGGCAAATGACCGAGTATTTTTCTAAATGAACAGGCTGACAGAGGTGACGAGGGGTCCCTAGGCAAGATGTTATAAGCGGGCTTGGTCATTGAGGAGAAGCATTGCCTCCTTTTTGAGGCATGCCGGCCCTGCCAGTTGAAACCCCATCTACGACAGGCTGCATTCCTAAGAAGGGTTCCCTCGGTTCTGTTGCGCCTTCATTCGGGGCGAGCCGGCCTGCCCGATTAAGGGTTCAGTTGCGCAAGCCTACCTCTCCCTGCCAGACACCAGTTTCTACAACAAGGTAAGGCTGTATGGCAACGGCCCCATGACTGCCATTGGCGTTCGGTCTTTGAAATCCAGCGAATCTCGTGCCCAGCAAGATCTCAGTTGCAGATGGACGCAGATGGACGCAGACAGTTAGTGCGAGCTGAGGCTGCGAGACGCACTTCCCCTTTGGGAAATAGATAGCGCTCTTGACTCGGGAAGCCAATTGGACACAAATGGCCGAGTAATTCGACGGCCGCAGAGCAGATGGATTGCCGTTCAAATTCGTAACATCAAATAATACTTGTCATCTCACTACACCGTCACCATACAAGGTGAGACGCCACAGTGTCCATCACATGTATGTACATGTCGTTCTCCAATACCGCCAAGCTGGGGTGTAAGTCGAGCGTGGGGACAACACCAGCGCCATCTGCCTTTGTCCATATCTCTTCCGTCAGATCCATCATGATCTGTCGGGACCTGTCTCGGTACACGCCGATCATCTCTGCGTGTTTCTGCCGCACCCAATCTCGATCCTCGGCAGTCATGGCCTCACGAGCCGCCATGTAAAACGGAAAGGGCAATGATGAGTCGGGTCCGCAGCCTGCAGGGAGGCGGCTCATAAGACTGAAAAGCTGTCTCCTCAGAAACTGAACACGAGAAGAGGACGTGGGGTCCATAAACACCCTCCTTGCGAGGAGAAGCTGCGCTGTCCAGTAAAAGCACTCGCCCAGGATGCCCAGGCACTCTCGAGAATCGGGTGTAAAGCGCTGGTCTGTCGAAATGGCGCCTCTGCTAGCACTCCGCGTGAATGCGACAGCGTATCTCTGTCCCCAGATGCGCATCTCGGTCTCAAGTTTATAGGCTTCAGCCAAGTGTGATGAATCATCGCATCGGTATGCAGCTGCATCATGGGCAAGGCATGCTACTCTTGCCAAGAAGGTGAGAACCACCTGTGGGCAGCCAGTGAGTTCATGGAACGCCGGCTCGCTGATGTCGAGTTCCTCATTTTGCTGATAGAGAACGAAGCTCGAAGGTGCAATCGGCTTCCGTCGTCTCAGAAAAGCCAGAATCACATCGATGATTGCAAATCTCTCTGCTAAGAATCGCGCATAGAAGCTCTCCGGCATGCTATCAAGGTAGTTTAGCTCAAACATCAGTTGATAGGCGCTCTGAAGGTGAGACGCTGCTGCCTGGCTCCCGGACATGACCTCCGTCACAATCTGCATAAGGTGTGCCGCAAGAGTAACCTCCTTGAGCGATAGCACAGACAGCGCCCGGTTTTGCCCTACCAGAGCATGGTATTTTTTAGCGTCCTCGGATTGATGGTAACAGACTGCTTGCTGCAAGAAGCTCTGGGCTTGCGATCGGTGTTTGGTGACAGATTCGCGGGTGCTTTCCCCCTGGATGAACATGCCCATGGTTGATACGTATAGTATTGTATGCAAGAGGAGTGGATAGGAGATCGAAACAAGGCAGAGCTTTCGATATGGATTTTGGGGGCCATCGTAAGCTGGAAGGCGTGCAGAGGCGATGTTGATATCTGCGAAATTGTATGTGTCAGAGTTTGCAGAGTGAGCTGCGCAGCCAAACTTACAGTAAGTATATGCTACTTCTTCGCTGTTGCTAGACAGGGTTGCCGATATCAGGGGGCTCATACCACAGTTGATGGCCCTGAGGGATCTTGATGCAGTTGAGCCGGTTCCCGGACTAGTTGCGGGCTCTCCATTAACGAGGTCTCGGAGTTCGCCCGTTTGCTCAGGTATATCAAGGTCGCCTGACTCGGCGCAAGTTTCTCCTTGCACGCCAGTTTCAGGGACTGCACCGATCAATGGATTCGGATTCTCGTCGGGAAAAGTGCCCTCCCAAGGCGAAACCCCGATGAACGAGGGCATCCATATGTCTAGCATAGGATCCATGACTTGGGAAGCTGAGAAGTCCTCTGAAGACAAGGTGATAGGCAGCTGCCCGCCCAAGGTAGGCTGGTCGTGGCGATCGATTGAAGGGGCCAGGGTTTCGGTGGTGTTGCTATTCAAACTTCGAGCTCTGCTCTTGTTCGCCCGGGATGTTCCCCTCCTCTTCTTACTGTAAGACGCCGCAAAGGAGCGAGAATGACCAACCGCAGCCCATTTCAGGTCGGAGCCATACTCACATTCCCTACCGCTCTTCTGACACACCCTACAAGCTGGCTTTCCTTCATCGCACTTCCGATGCCGCTTGCGGCAAGTCATGCACCCTGGTCTTCGTCAGTACGTGAAGTCATCTTTCACCCTGTAGGATAAGGGAAGCGGACCATGCCGAGACCGTGTGCCGCTGGATGTTGCTTCCATTGGGGCTTATTTGAGACAACAGTTGGTCAGGATTGGAGAAGAGACGAGGCTCAGGCTCAACGACCGAGATTGAAGAGTTACTACGTAAAATTCGTGAACCATGTGCGGGGTAGATAGGCGATGCGATACCGGATGACTACTTGTCTAGTTCATTGGATCATTGTTGAGTTTCTTCCCTGGATCACGATAAGGAAAGTGAGACAGATTCCTCAATTCTATTTGGAATAGTGATGTTGTACATATGTGTTTCTTATCGACGAAATAAGCCTCGTCTATAAGCATTTTATAAGATTAATTGATAATAAAAGTGAAAATATATTATGTTAAAGTTTTATATTTCTTTCTATAGCTATCTACTTATGGTTTTCCCATATCGCTACTTCCTGTACTTGAAGGGATTCCCCCTTGGCCAATTTTGACTGAATGAAAAGAAGCTACCTATCCTAATTACCGCCATGTAACCAAAGGAAGACCAGCTTGACTATGACCAACGGGGAGCGAGTCGGTTGCGCCCTTGTTGTAATCTTTCGCCTCCCCACAGAAACAACCGTCTCCACCAGAAGCTCATCCCGGCGCCCACATCACGAAGACATCAAGACTGATCTTGACAAGACAGTAGTCATCGGAAGGGCCCAAGGGTCCCTTGTCGCGCTTACTGCTTCAACCGTCAACATCTCGGCACCTTGCGCTTTTTCTTTTTTTTTTTTTCTTTTTTTGGCTCGGAAATCTGAAATGCTCTCACTGGATCTGGCATGTTCCGAGACCTTGTCAATATTAACTAGATGGCATCAAGTCTCAAGCCACCATCTCGGCCCGGCCTTGTTTGCTTTTTCTCCTCTCGTTTTAATTTCTGTTTATCTTTGTTTCCCCGCGATCCGCATCCATGCCTGCGTGGCTTTTTCTCCATCCATTCCGCTTCCCGGAACGCCATCTTAAGCTCGGGGCCATGCAAGGCTAAAGCAAGGGGCCTGCAGCTGACTGGGTTCGCGTGTGAGAGCCCTCGCTTTCAGGAGACGAGGAGATCAAGAGATGGCCCTTGCTTGCAGATTAAAGGGATAGGAGGAGTTGCCAACAATCTAGACTGGCTGACATGTTCAACGATCAACGGGGATGTTGGCATCGGGTGATCGCTTCTGTATTTCCGTTGTATTGTTTGTCATGATTACATCAACTCGTTTGAGCTCCCAGCTTCGGCTTCGTTAATTTATTGCCTTGTTCCCAGCTCTCCTCAGCTCAGCTCATGACCCTCTTGGTAAATCCATCGGCTCTCTCCTTCGGTTGTCGTTCAACGCTCCAGCCACCCATCGTCCTTGGCCCCTCAGACCTTAATCTTGAAGCAATTCGCATAGTAAGTCGCCGTGGCGCTCCAGTCGGAAAATAGACCAATGATGCCAACCTGGCGCCAGAGCACATCCACTAGCTTGTAAATGTCGCCGTCTTTCTTGAGCACCTTTGCAATGGAGCTGTAATAATAGTCGTTATCGATACCGCTCGAAATTGGGGGAGATCGCTCCAGACTCCACGAGATGATGTCCAGGCCCAGCTTCTTGGCCTTGATCGCGTAATCGCTAGGCACAATCTCGCCCTTGTCGTTATAGGTGACGAGGTACGACAACGGAGGTGCGACAATGCGCACGCCGTCCTTCTTGTACTGCGTAAGGTTCTTCACTGCCAGGGGGAACGTCTCTGCAGTGTCACCATTCTCGTCCAGGTAGACGGCTTGCTTGCCAAACTTGGGTTCCTTCTTGAGCCAGAAGAGGATGTCGCTGTACAGGAAGCTCTGGGTCCAGACGCGAGAAGGCTTAATCCCCATCTCCTTGAATTCGTCAATCAGCTGCTGAGCGTATATCTCTTGTGTGTAGTCGCCCTGGAAGGGCATCGCGACCTCGGGGGTTTTAAGCTCGGGGGTGAAGTCGAGGCCCAGCGAGTCGGTAAGAGCAATATGCTCCTTGAGGGTGAGGAGGGTGGCACAGGTGCCGTAAAGATCGGTCCTCCAGCTCAGCGTACCGTGGAGGTAATCTTCTGTGTTGGTCGCAGTGGTGTTGGCACCATCCATCTTGGCGCAGAGAGTTTTGAACTCCTTGAGAGTAATATCGCTGGTGCAGCACTTGGCCGAGGCAGCCTTGCCATTGGCAGCGGCCTGGAAAGGCTGAGTGCACTTTGCATTCAGCTCAGGGATGTTGACAATGTTTGTCGTGGTGTGCAAGTCACACTGACTATGACGGCACACGAGCTGACGGTCCTTGGTGAAAGCAACGTCGCACTCAAGAATTCCAGCACCCATGCGAGCTCCTGCCAAAGCAGACTCGACCGAATGCTCGGGAATCTGCAGAGTGCCACCGCCACGGTGAGCAATGGACCACTTGGAAGTCTTCATCTTGTCATTAGAGCAAGATTGGAGCTTCTTTTTGAGAGGACCGTCGTCTAGATCATTGATCAAATAGTACGGGCGAGGACCAAGCTCAATCTGCGTGATGGGCTCGTACTGAAACTTGTTGTACTTGCTTTTGGAGTGAGGAGCAGCACTGACGACGGCCAGGCCAGCTAGAAGAGGGGTCGTGAAGCGCATATCGAAGCCACGATGGAGTCAATTGAGCTTGAGGGATGGCAATGGCGAAGCACAATTGAAAGACGAATTGACACGACCGTCAAGCGGTAGAGACACCAATACGTTCCAGGATCGAGACCGGCTTGGGTCAAGACAATTGAGCTTGAGTGAGCCTGGCTAAAACCAGATGCAAGAAGCAGCACCATCATGGGCAGTCTACAGTTCTTATGGACGCAATGATCCGCATTGGATAAGCCTCTTTAGGAAGCTGACGGAATGGCTGGCTCTATGAGAAGCCATATTTCTCATGAACGGGACCCGATCCCATGTTCTCGTCGGCGTCATATCGCAACGGGGACGTTCTCGCCGAGGCTTCGACGCTTCGGTCTATTAGATCGGCTTAGTCGCAGCCCGCGATGCTAGTAATGGTCATGCCGATCGTACCCCGGTGCCTGTATCAGCAAACAAGGTTGCAAAGCGGTAGGATAAGCTTAGAAGCCATTGCAGCAAGCTATCGTACAGCACGTGCGGGGAGGAGTCGTATCGCACACTGGACGATCTAGTCCCGGTCAGAGCGTGTTGCGTATGAACCCTGTGATTCGTTATCATGGCGGAGAATCCCACTGTATCCCGGCACAAATCACCCTGGACAGACGCCGGTGTCTCCGAGATAGTTTGCGGCATAGGATCAAGTTTTGGAAAACCAAGGCCACTATCGCAGAATATGAATAAAGGTCCAACGGTTGGTTCGTAAGACAGACCAGCGGTGATGATGTCTCCCGCCCCCAGGATCCGCAATCATCAACTCACTCCGGCTTATTGCATGTTTCACCACAGCTCAGAGCTCGCCCTTGGTTATTCCAGCACCTCGATGCTTCCGAACTCCTTCAATTGTGGCCTTCAAGTGCTCGAACTGGGGTGCGTCCTCCCCCAGTCCCCAAGCAAACGCGCCCCCCACTCCGAGCTGTGGAACAACGTCCTGCAGCTTGCGTCGAATACTCTTTGCTGTATCGAATGACCACCACCGCCATTCCTGAGAATCCCAGTGATAGTAGCTTCCGTCTTCATCGTAGTTTCCTTTCGCTTGCGCACGTGCAAACGACTCGACCAGGTCCTGGGGAACTTCGTCATGCCAGCTAAAGGCCCCAGTCTTGCCAAGGTCTGCACCCGTTTTTGGGTCTTCCATCAATTGGGTAGGGCATCCTCGAGGGTCGTCAATGTTGCACTCTTGGGTCATGAACCATTTGACATAATATCCCAATCCTAGGTTGATTTTGTGGGGCGAGGCACCGCGGCTGATATATCGTTGGATCGCATCTCGAGAGTCGGAAACGCCACTATGATGCTTTGTGACAGTGTCCCGTCGATTCATTAGATCATACGTCATGACGTTGAGGAAGTCGACCTGCTTCATGATTCGAGGGACGGTGGACGGGGTGAAGGCCATCAAGTCAACCTCCTTGCCTGGGACTGCGATGGAGAGAAGTTTGCCAGGACTCAGGGCGCCGCGAAGAGCTTCGATGAGTGAAACAAAGGCCTCAATCTCCGACTCGCGTTCTGAGTTTGGAGTCTGCTTGTAGTCATCTCGGTTTCCTCTGTACTCGTGTCAGCGGCGGTGTATGCCATGAGGCAGTAACGAAGATGCATACCCTGGGTACTCCCAATCGACATCAACACCATCCGCCCCAACCTGCTCAACCATGACTGCGACTTGCTTTGCCCAACGCTTTCTCGAGGCATCAGATTTCGCAGCCACGGCGAATCCGTCATTGTCGCCCCATCCTCCAATTGCAACGGTGACGTTCGTTCCTGGAACTAACCTGGAGCGGACCTCTTCGACGGTGGTGAACAAGGGAAACTCGGACGGAGTGTCATCAACATTGAAGACATCGGAATGCATAAAAGCTAGGATCACATGTGTGATGTCGGCCACGAGATCTTTTTCAGGTACGACATTGTGCTGCCTAGATGAGGACAGGGAGTGTCAGTTGATTGTGGCTTTGCTACTGCGGCAGATGAGAGGAAGCTCTACCCAGTGAGGTACATGATACACCGAAAGGGTTCCGTTTCCGGCTGCGACCGGAGATGATAAGGCCAGAGGCTGAAGTACCAGAGCAAGTACCATATGCAGGCGAACCATGGAATGACCATGGCGGGAGTTGAGGCTGAGCGTGAGAGGTTCAACATGGTGTCAAGAGGATGAGGAGATGAAATGATGGAGTGTCGACTTTTTTCATCCAAACTGTCAGTGGGCAGAAGGCAAGTGCATGCCTCAGTAGTACCTTACCTTCCCAAACGCCGCCGTTCAGGGGAGGGAGGGGACATGGAAGGCACGATCGCCCCTAAAACCACACGGCCCGCGCACCGTTTACAGGGGCGAGAGCAATGAATGACTAGGTGGGAACCACGACTCGTTTGCCTCAATTGTTTCACATCTCTGTCTTCGATTGGTGAATGAATTGACTCATCAGCGAGTGTAGATGGCGGCGGTCAGTCTCAAGGTCAATCGCCCAACGCCACACGGCTGAATAGCTATAAGCGCCCCCGATGTGCTACTCAATTTTGTGGTAATTAATTCCATTTTCGAGAGCAAATCGCTCAAGATATCATAACATGATGCTGTGGTTGGTTCTATATACAATTCTAATAGGTAGGTACTCAACGCAGAGTCTCGTTCCACGGACGCCACGACTGCTTGCTCCAATCAGCCCCCATGCACCTCACTTTTTCAGGGGCATCGAATGCCCATTCTATCTTGCTGCTGTCTTCGTCTTGATTCTTAACCAGTTCTGATGCATAGCCCTTGAGCTTTTTGATGTCCGCCCCCCTCTCGTCCGAATATTCCAGATTCACCGTAGGGACCACGGCAATCTTGCGGTAGCCCTTGAACCACATGTCCTTGCAAAAGAGCTCAGGCTCGCCCTGGAAGCATTCGCCTCTGTCTCCGTAGACATCACGGAAGCGAAGTCCGTGGAGAAGAGGCGCAGCAGTGAAGGTGGTTGCGCCGTTCCAGCAGGCAAAGACCTGGAACGGTAGGTGAGACTCAAAGCGAGACTTGGTCTGGGCATCATTCCAGAAAAGATTCCCAGCCGCGTCCCATTTCCCAGTGTCAATCTTGAAAAACGAATCTCCTTTAATGGTTCGGGAGATCCAGATGTCGTAGAAAGTCGGGTCTGGTCCGAGATAAGTCCAATCCATGGCGCAGGTCATATCAGCTCCCAGATTGCGGCGCTGCAGCAATAGCTCAAGGAGGTCTTCGGTACATGCGGCGACATCGTTGATGAAGAGAACAGTGGTATCCTCTGTTACAGCGGCCCTTTTCTCAAACAAAGGTTCAAGCGCCAAGTTGCGTAGCTCTGCTAGCAGCTTAATGCGGGCGCCCTTGGCAGGGTTAATGTCTGAGTTGTTGTAGAAGTAAGTAACGCCAATCTCGTCAAGAAAAGGGCCCAGGGCGGCAAGAACATCAGCAGTTCCATCGGGAGAGTTGCCCTCGACGATAGACAGAGCGCAACGGTGAGGGCCAAGAAAGCGAATGGCCTCAACAATACTGCCTAACAGTCGAGGAAGAAGCTGGACACATTCGCGCAAGTTGAGAGCGAAGAAGAAATCAATATTATTTGGATCGTCTAGTGCATTTCGGAGGACGTTGTATCGGCCGGTATCTAAGGCAGGGCACTCAAGACGTGGAAGCTCTGTTGCGGCGGGATCAAGGATCGCCGAGACATAGGGAGCGATGCGCTCAGCGGAGAGGATGGTGCCTAGTAATGGTAAGAATTGCTGTATTTCTAAATTTCAGGAAGAGACTTACCATTTGAGATGGATGGTGTCGAGGAAGCGGTGGTTTGTTCAGCGCTTGTGCTTGTCGTCGTTGTCGTCGTTGTTGTTGGTATTGTCGTTGATGTTGCCGTTGTCGTCGTCGTCGTGATGGTGGTGGTGGGGTTTGAGACCGGCTCTGAAGGACGAATGGACGGGGCCGCTTCGTGGTGGAAAGGAAGATGCAAGTTGGACAGACGATTTAAGTGATCGCCGCCAAGAAACAGTGTCGCGGCGATCAAGAAGAAGCAGAGAGCCGGGAAAAGAAGCAGTACAAGCTTGCGACGCATGACTGGTTCGAGGAAGCAGATACACTACGATGGAAGTTCATGACAGGACAGAGATGAGAAGGGAAGGGATAAATGAGCATCGTTAAAAGGTCGATTGCACGTATCTAAAGTACCTATCTAACGTTACTGAATTGTGACAGCCAACAGCTGCTCCGCCGCGAGAATCCTCGTGTACAAGGATGTGAGGGCATACAGAGCCATCCGATTCGTCCATATTGTGTGTTGGTTGGTAGCCTGTAGCTGTTCATAGAAAAAACAGGGGACTTTGTATGCACATGAGCCCACCACTTATTTCAGCAACCGCCCGCGGGCAACTTGCCACCGACCTATCCAATCATATTCCAGGTACAGCCGCTGAAACACATGTTCGGCACCTCAACGGAGTCTCGGGAGCTGGCCTTGAAAGCAGGCCAACAAGCAAGCCAACAGACGAAAACGGCTTCTGACAGCGGACATGAATCCTTTTGCCAAGCCGACAGACGTAGACCCCTGGACCAACTGCAGATATCCTGGTGCCAACCGCAGAAATCTTCGTGCCAACAGCAGAGATACTCGTCCCAACAGCAGAAATCCTTGCATAGCCCTGCCACATGTTGAATTTAGAAGAGTTGTTCCCAAGACCCGCAATGATGAGAGGGAATAAAGAAGGAGCCTGCTTTCTCCGCACTGTTGTTGTGACTCTTCGCTCGTCTGATTCTCCGTCCGCTCGATTTCGAAGTCTGTATCGAATTCCCTTCCCTCTCTGAAGGGTGGTCAACTTATAGCCACCATGGCAACTTCTACGTATTTGCCATGGTTTCTTCTCTTCTGCCAACTCCCCGTGTCTTACGGCTACGCACTCCTCAACCCATTTCCTGCCGTGACCCAGACAGCGACGTTATCAGACACGCGTAGCCCGAACAACATCCAGCTCCAGGAACGTGCTATTAGCACAAAGTTCTCGACTTGTGGCTATCTGACTGGCGATGCGGATCACATCAGGACGGCCAACAAAGGATACGACTGCCTTGTTGATACTGACGCCGGCCTTTGGGGTTTCTGCACTACGACCCTCACCGATGTTGAAGACTGTAATTTGGCTGCCGCCTGTTCAGATAAACATGACTGTTCGAACGGGTGCGGGATGACAGGCACCAAGGGCTTGCTTACGATTAACTGGTACGTTGCCTTGTTCTTCACTTGGCCAGATGCTAGCTTCCGGCTTGTTAGACTTGACTAACCATTCTTCTCAACACAGCAACAGCAAATCGTATTGCTCTTTGGCCATGTTGACCTTTGATGCTGACGAGTCATACTTGTACATTGCATGTGGCGAGAAGCAAGTGACCGATCATTTCTTATTCACCACTACTACTATCGATGCAACAACCACTTCCGAAACGAGCGAACCGACAACCTCGTCCGGCTCCTCTAACGCGCCTACAAGCACTTCTGTGGGCACGACAGATGAGAGCATTGTCGAGGCGACGAGTGCGGCCCCTTCCCAGGCGTCAACGGATGGATCCTCATCCTCCGGTAACGCCCCGAATAACACTGGTGCAATAGTCGGTGGAGTCATCGGAGGCCTTGTTCTAGTTTGCGGTACTGCCATTGCCGTTGTCTATCTACTACGAAAGAACCGAGATAGAGGTTCCGACTCACCCCCACGAGAACAAGACACGCCTAAGAACGCCCGGCCATGGTCCTTCCACCAGAACAAGCAGACGGTGCAGATGGGAGGTTGGGGTCCGCAAGAGTTGCCAGCCTATACCGACAATACGAACGGACAATATGGCCGCGAAAACGCAGTGGAACTGGCGAGTTGACGCATTCTGAATCATCTCCGGCGCTTCAGGATCCAAGGGAATATACATAAACAGCCAGGATAACGAATCATGTCTCTTGCTTAACTTTCCGTAGCTATTTAGTCTTTAGAATACCAAGCTTATAAATTCAATCAATAATTAGTCATTATTAGCGGCCTACGAATCTTGTGGTATCCTTGATACAGATAACTGGAAACATATCAAATGATAGCAATTGCCCGGGAAGGTTGGGAGCAGCTGCGCGATTCCGCCTCTGAGGCGTAGTGGATAAAACTCTCTCCTAAATCCTCTAACCTTTCAGCTGGTTACTAATAATTTTATCAAGACTTAGATAGATGCCAAGTTGCTCCTTACTAGATCTTTTCCGCCATAAAAGAAGTATCACATTCTCTTTATTTCTTTAATTTGTTTTATTATAATTTAAATTTTCTTCTTTTGTCGTCCTCTGCAGATCTGTAGGGTAACACGTCAAGGGATTCACAGTGTTATTTGGGAGCTCCAACCGCAATTCGCACAGTCGCGATCTTCCGAGTCTCAAGCTGCTGCTTGTTTAGAGCTTCGGTTTTTCTTAGCTCGAGAACGAATCAACATCACTTCTTACTTGCAATCTTCTTACCCACGCCTCCAACGACTGCAACCGGGAAGAGCCGTATCGCTTTAATTTAGCTTTACGTACCTCTCATGGAATAATTGCACTGTCATCTACCCATCGCTGCCGTCCAAGTATTGCTTTCCCACCGCCGATTGCTTCCTCCAGCCTGATCACGATGTTCGAGAACACTTGTACGCTGCCGCTTCAGGCCGACGTCTTCACCACGGCTCTTCACCCAACGGAGCCCTTGCTCACCGTCGGCTTGTCTAGCGGCCATGTCGAAACCTTCCGATTGCCACCTAGCAATGCCAGTGAGAGCTCTGACGGCGACTCGAGCACCTTAAGCGATGGAAAGGGCATGATCGACACTGTTTGGAAGACGAAGCGACACAAGGGGAGCTGTCGCTCAGTAGTGTATTCCAACGACGGATCGTGTTCGTGACTCTGAGGAACTGCGCGTTTGCCTACCATGCTAATTCTTCGCTTTAGCTGTCTATTCTGCAGGCACAGATGCCCTCATTAAACATTTCGACCCTCACACCGGCCAGGTCATTTCGAAAATGGCCATCCCAAGCAACACCCGAGTGCCCGATGCGCCGACCCTCCTTAATGTCCTCAACCCTCAGAGCCTCCTCCTAGGCACCGACTCGGGCGCCTTGCATCTTGTCGACCTTCGCGATGGCGCACCGGGAAAGAAGCCTGCTCAGACCCATTTCCCCCACTCCGACTACGTCTCCTCCATTTCTGCCCTGCCTCCGACCAAAGATAGCACAAGCGGGTTTCCGAAGCAATGGGTCAGCACCGGAGGAACCACGCTTGCTATTACGGACGTCCGTAGGGGAGTTCTCGTCCGTAGCGAAGATCAGGAAGACGAGCTGTTATCCTCTTGCTTCGTTCCAGGAATGGGACCTAAAGGTAACCGCAACAATGGCATTGTCGCCATTGGAAGTGGCTCTGGCGTTTTGACCATGTGGGACAAGGGCGCTTGGGATGATCAGCAGGAGAGAATCATTGTGGATGGCTCTAAGAGAGGCGGCGGCGAGAGCATTGATGCTGTGGCTTTGATTCCGCATGAGATGGGCCTTGGAAAGAAGGTCATCTGTGGTGTCGGTGACGGAAGCTTGAGAATTGTCGATCTCGTCCGACGAGAAGTCAACCTCCATTTCAACCTGCGACATGATTTTACGGAGAGTGTCGTGTCACTCGAATTCGACTGTGAGAACCGACTCATCAGCTCTGGCGGAAAGACGGTGAAGCTCTGGGAGGAGCTGTCTGAGTTGCAGGGCGATGACGACGACCACGAGGAGGACGATGATGACAGCGATGAGGAGGACGGACAGGGCGAAAAGAGACCTCTCGATGACGATAGCGACGACAGCAGCGACGGAGATCAACTGGAAGAGATGAAGCGCCGTGCCAAACGGCGCAGAGAGCAAAACAACGCCAAACTGGGACCGATGGGGGCTCACGGAGTCATGGGCTTTGAAGGCATGGATTAGTTTATGCCCTCATCCTAGACTATCAACGTCAACATTGTATAAAAAGAAAAAAGGAAGACAATAGGAGAGGGAGGACGACTTTGAGATACCCCTGGAGTGGGAGCCATGACGATTACACTGCAACGACCCAAAAATGGAGACATGAACTAGAGATATGGATTGGTTGGAAGCCGGTAAACTCGGCCTGGATAAGATCATTTGGTTGACACACTGTTGCACTCAGCTGGGAGATACTTCATGTATTTTATATCTCAGCCTAGTACTAGCTACCGACGAGAAGTAAATTCTGGGCTTGAGGGGAAGTTTCGTTTTCTGCTTCGTGTGCGGACTGTCGTTTATTTTGTCCGCGACTGTAGAAGCCACCGTATCGTATCGATCAACACCTGGTCCCAACACCGTTCGTGTATTGATGCTGAATTGAGACAGGCAGTGATGGGGTCTTCCTTCTCGGTACTCACCTCAAGGAGCGGGAAGTAATTGGGATTTCCAAAATTTGGGAGATGTCTTGAATCGTTCAGGTGGCCAGCTTTGGGCGAGGGTATCTTGTGGCCACCAAAACGATGTAACGATGTTCTGCCCCTTCGTCCCTGGGACGAGCTTCCTCAGAGCCTTGGCTGTTGTGCTGGAGACGGTGCAGCCGTCGTGCACATGTGAAGGCTACCCGGGGGTCGCGAATCTACCCAGGGTGGAAGGGGATATCGGGCCCTCCATAAGTGTTGCCCATGGGGCCCGGTCGAGTAGGTGTGGTTTGTCCTGTCCTGCAACGTTGGGGCCGCCGGGGTCTAGTCATGTGACGAGGCATTCTCACAATCTGAGCTGTTGTGTTAGGTGGAGAGTACCTCGTCATGAGCTTCATTCCCCGGCAGCCAGACTAGAATGGTAAGCAAGCAGACTCTTGATTATGTCCGGGTATGAACTATTGCAGCAGAGCCTGCTTACTATAGATGATCCTTTGGTCTGTCTGGCGCATGTGTGTTGGTTGTCAAGAACTTGCAGCAGTCGAGAAGGCACCTTTCAGTGATTCTGGCAATGGCGAGTTGAACTGTAGAGTTAGGTCTCCTGACGAACCTTGAAAGGAACTTTTGAGACTGTGCAATCTCGGCCCTCTCAACTGCTAGCGACAAAGGTTCTCGTTGACTAACGACGAACAATTGGATTTTGGTGGTCTCGGTGGAATGTTGGCCATGCGGCGAGATGGGCAAGGAAATGATGTGTAAATCCATGGCGATTGAGATGTTAAGGGAATGGGTAGTGGGAAACAAGGGGATCTGCTAGATACCTGGCAGGTTTATGAAGCTCCAGAGGGAGTTGGCGTCCTTGCATGGCTGACTTGACTTACTAGACTGAGCGATTGAGTCTGCTGCGGCGCCAGTTGGGGCCAGCATGAAGCTGGAAGAGGTACCAGTCAATTGTTCGTCATAGATGATGGTGGTGATGACGGGCCTGGACGTGTTGAACGCGTTGGAGGCCCCCCGTCTTCCTCTGCGCCGACGGTCCTTGGTCTCGCTCGTGCACGAAGGCATCGCCATCATCAACTCACGGCCGCTGTAAGTCGTGGGGATGCAAATGTGCGGAATACCCTTGCGCGAGCTAATCATGCGAGCGACAGCGACGGCGGAACCCCCGCCCACACTGATGACGCAATCTTGACCAGAGACCTTGGGCACGTCGTTATCGTCCCTGCCATGATTGGGAAAGCTCTCGATGATTGCTGGGTCGAGAACGCGGAAATCGAGGTTGGGGATGTAGGCTTTGACTTTTGCTGTGAGGTCGACGCGTGAAGGGCTGGAGACGATGAGAGGTGTTGCGAGATGTAGGCGGCCGAGTTCGGCGGGTAGGCGAGCGAGGACGCCGTTGCCGAAGACGATGCGGGGTGAGGTTTTCTTGACATTGCGAGGGGCTTTGCCGCCCGATGAAGCTGACGAAGTCGAGGGAGCTCTGTTTGACGATTTGGGGTGGCAAATGGCACCCGCAGTGAAGCTGTTAGATGGCAGTGTCGCTGTTCTCAAGACGTCGACCGGTAGCAGGGGCTTCACAACGGTGCTTGGTGTCTTCATGATTCTGAGGTTGTGATTGAGTGAGTAGAGTCTGAATGAGCGAAGAGTGACTGAAGAGGGGGATGCGCAGGGTCCTGATAGATCAGCATGGATCAGCGTCGCGGACTCGGAGAGACCAGTCCGGACGGTTCACGGAGAAAAAGGAACAGAATCAGGGAGAGAAATTGCCACTTTTTGTTCATCTTTACTACATGAAAATAGCATGGACATTGATTACTATAGGTTGTGATTGAGGAACGAAGAGTGGCTGAAGAGGGGACGCGCAGGGTCCTGATAGATCAGTATGGATCAGCGTCGCGGACTCGGAGAGACCAGTCCGGACGGTTCACGGAGAAAAAGGAACATAATCAGGGAGAGAAATTGCCACTTTTTGTTGATCTTTGTTACATGAAAATAGCATGGACATTGATTACTGTAGATGATTGAGAGGGGGGAGGAAAATTCCTGTGCAGTAGTGGCAATCGAAAGTGGTTTGAAAGGCCCGGAAATACAAGACACCGAAGAACCCCTCTAATGCCAGCACTTGCTTTTGCGGTGCGAGCCTGTGACCTGTGACGTAGGTGTGTTGGTTTTGGTGAGGTGGCGAGTGGTGCAAGATCTCAACATCGGAGCATTGTCTCCTGTGGCTTGTGTAGGAGAATTTACGGAGAAGTGAGGTAAAGGGTATGGCGGTGCACAACGAACCCTTTGCTGTGGCGTGAGCTGAGGATGAGTTCTTGATCAGTTCATGATGGATGAGTAAGCTGCCCTTCCTCTGCAAAGAGTTGCGGAGAGCGTTGCCCGCATCTGGGACACTCCCCGGATTCCCCAACAAGGGGATAGATAACCACAATCTTGCCTGTGTGATCTCGGGTCGGCTGGATATGCCCACTATATATCTCAATGGAAGTCTGGACGAAAAACGAAGCAAGTCAGGAATCATCGCACATACCAACAGATCAAAGGCATCTTTCTATTATTCATGGGCATGACACTAGCAATGCCATGCATCCCTCCCCTTGCACTTAAGTCAGTTGCCCTATTCGTTTTGGGCGTAAGCAGCCTTATCGATTGCTGATTGCAACCTTTTCTCCTTTGCCTCCATTCATGCCACGGGGAAGATCAATCTGGTTTGAATTTCCTGCAAGCCCTGCGAATCAGCTTTGTCCGCTCTCCAGGTCATCATGCACCTGTAGGGATTCCCTTGTTCCTTCCATCCATCCGTCTCCGCAGTTGTTGCGCATTGTGATGAGGGTCAAGCCGGGGTGATTCCTTATCTCTACTCATTCCTCCTTTTTTATCTCGCCCTTGATTTTATCGCACGTTACCTAATGCCAAACTTGGTCTTTTCGAGCGTTCCTGTCGAGCTATTGAAGTTGCCCCAGACAGGCAGATGCCAGAATAGGTAGGTAGGTAGGAGAAAAGACAGACAGGATTTGCAAGGTATGCAGTTTGCTCTTTCGAAGAGCTGTTTGATGCGCTGCAACCGTAGATCTGGGGAAGTCGCGATGAAGGCAAGAGTTGCTGTTGCGACGAGACGTTTTGAACATGGAGATATCGTAGGGAAGGAAGGAGTCTTCCATTAACTCAAGGTTGAAGCCGTGAACGGAAAATTTCACGTGGGTTGCAGATGTGTTTTGCCAGCTTCTCGCCGTCCTCCTCGACAATCACCATCGCTGCGCTGTCGGCCCAAAGATACTCTTCTTCTTCTTCTTCAAAACTCCCGCCGAGCATCGGACCTCAATTTCTTCTTGTCGACTCCGTTCTCCGTATTCAGCTTGTTCAGCGCGCCTTGGAAAATATCACGGCGAGGGCGGAACTGAAATCTCAGGATTAATAAAAAAGATGGCCGTCGGCGCTCGTCAAGTCAGCGCCAGCATCACGCCGTGACCCGAAGAAAGGCATTAATTAGTTTGCAGAGATATGGCGACGGACACGGCCGATGCCCGACGACTGCGCACACCTTGACACCTTGGCTCTGGCTCTGGGTCTGCTCGCGTGTCTCACCTTGATCTTTGCGCTATCCCCAAGACCGAGTCGAATGTCAAGCTTGAGCAAAGACCGCCAGCAGCGACGTGCGCCAACGCATATCTCGAGCCAAGACAGGCCATCGACGGATCGAACGCCTTCGAGATAAACAGAAGCAATGTGGATGGACAGTCAACCGGGTTAACGCCACATTGTCTGTCCATGCACCTCGTCTATCCCTTCTCGGCCGGATGGCTGAACTGACATTCGAAACGACAGCCCTCCCCCATCACTACCATGACCAGTTCACCACCATCTTTGAGCTCGTTAGCAAAGCTAACAATGCTTCCGCGTCGGCGGTGGCGACTTGCGACGATGGACGGCGCCCTCCCCGAGCGAGTGTCAACCCCGGTTCTTGAGTCGCGCAGAATTGCATCGATCCAATTGGCGACTGGCGAGGCGATACCATGCAGATGCAGCTGAGAACCCTTCCCCCACGCAAACGCGCATCCCGGGCTTCGTCCCCCTGCTCGACCCCAGCTTTGATAACGACCAGTTCGAAGACGGATCGGGACTACCAGAACACCAAAGCTTTCATCCCGAAGCGCCCATTTTTCCGCATCGTGCTTGTCCATGCATTGTACATGCTCCTCTACCCAAAATGGCACTCGCTGGCCCAGTCAAGTCGAGTAACACAAATCGTTCGATGTCACTCCTAGCCCGATCAGAGCCCCGTCTGATGCGTCCCAAGACCCGCAACACCCACTTGCAGTTGCTCCCTGGCCATTCACTTTGCTGGCTGCGGCTGTAGGATCGCTGATAAGCTATCTTCGTAGCATTGAACCAGGCGATCGGCTCAGAGCTATCAGCTTCAGTCCTGGCCGCCGGCGCCAGAACCACGCGACTCGGCCCCATCCGACTTGATCGTCGCTCAAAGGAGCGTTGCAACGCTGAAGTTTCCAATTCATACTTTAGTCGTCGATGCCCGTTCATCTGAACCTTCAATCTAATTGCATTTCCATCGCAAACTGGGGTTTCAAAACCTTCAACCACCACGACAGGCAAAAGATCCACCCCTGCTACAGTGTCGATCCCTCTGCTTCAGACTCGAACAACACAATCCCTCAGACCACTTTCATCTTGAACGTCAACAACAACAAAAACAACAATGGATGAGGATCAGGGTCCCAGATCCATTGTACCGGGTGAGGCACCTCCCAAGACTATCGCCCAACGTCTCAATTCCGTCAAGAAGGCCTTTACCACTCGTGAAGGCCTCATTGGTGACTACGACTATGGGTTCCTCTTCCGGCCGAACTTGCCTTTCATGAAGAAGGCAACTCAATCGAGCCCATTCTTTGGTCTCAATGACAAAATGCCCGTTTTCCTCGCTCTACTTTTGGGATTCCAGCACGCCCTCGCCATGTTGGCTGGTATCATCACACCTCCCATGATTTTGAGCAGCGCTGCCAACTTGACGACATCCGACCAGCAGTATTTGGTTTCTACCGCTCTTATTGTCTCGGGCATCTTTTCTTCCATTCAGATCACCCGATTCAGGATTTGGGGCACCAAGTAGGTCTTCGCTTCTCAATCGAGCCACCAGGACATGCCGCTTACACGCATAACAGGTACTATATTGGAACTGGTCTCCTTTCCGTCGTGGGTATCTCTTTCAGCACCATTCCTGTAGCCCAAGGAGCTCTGGCCCAGATGTACGCCAACGGCTACTGTCCCACGAGCGACGATGGTACCGCCCTGCCCTGCCCCAAGGGCTACGGTGCTATTATTGGCACATCTGCAGTGTGTGCCCTGTTCGAAATCCTCATCTCCTTCGTCCCCGCTAGGATTTTGCTCCGAATTCTCCCCCCGATCGTCACCGGCCCTACCGTCATGCTTATTGGTGTCCATCTTGTCGAGTCGGGCTTTATGAATTGGATGGGCGGCAGTGGACTCTGCGCCACGGCGACCGAGGGTCTCTTTGCTCTGTGTCCCAACATCAACGCCCCTCACCCTCTGCCTTGGGGCTCAGCAGAGTTCTTCGGCCTCGGCTTCTCTGTATTCATCACCATCATTCTTTGCGAGCGATTCGGTTCTCCGATTATGAAGTCTACCTCGGTCGTCATCGGTCTTTTGACGGGCTGTATCATCGCTGCCGCCTGTGGCTACTTTGACAAATCCGGTATTGAAGCCGCTCCAGTCGCCTCCTTCGCCTGGGTACACACTTTCCCTCTCACCGTCTATGGACCTCTTGTTCTGCCATTGTTGGCTGTGTATCTCATCGTAGCTACCGAGGCCATTGGCGATATCACGGCAACCTGCGATGTGTCTCGCCTTGAAGTTAGCGGAGACATGTACGAGTCGCGAATCCAGGGCGGTATCCTGTCTGACGCCCTCGCCGGCTGCATCGGCGCTCTTATGACCATGACTCCTGCTAGTGTCTTTGCTCAAAACAACGGTATCATTGCTCTGACTCGCTGCGCCAACCGAAAGGCTGGTGTTGCGGCTGCCATGTTCCTCCTCATCATGGGCATCTTCACAAAGTTTGCCGCCGCACTCATCGCTATTCCCTCGGCCGTCCTCGGTGGAATGACGACCTTCCTGTTCACTTCCGTCGCTGTTTCTGGTCTGGCTATCATCACTAAGGGAGTTCCCTTCACCCGCCGCAACCGCTTCATCCTCACTGCTGGCCTCGTGTTCGGTTATGGTGCCACTCTCGTCTCAGACTACTTTGACAATGTCTTCACCTACAAGGGCGACAACCACTCTCTCCAGGGCTTCTTCAACGCCATCATCCTTGTTATGGAGACTGGCTTCGCCATCACTGCCTTTATCTGCATGATCCTCAACCTTGTGCTGCCCGAGGAGCTTGAAGATGATATCGATGCTGCTCGATCCGAGACCAACATCGTTCTCCACGACGCCCCTCAAGATACAGCTGCGCCTGGGTCTAGCCGAGACCAAAGCCTTGAACAGAAGCAGGAGAAGCAAGGATAGATGGTGGACATTGTTTAAAAGTTGTCATGGTCAATGTTTTTGCTCCTTTCTTACGGTATGACGACTGAAGGCGTTGGAGGACGGGGGTAAACACGATTCCTGATGACCATCGTACATATACAATAATTCAGACTTGGCTCGAAAGTGCGAAGTCAAATCGCAGAAGATTGCGCGTCAACAAATAAGATACCCCTTTTCATGACTATAACAGTGAACTTTTCATTTGGTCCTCGTGATTGACATCCATTTCCCTACCCAACCCAGACTAGTTGACTCCTGCATGTAACCTAGCAGACCGTTTTGACTCCCGTCGATCTCCTAATGCTGCTGAATTTTGTTGTTCTATAATAATAATTACATCTCTAGCATCCTCGACCTCCGTTCATCACCCCAGTTTAATCCGTCATTATGCCATTGACAACCTGCCGCTGTGCGCCGTACCTGGTTTGGTAATAGGCATTTGACTGTCTTCGATACGTCTCTTGCACCTTGCCCCATAGACCGCGGTGGCCTTGGTTCAAGCAATTGACGAGTGCGCCTTGGTCGAGAGGCTTGCACTGGCATTGATGCGGTGTGCCGCAAAACCTTTCTCGGGCGATAGGATCAGGAAACATGATGCTAACGCGGTTGAGCTTCTTCACGTTGAAGTCGTCACTTGTCGAGGTTGGGTTATTGAGGGCCAAGCGTGCAAGATTCCAATCCAGACCTCGATTAGGCAAGCCATTGCTTTCGAACCGCCTCGCTTCGAGATGAGAGTCACCCTTGCGCTTCTCGATACATGCGATCTTGCATGACATGCCATCCCTTCCAGACCGTCGACAGTTGCATCGATCAGGGTTCACGGCGGTATCCTCGTCAATCTGAATGGTAACAAATGACGACTTGCCAGTCTCCCGGTTCTGTGTGAAGAGTACGAGCATCGGCTTGGGAGGCCGACGATGCAAGAACCCAGTGACGTTTGAACCTCTCGAAATAGTTGTGCGCCCATCGCTACTCGATGAGTTGCTGGTGGTAGAGACAGCGGTGGTAGAAAAGGCACTGGACATACTAGATGAACGACCGTTTGCTCCGTTCCGCCCAGTGGTAGCGGTCGCTTGGGTACTACTTCGGCGTGGCGATGGCGGTTGTCCAGTGGGCCTCCGCCCAGGCGATTGCAACGGCGTTCCTGAATAAAAGCCTTGCATGTCTGGAGGCGTCGTGCCTATTGGGCTGGGCGATGTCTGCCTTGGCCATGGAGTTTGAAACAAGCCCGGACTTGGTGGTTGTCGTTGTGGAATGGGGGGAAGGCTGGGCTGATGGGGTGGACTGCTCGAGAGACGATCTCCAGATCTTCTGAAGGGATTGCTGAAAGTATCTCGGCTAAAGGAGGGTATACTTGGGGTGTTCTCGGATGTGGCAACTGAATTAGTTCGAGTAGGAGATGCCATCTGCGTCGCATCGGCTGCAGCATCACTTGTGGTGACGAGCGAGCCTTCAACTTCCTTTGGAATCCAGAGTTGAAGGCTTGCATTCTCGCAAAGAGCCTCCCGTTGCCCAACAACGACAAAGCTGACAATGCAGTTGAACTGAAAATAGGCATCATAAGGCTTGAAGCTGGTAATCGCTTGTTGAAGCTTGAGGATGTGGCTCATCTTTACGAAGGCCAACTTGGCGATTCTCTCATCCCTCATCAAGATCAACTCCTGGACGACGCCTCCACTACTTGGCATGGCGTAGAGAGGATTGATGATTACAGATGTGATGTCAAAGTCAATGACCTCAGCTGTGATAAAGTTAGCGCGAGCGTCGGACACACGTTAGGAGGGGGGGATACTTTGTCGTCTTGGTCGACTTGACAATGTCTGTTCGGTGCCAGAGATAATAATTCTGTATCTCCGGCCATCGGAGCCCATACGTCGAAGCAGCTTGAGCTTTCGCTCGACCGTAGAACCATTGCCTTGAAGCGGCCTGGGACCAAGTTAGTATCTTCGCTGTAACGAGAGGGTTTGGTTTGGTCAGCAGCTTAGACGTACATCTCGAGGAGCTGCATCATCATCGCGTCTTGGGTGACGACATCAACCAGCGCAACGGGTTCTCTTTCTGGCCATATTGAGAAGAAGTCCCCTCTCAGTTGCGTTGCAATGACTCTCGGCTCAACGAGATCTTGGAGAAATCGAGTACATTGAGAAGATACAGTCTGGCGGAATTAGCCTTGTTCCATCTTGAATCCATTTCAAGGGTAACTTACATCTTCCAGCTGGTCGACGAATGAAGGCCAGTGAGATTCGTCGCCCATGCTCTGCCCCTGAGCTAAAAGTTGGATTCTTTTAAAGATCCAAACACACTTTAGCAAATTGACATATTGATCAACGGGCGGCATTCGCTCGTCGACCGTCATTCCGTGGTTAAAGTGGACAGTTCCCTTGTCAAAGTTCAAGACGAAGGCGTCAGACAGCTCCTCCAGCTGAAAGTCGGCGTCCGTGCTATACTCGGGTCGATCGTTGAGAGCTGCCATTCGAAGTCGTTCAGCAATATCGATCGGGACCTCGAGTAGGTAGCTTCTTCGTTGCCTCCTCTGATTTAGCTCTTGGTCGAGGTTGGGAATTATCACGCCCATCATCCGCTGGACGTCCTCATGAACAGCAGTGATCCGTTCAGCGAGATCTTGGTGCATGTTCCGAATGTCCTGCTGGACCCTGCTTAGCAGATCGCTGGGGCACTCCTGTTAGCTCAGGACATGATGCAGGGGAGGTACATCAGACTTACATTTCGAACGGCTTCAGCACTTGCAGGACCTTGGCGTTGTGCAGAGCAATGCGTTGACGCAACTGGTCGGCTCGAGGCTGCACGAGCACGTTCCATTCAATATTGCGAAACAGGTTGCTACCCATGCAATACCGCCTGTTCGCGTCGATTAATTCCTGGCATTCCTCGAGCGTAGCGTTGTAGTCGCCGATGATCTGTAATAAGGAGGAACGATCCCATCGTGCCACAGCATCTCGGGCACCTTGTCTGTGAAGCTTAAACGTGGCCCCGTCCACCACCCTGGTGAGGGTATCAAGGTTGTTCGCCAGGCCCCTCACATCCTCGAAAAACTCTCTGTATTGTGTTGCTGAAACGATGTCAGTACTGGAACTTAGAGGTCAAGTTGCCGAGCTAATGATGGCAAAGGCGCTTAAGGGATCCGTAGGATTGCGGGCGGACCGCCTTGGAAGCTCACGCAGAGCCTAACCATGGGGATTTCGCCTAGGAGCCTTGCGAAGCCCACATGTGGAAGGTGTCGACAAGTAGGATCCAACCAGCGGGCACTTACTTGCACTCAGTTCGTCGGTACAGCCATAGCGATAAACATCCCACGCCAACTTTGCGAAGTTGACAACATCTCCGGGCTGAATGAAGCCCGCCATCAGGAACCGTGCCTAGGCTGTAGAGATTGGGATGGAACGGGAGAAAATGTGGTGTTGATCAACGCCCTATGAAGCGAACCGGTGGGATTACGGAGGAGAGATGGAAGCAACATGCAGGGACACCCAGGTAGAGGATGGGTCGTTCATAAGAAGTCCAACCTGGGTTGGGTAATAAATGGCCACACACGACCAGAACCAGAACCGCTAGGACGGGTGTGGTTGATAAGGTGCGTCAGTAGGACGACGAAGGGGGGCACTGCTGCAGCCTTCTGAACGGATGTAGAGGGAGAAAAGTGAGGCTGGCTAATATGCTGAAGCGACTCGTGTTCTAGAAGAGGGCGTTTGGAGGGAGGGAGGCGGTTTGTTGGCGGGAGCTGGCGATAGCGGGCGTCGGCTTGGGACTTTGGCTGCTCGGAGACATTGGTGATTGAGGCTCTGAAGGGAAACGTACGAAGCAGTATGCTGGGACCAGCGTGTGTGTGTGGCCAGAGGCAGCCTGCACTTCGTACTAGGTGCGTGATAGTCTCAAGACCCGAGCTGGGATAAGTCAATGCGTTGAGAAGAGAGTTGGTTCCGAATGCGGTCGATGAGACAAGCCAGATAGTTAGAGAGGCGGGAGGGTGTTCATGTGTCACACAAGGGATAAATGGATGGATGGAAGGGCGGATGATTGGGTGTACAAAGTAATTAGGCCGCAGACTAGAAGACGGAACATCGACGTCGGTTCCAACCTAGGATAGCTGGGCGAGAGCCATGCAGGTGATTCAGATTGTCGACGACATTCTAACGGAATGGACGGGGCCGAGATTGAGGGATTTCGTCCGTTGGTCTTGCCTCGTACACTCGTTACTTGGCTGCGTTAGCAATCATCAACCTTGATCAAGGGCAGAGCAGGCTTATCGGCTTGCAGGGGTTGTTAATGGGTGGTCACCCGAGGGACTCGAGGCGGCCCAGGGCGACCCGCTTCCCCGCGCTGCGCTGAGGAATCAGATTCAGGATGGCGTCTCTCGTCTCTCTCAGCTCGGCTTGGCTTCCCTCATCATTTGGGCTCTTGGGAGGCTGTGTTAATGCAGGGGGGTGGAAACCTCTCAGAGTAACCTTTGTTGCACTGAACGAACGGCATTCCGGCAGCGCTAGGAATGCGCATATTGCTTTTCGAATGGTGAGGCGGAAGAAGGCAACCGCAAGGCAGACTGGCCATGGCGCGTCTGCCTTGAAGGGTCTGTGAGATGCGCTCCATGATGGATGCAGGGAGGCACGCGACGACGAGGCTATCGCTTCTTGGTCGTCTCGCCAAGGCGCCCTGGAACATGGCTGATCGCCCGGCTTTGGTGTGCGTTTGCTGCGAGGTGCATGCCAGCCGGGATGCGTTACTTAACACTTGACACCCCAATCCCTCCATATCTGTCGTGTTGTCCGGCCCATCTTCATTACACTCCGTCCTTTTGATCAGACATCAACTCTTTCTCCAGTCGTCATTTCCCGGCCGCAGCCGGTGCGTAAACTGGAAGCATGGACGACTTCCCTCCCAACGTCGAGAGGTTTCACAACGACCACCAGGGTGGTGATGATGACAATGCATCTCTCAGCAACGACGGGATCTCTTATGTGGAGAATCCTAACGAAATTGTCATGTACGCTCCCAAAGAGCAGTTTCGACTTGGTTACTTCGATGTGATGTGTCTGGTGGTGAACCGGATGATAGGTGAGTCAACTATTTGGGCATCGACCAGCCGGGTTTGGTGACGAGGAGCGAGGAGGACCATCGAGTAGAGATGCTTCGTTTTCGTTTTTCGCTTGATCTTCACTTGGAGACGATCAGAGAGATTGCAGGAAACGCAGAAGTTTTGGTGAAGTTGAATTTGCATTGTTTGACGAAGCAATGACAGATTGACCCAAGTGGGGAATGGATCTTCTGAGGGAAGGAAAGAACCACACTCCCCCGTTCCTGTTTTGCTTGGACCAAGATCTGGTGTTTCCATTAGTCAACGATTCTCCCAATTCACCTCAACTTCATCTCAACTTCATCTGATCTTTTAGACTCTGGCGATAGCTTCACTTTTTCTACCCACATTTGCCCTCGTGCTTGGACAACTCACAATTCCACAAATCGCTAACAATGCCTGCTAGGAACCGGCATCTTCAATTCTCCCCAACGCGTCATGCAGGGGACTCATTCAACTGGAGCGTCCCTACTTCTCTGGCTCGCTGGAAGCGTCTACTGCCTCGCGGGAGTCCACGTCTACATTGAGTACGGCCTCAACGCCCCTCGATACATCTTCCAGGGCATAGAGCAGAGCGTCCCCCGAAGTGGTGGTGACCTGAACTACTTGCAGTACGTCTACCGGAAGCCTGGGTACCGCAATGACACGGTTCTCCTGAGCACGTGTCTATTCGGCGTCGTCTTCATTTGCCTTGGCAACATGGCTGGCAACTCCATCAGCTTCGCCATGCGTATTCTGGGAGCCGCCGGGAATGAGGACCCGTCAAACGGCGCTGTTAGAGGCATCGCCTTGGCCGCTGCTGTGATAACTTGCTTCATCCATACCATCTCTCGTCGTGGCGGTATCTTCCTCAACAACTTGCTCGCCATTGTCAAGATCATGATCTTGCTCCTCATCATTGTTGTTGCCATCATTGTTGCGGCTGGTGGTTTGGATACGAGCAATGTCATCGGCACGAACACCAAGCCTTCCAAGGCATTCGACAACGCATTGTCGGATGCAAATGGATATGCTCAGGCCTTCTTGGCCATCATCTTCGCATTCTCCGGGTTTGAACAACCCAACTATGTCATGGGTGAGATCAGCCACCCGAGGCGGAAGCATCCCATCTCCATGATTGCAGGCGTTTCCACCGTGATTGTCTTATACATGGCAGTAAATATCTCATACGTACGTCTCAAGACCTCAACGCAAAACCAACGCAAAACGGCTAACTTGAGTATAGATGGTGGTTGTTGACTTCACCAAGTTCACAAATGATGATAGAACGACTGCCGAACTCTTCTTTGAGTTGACATTGGGCAAGATTGCCAAGTCCAACCCCAAGCAAGGAGAGCGCATCTTCAATGCCTTTCTGGCCATCGCGAGTCTAGGTAACATTATTGTGATGACCTACACCGCAGCCCGTGTCAAGCAGGAAATTGCGAAAGAGGGCATCATCCCATGTGCCAAGTTCTTCGCACAAGACCGGGATTACTCCCTGGGCCGTCTCCTGAAGTGGTTTCAGAAAAAGGGCATGTTCAGTTCGCTGCTGAGAAAGCGTTGGTTTTCTCCCGACGAGCACTCGGAGAGGACTCCTGTCGGAGCTTTCATACTGCACCTCGTCTTTGTCATTATCCTCATCTTTGCTACGTGGGGGATGAAACCTGATGATGCCTACACATTGCTTACAAGACTGAGTGCGTATGCCATCAACGCCTTCTTTGGAGTCTTCCTGGGCCTGGGTATTCTTATCCTGCGCATTCGAGGACCACCCCCTTCGGTGCAAGTCGATGACGTTCCTCTCCAGCGTCCCGTCGCGTCAACCTGGAAGGAGATGACGGGTCGTCAGATTAACCCCATACTCAGCGTCACCTGCGCCATTGTCTATATTGCCGGCGGCCTCTGGCCCATCGTGACCACCTGGATCAAGCCTACAGGCGACATCCTCGCGACCCAGACATTCTCCTGGTACCTTGTGCCAACCATTTCATGGGCCGTCATTGCAGCTGGCGTCGTCTGGTTCCTCGGCTTCGTCACCGTTGCTTGGTGGACCTATCGCAATTACTTCAAGGTCTTCAACGTCGAGAAGCAGCCTCATTTCGAGGCCGCCGACGCCCACGACACGACGGGAGAGACGGGGGGCCACAGTGGCGAAGGCCTTGTGCTCGTTCACGAGACGGTCTACATCAGTTGGGTTGGCGAGGAGATTCGGCAGCGAAAGACGGGGCAGGCGGCCTTTGGTAATGAGATGGATGAGGTCCCAGCGAACCCAGGGCTCAACGACTTTGCGGGAACCGACTTTGATGCATACTACAGGCAGAAAGAACAGCAAGTGTCACAGCAGCAATTTGATGCAGGGTATGGGTCCGGATTTCATAGGCAGTAGGAGGGAGTACTGATAGTTAGGGCTGTGTTCTTTTTTATGATACCACTGGGACATTTGTTTTGATCAGGTAGTTCTGTAGGGACGTGCATTAGCATAAGGCAAAAAGACAACTTAGAATGAGTTTGGAATAATGATTAAATGATGCCTAATGTTCACCAAGCCCTCATCTTCGACGTGATCATAACAACTTTCACATATATGCTTAGCATCCAATCACACAATGATAGGCAACAATGAACGTAGGCGAGACTCTCAGAGTCCCAGAATGGAGTCCTCTCGCCCTAGATAACCAACTTCCTCAACTAAAACTACATCAGCCAACCCACCGCCATCCACAAATCACACGCCTTTGTCCGACAAATAAAAAGAAGAATACAAAAGAGAATAACTATGAACACGAATCGAAGACAACCGTTGAGAGTAACAAAACACCTTCTCGGGAAAAAAAACACAGCAAGAGATTTGACGCCGCGCTCATTCTCCAACTCGCCTTTTAGGGTTGGGATCCCCTCCATCGACCCCCCGTGTGAAAACCAATATCCATGATCTAGCTAGACGCAAGCACGAAATCCCATTCCTCCCCCATTAAGCCATTTTCAGCTTCAAGTTTTTCTTTTCTTGAACTCGCCCCGGGAAAACAGAGAACCAGTCGCCCGCAACCGCCAAACAGAAGGCAAAAAAAGATGCACCATAGAGATATTATTCCTTTGTTCCTTTTCTCATCCCCAATGTATTGGTCTCGCATTAAAAAAGTCCGTATTCCATAATCCGTATTCCGTGTTGGCGGGTAGGCTTGAGCGCGAGCTCACTGGATGTCTCTGGCTTTACGGGCCAGGATGCGTATGTTGTCGACGAAGCCCTCGACGAGCTCTTGATATCGGTGTGGAGCACCACTGATAGCTTTTCGGCCTTGGTCGATGGTGATGCCAGGTGCTAATTCGATCTCGAGTTCGTGTTCCTTTTCCGTCCTTTGAGTACCCTGCAAAGGGTTAGTATCAATGGATGCAAACGGCTTGACATTAGACGTGGACTTACTCCTGGGGCGGGGGACGAGTGCGTGACCTGTGTCAGGTCGATTTGGTAGTTCCCGTGCTTGTAACTTAATCTGTCCTTGTTCCGATCTTGTTGTTGTGCATGGCCTGCCGTTACCTGTTCGAGCTCCTCTACGGAACCGTCCCAGTTCATCTCCAGGTTGATACTGATACGGCAATCCATGGGACACATGGGCATGTGTATGTTGATGTCCGCTACACGGGCTTTGATGATCTTGTTCAAGATCTCCCGCGTCTTTTGGTCATATGTAACTCGTACGCGGACATTTTTGCTCCGTTTCCCGAGACGGTTGCGCACGCAACCGGGGATTTGCCCTTGGAGGTCTGTTGGCAGGTCGAAGAAGCGGTCAATTTCGCGGCGGTGCTTGTAGTGGACCTGGACGCGATTCGCGCCATTGGGTGCTCGAGGATCCGTCTGAATGACCATCTGGTTAAGAAAGTCGTTGAAATACTTGTGTTGTGCCTATGTATTGTTGGTTAGTGTTGGACATTAGGAACCCTCGGGTTGGTATGTACCTCGGTCATGCTACTTCTGAACGCAATGCGACCTCCATCGTGAATCACACACTCGGAATCAATGAGCCGATCCACACGCTGATTGGTGTCCTTGTCGATGAGGGTGCCTAGCTTCGCTTCTATCTCGAACTGGATTCCGCGGCTGAGGATCTCTTGCATGTCTTCATTGTTAATAACGTTGATGAAGAGCCAGTCGGCGACTGTCTTGGTGATCTCCTCATATGGCTTAACGCCGGTGATACTGGCCTCCCATGGACCAAGGAAGTCCTGGGGAGTAGGCTCAGCTGGGGGTGCTTGGCTGTGGCTGGGTTGGTGGGATCGTGTTGTCTCGGGAGAGGCATTTCGGCTTTGGCGAGCACTACCCTCTTGCTTGCCATTGATATGGGAATGAATCCTCTTTTGTAGCACGAAATTGGCGTTGTTGGGCAATTTGCCATTGGTCTTGGCGCTTCTAGCCCAAGCTGGTGGCTCTGTTCGCCAAAGTCGTTTCTTCCGAGGCATGACGGGAGAGCTGGAGGGCTGCGAGCTTCGGGATTGTTGAGGAATGTGGCCGCCGTTAATTTCACCTGGAGGCGGGCGAGGTTCCTTTCGTTCGAGTTCCCTGGGGCTCAAGTCGCGATCTTCGAGTTTTCGCTTGGCTGGGGTGGCGCCTCGGTCAGAGTGATTAACCATGGCCTGAACAGTGGGTCCGGGCCTGGCCTCTGCTTCGCCGGCCGGGGGAAGATGTTCGGGGTTGCTCTGGAGAGAGGGTACGCGGGTCTTGGGACTAACGGATGCGCTTTGGCCCCTTTCGCTGCGAGAAAGATTTCGTTGGTGAGCCTCACTAGCTACCACGGGGGACTCATAAGTGCTTGAAATACGTTTGGTGGGTGGCGGAGGTGGGCGCGGTGAGCTCTGTACTTGTGCTTGTGTTTGTGATTGTGCTTGCGCGACTGCAGCACTCGAGGTGGATGAAAGTCTGTGCTGGTAGGGGCTTGGTGGTTGTTGTGCGTAGCTGCCCGCAACAGAGGCTTGTCTTGAACCGGCAGACATTGGTGGACCAACTGGTGTGGGCGGTTGAGAGCCCGGACGACCGTACTCGCCTGGTGGAGGACGAGGCGCGGCTACGGGGCTCCCCTGGGCATACGGAGCCCCAAACTGGTGCTGGCTTTGTGCAGATGTAGGCGTAGAAGAGGATTGAATCGACTGAGAGCGTTGGTGTGCGTACTGATGGGCGGTGCCAACCGAGCCAACAGGTGGCGTCTGCGGGACGGGATGCTGCCCGTGTTGCATGTATGGACCCTGATGATGCCCAGGGCCTGGACCTGGAGCATTCTGGGAGAAGCTTTCGCGTCGTTGAGGTTGGTACTGTGCTGGAGGATATTGATGTCGTTGTACAGGGCTGTTCATCTCGGGGGCAGGTTGTGAAGGGAACGGGTATCCAGCCGTCCCTCCTGACGAGGGAGTCGTCGCGGATCGATATGGCGAAGGAGCAGGAGCGGGGCCGCTGGGAGATCGCACATCGTGGAACGAGCCGGAGGGCTGGTGAGAAGGCGGCGCGGCACGTCCGGGGGGATACGGCCCAGGAGTCTGGTAAGGGGATGGTGGAGGATAGGCGCCAGGCGTGGGAGGCTGTTGGTGTTGGAGCTGCGGATGGGGAGCACGAGGCGACTGTTGAAGCTGAGAGTGAGGCTGGTGAGGACGAACAGGATAGTCCTGGGGAGGAGGCTTTCCCGGTGATGGCTGCGGTGGTGGTCGGGCGTAGTCGCGATATCCGTACTGGGCAGGGCTCTGGACAGGGTGAGGCTGCGGCTGGCGGTGATGCGGCTGCTCTTGAAGTCGCTGCGGCGGCAGCTGCTGCTTGGGCGTCGGAGGCGCCTTGACCGGAGCAGGGCCGCCGCTGTCGTTGAGGACGGATCGAAGATCCATATTGCAGGTCGTGTATCGTTATCGGTCAGGAACGGGTCGTGGTTCTAGTCGGGATCGAAGTCGTAATTTGCTGAGCCTGACGACAACGTGTATCGTCAAGGCGTCGGGTCAGTGTTAGGTGCAATGGCACGTCTCGCATTAGATCGTAGACGCGACAGGAGCGCAGAGAGAAACGATTCCGTGTTGGTATATATCAAGGATGACCAAAGTCAATCGAGAAACGTCGTCTTCCTCAAGGTTCGCGCAAAGGAGATGGGGATGCGTCGCAAGCGGACATGGATGAGTCCAGGGACCTTACGCCGCCATGGCGAGGCTGGGAGGATTGTCGAGGTCGATTGGCGCTGCCTGGCTGATGAACAGTCGGATCGCGAGGGGGGCGGATGGAGCAGATGGTAGTACGCGCTTGACACTTGTCGCTAGATGGCTATGCTCTGGTTGGGGATTTTTTCAGCAGGTGTTGGTGTTGTGTCTTGTCGTTTGCAAGGAACAAAGAAACGAAGACGAGGCGGAGCCAACCAGCAACAGTGCAGGGATGTGTGTCGCAATGGATGAGCAGTAGGACATTGGGGGAGCAGCTTCTATCCTTTTTTTTTTTTTTCTGTGCTCGTCACTTGGAGGTACTTGTGTTGATATGAGCAGTAGTATGGCAAGTAGAGGTACCATTCATACGAAACCCAGCCCGACTTGGAAGGGGTTAGGCATCGCATCCTAGGCCAGTGTCCAGGGGCGCATCCTGGCCAGATGTTCGCACTTACAGCTTTTCAGTGCTGGAAAATGCAGCACGCCACTGTTCACCCGCATGGAATGCACTGTATTGGAGTTGGACTTGGACCCTGTCGCATTAGGGCCTCCATCAGGGGGGGGAGCGCGGTCTCTGGGCGCTCACAATACCGACAGTTTTAGTGGATGATCCATATCCTTTCATTTCAGCCTTGCCAGTTCTCTTTACGAACATCCTTGAAAAGATGTCGTCAATTCCTTCTGTTCATCCATGTTCCCCCGGATGCTCGCCTCGACGTCATGAACCTCGCGAATGGTCTCTATGCTTCGGTATGTCTTTTTGTCCGAATTCTCCATTGTGTGCGTTTGTGCGTGTGTGGCCATGTCTTGTAGTCTCATGTATGTCTCGCGTTGCACAACAGAGCTCCGTGTCCGCAGCCTGTTTCCCATCCGTGACTTTGGGCTAGCAGCCAGACAGTGCCACGTAAACGCTTCTTGGTGCTCTGCACTGCCGTAGCCAAGCTATTCCCCCGCTAAGATGAGCTACAGTAGCTTGCCGTCCCGCCTGTAGCGCTCAGGTAGCTGCCTCGTGTGTCCGTACGGTCCGTCGCTCGGTGGTTGGTAAATATGAGACCGGATGGCTGCCTGCGTTGGACGTGATGTTTGATTACGAGAGGTCCTTGTCCTAAGTTTGTCTGGCTTTATTTCACCGTGTTTGATGTCGAGAACTGCCGAGAAGTCTGGAGCTGCGATCAATCCGAGTGGGCGCGAACCAAGCTCCTTGGAGGGAAGCTCAGCGCAGCCCTCCGCCTGTTCAAGTGTTGACGTGCATGAGATAGTCAGCTCGAGGAGAGCGGGGGTTTTCACACCGCGTGAGACTTGGTACGTAACTATCCATTTGGCAGATGGACATTAGCAAGACATTAATTCAACGGGCAACAAGTCTCACGTCTGAGCTCGTTTTTCCGGTTGAAGCTCCCTGCGCATAAACGAGCGTGTGTATTTGGGCCCCATGCATTAATTAATGGTAAGTCATTATTCTCAGATGAAAGTTATGTCGAATGGTATGCACAACTTGTTCCAATTGATCACGTGCCTATCTTCAAGCACGTTATCGGAGCGACCGTGCGTCGAGCCAATGATTGGCCATTCTTTTCCTAACGAAATAGCTTAGGCAGACGTCGTCCGCGTCGTCGCAGCGTTTCCAATCGCAAAAACCCCAACTGCAGCTGAGTCAGCCCGGATTAGGTAAGTACTTTTCCCTTTGTGGTGTGTCCTCAGCGATTGTGCGGTCCCTGCCAACGCCTCAAAGCTCCCCCCCGGTCCATGCGTTGTCTGCAAGGCAGAGCTGTGCCTGACGTGGACCATCTCAAGTTTCCCTCTCAGCAAAACATCCGCCTCATCTTCATTACCTACTCTTCTTACCATTCTTCCGGAGCCTCAGACTCGCATCTCTCCAACCTCACACCCCGTACCCAAGAGGCTCTTTCATATGCCCTTGGGCTTGTACGGCAATCGTCCTTTTGCGTCCAGCCCCCTCGTACCTCTTGAATCGCCTCTCGTGGTCCTCCAACACTCACTCGCCCGCCCGTCCGATCCATCGCACAACTTCAAGATGCCCGGTCTCGTGTCAGCGACCGGCGTCCTCGCCTTCCTCAACGATGATGAGCCCGAGCTCAAGGTCTTCGCCCTCCAGACCCTCAATGATGACATTGACACTGTCTGGACCGAGGTGGCTGCCGCTCTGATCCAAATGTGCGTTTCAGACCTGTTCCTCAACCGCCGTCGCCCGTCAGCTAACCCTTCCCAGTGAGGCACTATACGAGGATGAATCGTTTCCGGAGCGTCAACTCGCCGCCCTCGTGCTCGCCAAGGTCTACTACCACCTTCAGGCTTACAACGACAGCATGGTGTTTGCCCTTGCTGCCGGCGATCTCTTCAAGCTGGATGCGCCTGGCGAGTTTGAGGAGACCATCATCTCGAGGTGCATCGACCAGTACATTGCCGTCACCGCTGCCGAGAAGTCTGCTCCTAAGGCTTCCAAGAAAACCAATCTCCCCGAGCTCACCACCACCTTTACATCCGGCTCCAATGCTGTCCTGTCCCCTACAACGCCTTTCTCGCAAACGACTCTGCCTCCCAAGTCTCTCCTGTCGCGCGACTCCATCGACAATGCCATGCTCGAGGCTGATTTCCAGCCAGCCTTCAAGACGGGCAGGTCCGGCTCGATTGCTAAACTCCCGGATCAAGCCACTGATTCTCTGCAAAGGGTAATCAACCGTCTTTTCGAGGGCTGCCTGAAGGGGGGTCGGTACAGACAAGTGGTTGGAATCGCTGTGGAAGCTAGGAATCTTGAGATTCTCCGACAGGTCATCAAGCGTGCCAGTGACGACGAGAAAAACGCCAAGTCTAAGGCTCAGGACGGTTCTCCTGGTCCTACTGAGGATTTGATGGAGTACACCCTCGCCATTTGCATGGATATTGTCCAGGAGCGAAGCTTCCGAACAGAGATTCTGAGATTAATTCTCGACCTTCTTAACGAAATCCCCAACCCGGATTATTTTGCCATTGCCAAGTGCGTCGTCTACCTCGACTCTGATGAGGAGGCATCCCGCATGCTCCAAACTCTGGTCGAAAATGGCGACCATTCCTCGATTGCCAATGCCTACCAGATCGCCTTCGATTTGTACGACAATGGCACTCAAGAGTTTCTTGGGAAGGTTTTGGCTTCACTCCCGTTGGGTGAGCCTCCCAAGAAAGTGGAGGACGAGAAGAAGGAGGACGAGTCCGAGTCAGAACCTCTCATCGAGAACCAGCAGGAGACCCCCGAGAAAGAGCTTCCCGAAGAGGTTGCCAAGGCTTACCGCAACATTCGATCAATCCTGGACGGTACCAAGACGATCCAGCTGAACCTCGAATTTCTGTACCGAAACAACCGAACCGACCTCAGCATTCTCAACAAGGTGCGCGATAGCCTAGAGGGCCGCAGCTCCATCTTCCACACCGCCGTCACGTTCTGCAACGCCTTCATGAACCAAGGTACCACCAACGACAAGTTCTTCCGTGACAACCTCGATTGGCTAGGCAAGGCTGTTAACTGGTCCAAGTTTACTGCCACTGCCGCTCTCGGTGTTATTCATCGTGGAAATCTAGCTCAGTCGAGAAAACTGCTTGAGCCCTACCTCCCTAGACAGGGTGGCCTCAGTGGTGGCTCCATCTTCAGCCAGGGGGGTGCCTTGTATGCGTACGGTCTTATCCACGCCAACCACGGTGCTGACGCACTCGAATATCTCAAGGACCAGCTCAGCACGGCTGAGGAAGAGGTTGTGCAGCATGGCGGTGCCCTCGGTCTTGGTATTGCTGGCATGGCTACCGGTGACTGGGACATATTTGAGAGCCTCAGGGATATCCTGTTCCAAGACTCTGCCCTCAACGGTGAGGCTGTCGGTCTGTCCATGGGTCTCATCATGCTCGGCACTGGCAACGTTAAGGCTATTGAAGTCATGATCACTTATGCTCACGAGACAACTCACGAGAAGGGTGTTCGGGGTCTCGCTATCGGCATGGCTCTCATCATGTTTGGCCGTCAGGAGGGTGCCGATGTTCTCATTGAGGGCCTACTCAACGACCCTGATCCGACTCTACGATACGGTGGTATTATGACCGTTGCTCTTGCCTACTGTGGTACTGGAAGCAACAAGGCGATCCGAAAGCTCTTGCACATTGCTGTCAGTGATGTCAACGACGACGTGCGCCGAATCGCTGTCATGAGTCTCGGCTTCATCCTCTTCCGCAAGCCTGGAAGCGTTCCCCGCATGGTTGAGCTTCTTTCCGAATCGTACAACCCCCACGTCCGATACGGCTCTGCCATGGCATTGGGCATCTCCTGCGCGGGCACTGGACTGGACGAGGCTATTGACCTCCTTGAACCTATGATGAAGGATCCTGTCGACTTTGTGCGCCAGGGAGCTCTCATTTCTCTCGCCATGATCATGGTCCAGCAGAATGAAATTGTCAACCCCAAGGTCACATCCATTCGCAAGACCCTCAAGAAGGTGGTTGGCGACCGACACGAGGATGCCATGACCAAATTTGGTGCGGCTCTGGCTCTTGGTATCATCGACGCTGGTGGTCGCAACTGCACCATCGGACTGCAGACGCAAACTGGAAACCTCAACATGGCTGGAATTGTCGGTATGGCCGTGTTCACCCAGTACTGGTACTGGTTCCCCTTCACTCATTTCCTGTCCCTGAGCTTCTCGGCCACATCCATCATTGGCCTGGACCACAACCTGGACATGCCTGACTTCAAATTCCATTGCGCCACGCGCCCCAGCCTATTTGACTACCCTCCCGAGCAAGAGGTCAAGACTGAAGAGGGACCTGCCCTGATTGCGACTGCTATTCTGTCGACAACCGCCCAGGCCAAGCGAAGAGCCCAGAAGAAGGAGCGGGCTCAGCGACGCGAGAGCATGGACATCGACACAGCCCCCGTTAAGACCGGGGATAAGATGGAGGTTGATGAGGAGAAGAAGGTCGACGACACCAAGGACAAGAAGGAGGGAGAGGAGAAGGAACGAGCCATTTCCCCCGACACAAAGAAGAAGCCCGAAAAGGAAAAGGTTGGGTACGACATTGAGAACATCACACGTGTTCTCCCAGGCCAGCTCAAGTACATTAGCTTCCCGGCTGGCCGATACAAGCCCGTGAAGAAGGTATGTTTTCTCTCGGTCTAGATGCTTGGCTATGTGATCAGTAACTAATTCAAATATAGCCTACCGGTGGTCCTCTGCTCCTACACGATACGCAACCTGATGAACCCAAAACACTACTCGATGAGAAGCTTAAGAAGGTGACGATTGAACGTGCCCCCGTTGCTGGCCAAACTACCGGCCGTAGCGGGCGATCGGCGGCAACTAACAGGGCGCTGATCGAGGGACTGGTGGCCGATCCCTCGCGGGCTGGCTCTAACAGCGCAGTGATGCAACAACTACTCCGCAGCCAGGGCCGGTCACCATTCGGGGCCGACCCCCAGACTCCCGGTGACCGGGGTATCGGTTCGGGGGCGGCAGCAGCAGCTGGAGTTTTGACGGCGGTTGATGAGGATGGCGAGAATGATCAAGAAGCCGAGTTGCCCCGGGACTTTGAGTATTTCTCAGACAACCTAGATGACGACGATGAGGATGACGAGTAAGGGTACGGCAGTATATTGCCAAGGTTGACATGTACATCTATAGCAGCTTGGTCGGAAGGGATACAGGAGCCAGGGAGGATGGGTTACGTTGTATACTACGTCTCGGTGGGATGTACACAAGCACCAAGGATGACGGGTAGACCCTTAATTACCGCCGGAGACTGCAATTTGCAGAAGGCCGGCGCTATTCTGATTTGTTTTGTTTAATCTTGACTGTTGGGTGTGGTAATGTGATGACATGAGAACTTGCTCAAGACAGCGGGTTTGCTCTTGTGAAGCTTGATACAGCTAAACGAGGCACAAAACTAAACCACAGACACATAACTAACACGCTCTCATCCTTGCCAAAAACGCCATATTCACGACTGCCGCCCTTCGGCGTCGATCAATTAAATATTCTCCCATCCCTCATAGGGATCGTCGGGTCCTTCTTCACCACTAGGCGCCGGGGGGGAGTTCGAATATACACTCAAGCGATGCCACGCCGTCGCCAAGTTGCCTCGCACATTCCACGTCGCCGCATGGCTCTCGGGCTGCGTATTGTACGACTCATCCGTCGCCTTGACGATGAAGGTGGCACACCGTTTTTGGCGCGATGCCTGGTCGTCCTCGGGCTGGCTGGTGATGGGAGAGAAGGCGTCCATGGGTACGCAGCCGTCGTATGTCCAGCGGCGCCAGGACCAGGAGCCGTGTGAGTCGTTCTTGGTGCGGTCGGGGATGATTTTGGCCTGGGACCAGGATTTGCCGTTGTCGAGGGACACGTCGACGCGGACGATGGCTCGGCCGCCGCCCGAGTAGGCGTAGCCGCTGAGAGACGCTTGTTGCACGTATCGTCTTCTGTCCGTCTTGTCGTCGTTGGATGTCGTCGTCTTCGTCCATTCGCCCAGTTTGTATCCTGTGATGGCGCTCTGCACAGGCATCTCCTGGATCGCAGGCGCCGTCTCCCAATCGACGTGCGTCTGGTTCGGCCCAAAGCACTTGTAGTCTTTGCGCTGCCACTGGCTCCAGCTCTCCTCGTCGCTGAGCGTCACGCGGCTCAGCCACTTGACGGAGCGCGCGGCGACGTGGCCGGGCACGATGGCGCGCAGGGGAAACCCGTGGTCGCGCGGCAAGGGCTGGCCGTTCATGCCGTACGCCAGAAGCACATCGCCCTGAGGATCGACGGCTTTCTTGATGGGGATGCTGGCGCCGTAGGCCTCGAGGCCCGAGAACTGCACGTGCTTGGCGTCGCTGGTGCCGGCGACACCGGCGGGCACGTCGAAGCCCGCGTCGGCCAGAACGTCGGAGAGAAACACGCCCTCCCAGCAGGCGTTGGAGATGGCGCCGACGTTCCAGGGCAGGCCGTTAGCCTTGCGTCCGGAGCCCTCGCTCATGTGCCTCCTTCGGTTGCCCGAGCACTGCAGGGCGGCGGTGACTCTGCGGGTCGGGAACTTGATCTTGAGCTGGTCGAGGGTGTAGACCTTTTCGTCGCCGTTGGGGAGCTCGATGGTGAGGGTGTGCTTGCCGGGGTCCTCGGCGACGGTGGGCACCCACATGTGGTTGCGGACGTAGAAGAGTTCGTTTGGGGTCAAGAAGTCGCTGGCCATGGCGTCTGCGGGGGTTTCTGCGTTGCGCGGCTTGGACGTCATGGTGATGAGGGCGGGATGGCGCTCCGGGTCGTCTGCGAAGGGGTCTTCGATTTCCTCGCGGGCGGGCTTCCCGTCGACGAGGTCTGCGGCGTCGACGAGGCCGATGAGATACTGCTTGAGGATGTCGAGGACGTAGTCGTTCTTGTGGATGGCGAAGATGTCCCAGTACGGTTCGATGGAGCCGCCGGCAGCTCGAAGGATGACATCGCCGCCGGGGTGGCCCTCGATCCAGTCGGTGATGTCGTAGACTTTGTCGCCGTGGATGACCCAGGGACGATCGGAGGTGCCGTGGTGCTTGCGAACATCTTGTATACGGAAACGAGGAAGACTGGCATCACGAGTATCTACAACGTCCGGGCTGGTGGTGATTGGAGAGTCGCATTTGGTGGGGGTGGCGTGGTATAAGCTGACGGCAAAGACGAGAGAGGCGGCGCCTGAGAGGAGGGCGACAGTCTGGAAACCTGGATACTTGTAGGCGATGTGTTGTTTCCTGGGGGAGGGATGTGGGAATTGTTTGGTGGGCGTTGAGTTGAAGAAGCGACATTGTGGTGCCGTCGAGGAGGCGGCTTGTGAGGGAGGAAAGGCACGAGGCCGCGATAACCGGGTGATTATGCGGCGGGCTGAAGGAGAGAAGGCGGACATGGTTGATGATAGGTAGGGTTAGGGTTGGGGGAGATGAGATGGAGTGAGGCGAGGTTCCTATAAGCCGTTTGAAGCTCGGCAAGTAGGTAGACAGAGGCTCCGGGGGAAAGAGTCGATGATCAGGAAGGGACGTTGGCCGAAGAGGCCTCGGACACGTAAGTCGAGCGCCCCTGACAGGCGTTGGACGATGGTGATGAGTTGACGCGTGTCTTGTGTCGTGTCGTTCAGGTCAAGGGCGAATGATAAACGGGGAAATTCTCGGAGTTGTCAAGCAGAAGGAGCGGCCATGATGGAAACGAGGCGTTGCTTCTATATCTGAGAGCAGAGGGTTGTCGTACAACACACATACACAGTCGTATGAATTAAGCCGGTCAGCAGTGAGCAACACGTGAAGACGGATAATTTCATCAAAAGGGAGGGGAGACGAACGGCAAGATATAATACTTGCCTACCTACTGGTCACACCCCTGAACGGTAGAAGAGGTATCGTAACCGACAATTGCCGTGAGAAGCCATCGGTCGGACTAATAAGACAATGCGAATTAGACACGAACGAGACAAGTTCCAATTGGATTTTACGTCACTTGACGTTGTTGGCTGGAAGTGACAGCGGGAGGCCAAAAGCCCCACTCAATCGGCGATGGATTCTATCGGCGATTGACTGTGCCTCAAGCAGGAAGTGAGATGCACCATGATTTGATGCGGGAACATGGATAGGAAACTATCACCATTCGGTCACCGCTACGTCTGCAACCAAAGCAATGCAACGATAACCGAGTTTGGGCCAGTCTGGGGTAGGTCCGCAATGCCGCGTCAACAGCAGACCCTCACGCCAGATACAGTCGGAATCTGAGAATGGCTTGGTTGCATCTCGCCTTCCATCTGACCGGACAGATCCAATGCACAGCACAGATAGGCGACCATCCATGTGGCACAAATTGCATTGCCTGCCTAGATTGCTAGGCCAACCCCGAAATCAGCCCCCTCCTCCCCCGAGTCCTTCGGCCGGTGAAAAGCGGGCCTCGGCACAACTGGAGACTTCCTCCGTGATCCGCCCACCCTCCGGGCCCCGGCCACATCCGGTCCGACGCACAAAAAGAGGCTCGAACGAGGATCTAAAAAGAAAAAGAAAAGGACATTTTATAATAACGAAACGGAAGAAGAACTATAACTGACCCGCGTAGACAAAACCTGCAAGCAACATAAGACCAACTTGATTCCCATTTTCCTCGACACCAGCCGGTCCTGTTCCTGGCCCCGAGGCTTCCCGGTATTTCACTAAGCCGGTTCAATCTTGTCCCAATCCTCTTCCCCTGGTTCCTCCTTCAGCTCCCTCTTCATTTCCCCGGCCGTCTTCTCCCCCTCCTCGGTCGTCTCCTCCTCGTCTTTGGCCATCGTCTTCTCTTCGACCGTTGTCGTCTCCTCGACCGTCGTCTTCTCCTCCTCGACCATTGTCTTCTCTTCCTCGATGGTTGTTTTCTCGTCCTCGATGGCTGTCTTCTCGCCCTCTATCGTTGTCTTCTCGTTCTCGATCGTAGACTTCTCCCCCTCAACGACGGTCATGGTATCAGAACTACTCTTCATCTCAAGAGCAGGCCCCTTGCCCTCTTCCTGACCGCTGTGACTCTGCTCCGACGTCCTAGCCACAGTCTTAACCACAACCTCGGTCTGAACGTCCTTCTTCACGACGTTCTGCTTCGCGACGCCCTCTTTCGCACACAGCCGTGCAATCACAGCGTCATGTCCGTACCTTTCACTCAACGTCATCTCCACATCCGCCTTCCTTCCACGTCTCTTGTTCTCGACTCTCCTGAACAGATCCGTAAACGCCTCCCACACCGACTTAGCCACTTCCTTCAGGCCCTTGGCCAGCCTTTTGGGTTGATCCTTCTTCATTTCTCTGTAACCCTTCTTGAACTGGCCGTTTCTGCCCTTGCGCCACATGTCGGCGATCACGATGCCGAAGAGCACGAGGAAGCACAGCGCTAAGAGAAGCAGGACGAGAAACTTCTCACCCGTGCGGCCGTGCATGGTCCAGGCTGTCGCATTGTTGGCCTCTGTCTCGGCCGGCTTTGGTGCATCCTGAGGAGCGACACTTATATTACCTAGTACCGAACTAACCACTAGATGACTGTGAGCTTGCGCTTTCATTTCTTTGACTGGCAGGGTTCGTGCGGTTTCTAGCCATAGCAGGGTTTGCCTTGACTTACTCATAGTGTCATCTCTTCTACCATGTGGCGAGGGTAGCACACCCGACAACGATCTCGCCATGATGTTGCGAAGTGCCACGGTCGTGCGGAACGGAGCCGACGTGTTAGTCCCGATTACGGCCATGTTTGGGGTAAACTCGAGGTTATGTGTGCGAGAAGTGTGGGATTAGGTGGAAGGAGATGGGAGGGATGAGAGATTTATTCCCCGCCTCTAAGTCGTCATGTTGTCGAAAACTTTGTCGAGAAACTTAACCACAAGCCAGAGCCATCATGGTACCATAACATCAACTTTGTTAGCAACACGGCGTCTAAGTTGCAGGTAATCTGCCGAGTGGGGAACTTACTGTGTGTTCCCGATATCAGGTCCCGGCAGATATCAGACTCTCCATCTAACCACGTGTGGGTAAAAAGAAATCAAAATCGACGGCCTGGTTGGCGAGTATCAGGCTCCCATGGTGAAAATTTCCGCTGCGGTTGACACTGAAGGTTGCGAAAAGGCCCAAAGGAATACTCAACATGACGTTATTCATCTATCAGAAAGAATGCTTCACTTTGCCAAAAGCCAAATCGTTTCCTGATCCTCTGTGAATGCATGCCCAGATCCCTCACTCCAAGAGTATATCATGGACTAAGGAAGCTGTCAATATCCACGCGCTCCAAGAAACAGACGCTCTCAAATTCTATCCAATACTGAGCTAATCGGTCGTGACTGATGAGCAATAATCGGGTTTCAATATACTTTTCTATTCACAGTTTCGCATTAGCCGAGAACCTGTATGAGCACAGTACACGCTTGCTTGAACTGACCATTGTAAAAGTTTGTCTCGGCAACATGGCCTTGACTACGAACCATCCTGACTCCATAAAATGGCTCGTCGGTAGCGTGCTCGACATGACCGTTATTGCTCAAGTCATCGACGATAAAAGTATGCTCACCACGGGGCACGTTGGGGTCGCCCGTCAGCTTAATAGCCTCCAGTCGACCTTGGTGAATGAGCACGTCTGTTCTTCTCGCTTCCCACTCTGCATCTGTCTCCGTCCCTCGCCGCTCAATGCCCAACTCCATGTCTGTGGGGACCTTCTCATCGTCCGGTTGATGTATTAGTATCAGCTCGGTTCCATGACCATTGTAATCGCCAATCCAGATGCCTCGCCAGGGTTTCAGAGGTGTAGGCGTATAGAGGTATGGGTCAAGTGTCGCAAATGAGACGATGCTCTCCCCCATACGCACGCCAAAATCGTTGGCGACGGCACTGACACGGTAATTGTCCACCAACATGGTCGGCGACGCATTACCTATCAACGGGGCCAAGTGAGGGAAAATGCGGCGGCTGGTGGAGGGTCCGGACATCTGTGCCCAGGTGTGGATCTGAAATGCTCGATCATATACTTCTGAGCGAGTACTCGGGCGGTCGAGGAGTGCGGAGCAGATGTGGTGAGAACTTGGGATGGCTGGCGGCGGCCACACCCGACGATATGGATAGCCCAATAAAAAGCAACTTTGGACCACGTCTTCATCCATGGAGGTAGCGAGACGAAAGTTCCTGTACATACTATTCATGCGATCGTCAAGCTGCATGGGTATCTCATCGGCATAGCGATTGGCATCGGGCCGCTGGGTGAAGAGCTGTTCGGCCTCGGGCCGTTGAATGCCAAAGTGGAGGATAGGTTGATCGAGGTGTAGTGAGACCTGAGGCTTGAACTCGGGAACACTGACGGTAACGCCGTCCATATGCCAGTCTTGACTCGATCGGCCAGTGTTTCTCGATACTAACTGGTAGCCATCAATGGCGCCGCGTCTGGGGTCGAAACGTACAATAATTAATTTCCCGTGCATGTCGAGATGTTCCGTGAACCAGATCTTGTACTTGGGGAGGAACCAAAGACGATCATGAGCAACGTAAAGGTCGCGGAAGCTTTCGCATGCACCAGGCTCAGTAAGCGTGACGCCGGGGACGTTTTCTTGAACAATTGGGCGCCAATATTTATCGGAGATGGCGTATCCCCTTAGTTTACGACATGTCGCAGAGAGCGTGACGAGGTCGAATGCAGATAGGTTGAGCACAATCATGTCGATTAGCTCTCTAGGAAGACCGAGAAGTTCCTTAGGCGAAGGCGAAGGACATGGCAAACCCTCCTGGCCAAGGGCCACTGATGAATCTGGCATCTTGTCTGCGGAGCGTGACGGCTACCGTCGTTAGAATTTGTTGTTCACGGTCGATGTTCAGGGTAGGCGAATAGTGCGGAGAAGCTGATGAGAGTCGCTCATAGTTCTGTTTTCCCCCAGAGACGGGTGAGGTCGCCAAGGTAGTGTTGCTGAATGACACAAGATAGTAATAATCGAGTGGGCGACGGGGCGATGGCTGAGTGCTGAAGAGATGCTGCTTAATCGTGCGCTTTGATGACGCGGTTAAGTTGGTAAATGCAAGCGAGAGGTTGTCGTGGGTCTTAGTCATCAGAGTAAACGATATCCTTATTCGCTCCTGCCATATTTCCATGCGAGGGAAGTTGCCCCAACTTGGATGCTTGCAGATGCAAATTAACAAGCAATTACTTGACGAAATAAACTACAGAATAAGTAAGGAGATATCTAGAATGAAGGGTGTTCATCTAAAATTAGAATTGGTTTGCTGTGTTTGCTTGTGATTGTTAGCGCCTCACCTATCTTAGCTACACTTTCACAGCTTTTCTGCAATAGCTCTCATTACAAAGTTCAGTGAGGTTGTTGCAGCACCTTGGGAAAATGAGGTTATTCATATGTTTCATCCAATACGGACGAAATCGAGCTCATGGTAAATCACGCAGCGTTGCAATCATGACACGCACAATCATCGACTTATGCATCTAAGCACACCAACCCCAGCATATCGCTGTAACAGAGCCCCCAACCCCACGAAGCCATCACCAAAAGGTACGTACCTCGGGACCAGTGCCAACATCATCTCGACGGGAGCCCAAATTTGCCCCCTTTGCCTTTCCATCGCATCATTCCCTGTTTTCTTTCTTCGCACCAGCGAGTTCTTTTCAGCCAGGCAGTCACGCTGCGTGAATTCAACCGTCTGATTCTATATTGTATTGTTATATATTTCTGGCTCACCTCCCTTGTTGGATACTCGCGCAACGACCCACGCCACCCTTGTGTGAATGATCTCATCAAGCGATCCCCCAAGACCGGGACCTGTTTATTCTACGCCTGCAACCTAAACTTATCCATGATGTCCGGGCTACTACCGTTGATATCGGAGATCCTCCCCATGATAATGCCCGCTGCTACCCGCATCACCAAAGCCAAGCAGCTCGAGCCCTCCCACCCTACTGTTGAGGGACCTGTCATCCAGCGGGACGCTATCGTTAACAAGTGCGATCGGATGTGTGCATCGAGTAAGACTGTGCCATGCTTCTTGTTTTGACTCATGCCTCGTAGTATTTGGGTGCCGTGTCAATCCTACCTTGCTAACTTTATACAAGCTCTCACCATCCGGCCTAACTCTGTCTCGACAATTCGACATAATAGCGAACAAGGTAAAATCCTGCCGAGGTTCCACGCAAGACTCTAAAAACCAAGGCTTACATGATCTCAAGATGCCATCGTTTACACAATATCGGGAAATGGCATCCTGGTCGTCAACGAGGGCTTGGCAATGGAACTCAAGAACCATGACCTCGCCCCTGGTGACTTCGCCTTTGTGCCCGCCTGGACGGAGCACCAGTTCAAGAATGAAACCGACCAAGATGCCGTCTGGCTCGTCATCCAGGGCGGGCCCCATCCCCTCGGCGCTGACCTGGCTGATTGGGGCGGCGACATGGTTACTGTGCATTAGAACCTTGCGTTGGGACATGGTTGTCTCAAAAAAGTGTCTATTATGCTCCTCTATCATGCTCTAATATGAAGAGTCTATCATGAAACAGAACTCTCTATCCCGCAATTTGACCTAACCATGCGGACCATTGAGCCCGATGCAGCGGCATCGTCGAAGAGCTGCGCATGGTCCAAACTCGGATGCATCACCACCTTGAGGTTCTCATGGCCATCAACACTCGGATCTTGGACGTTGCGTTCGGTACCGCCAAGATAGTCCAAGACTATCGCAGTGTCGACAATCAGGTCTCGTCCAGCAAGACTCACCACGACTTTTCTCTCCATCTTTCGACCATCCGTCTCCGACACCAACAAGTCATCTTTCCACAGAATATTCTCCCGCCAGAAAAAATGTCGTCCCAGACATAGCGCCACTCCCGGGTCGGTGCTCGCAAAGTACCACAGCAGCCACTCGTTGGCCCTTTTAGGCAGCCGTCTTGTAAAGTTGTACGCAACATGGGGGAGCTGCAGCGTGATGGTGACAGGGTCGATCAACGCCACGGAAGAGATGCGATGTTGCAGATGTGGAGTATGGAGCATATGCGTGGTCAAAACGGAACCGTACGAATGCGAGGCGACTGCGAAATCTTGCCAACAGTGATGGTCGATAATGGTGGTTATTTGCGTCACAAACTCGGCCTTAGTGGGAATGGGAGCGCCCAGTCGGAACGAGATGGGCAAGATCTCGATGGCGATGACTCCAATGTTGCCTTGCTCGTTCTTGTTCGACGCCAGGTTCGCTATGAAGCGCACATATGTCCAAAGCCCAACACCAATGCCATGGAAGAAGACGACGGGTAGTTTGTCGGGAGCAGAGTGCTGCCGATGCCAGTAACTCAATTCAGGTGATGGGGAGTAGCGACCCTTGACAAGCTCTTGAGGGCGCGGGGGGAAGATGCGAAGAGCGTTGGCTCGACTCCTGCGATGATATTGAAAGCCATGGTACATCATGGCGAGATGGGTTGCCTGGTCGACAAAGAAGATGATGATGTACCAAGCCAGACTTCGATAGACTGACTTGATCTCGTCGAAAGTCAAGCGCAAACTCTGAGCATTGCCGCGACCTTCCTTCAGCGGGCTTCCTAGATGCTCTTCGAGTAGAGCAATGTACTCGTCGAGCTCTTGGCTGATGGCTTCCTCGTCGTCGAATGTGCCGTCGCTGCCTCTCTCGAAGAACCCCCAGAGGAGGAACTCCTTGACATTTTCGCGTCGGATCTCATCGCGCGGCGCGCCTAGGAACCAACCCTGCAAGTACATCTCTGCGCTGTGAATGTTGGCCATGCACTTGTGAAACAAGGCCTTGCGTTCAGGCGGCAACAAAGGTTCCGGGTGCTGGGCATTTTGTTTGAGCCTGCGAAGGAAAGGGCGGTAAATCAAGAGGAAGAAGACGAGTTCTGCTAAGAGTGCTGTGTTGAGAACCTGAGTGATGAGCAAAGAGAAGGCCTGCGATCGGTAGACGAGAAACAGGTTGACAAGGGAGACGGCATAGATGAGAGGTGTGTATTGGAGAAGGAAGATGGCGATGCGGATGAAGATCCATTCTGGCAATGAGGTGCCAATCATGGCGGTGTTGGAGGGCCCGGATGAACCGGATTGTGTCTATTGAACCAGTGAGAGGAGAAAGCGGATGAAAGTAGTGCAGAGAATAAAGATGTAATGGCGACTTTTATGATGATGTATGGTGGTGATGCGGTGGTCGACAGCGGAAACAGGTACCACTGCTTGTCCTCGTAGGACTATTTTGTTGGGGCGTGTCTGCGATTGGGGAACCTCAGAGTGGCCTGAGGCAACCCCACTGATTATACTGGTGACAGGATGGAAGGAATGAAGAATCAATCGGACCTTCCAATGAGAAGGCAGCATGCTGGGGAAAAAAAAATTAATGGCAAGCTCTGATAGCTCTTCACAGAGCATTTCTGCATGAGCATCACGACTTCTTCCTCGCTAGCTACCTCGCTAGCATGCTTTTATAAGTGCTCATGTTGGCCTCCAAATATGCCATGCCGGCGCGGATGTGGAGACACGGCATCCGCAACTTGGCTGGGCTGGCATACGCCATGATGGCGCTGCTATGCGAGACGGTGCCGGCTCTTGAAAATATGTGCATTGAACGTTTCGGCGATCTAGATTGCTATAGAATGGCCATTGAAGAATATGTCATTCGAGAAAGAGGAGGGTAAGTGACCCGAGTACCCAGTCGACAGCCCAGGTATGATAGTCAACGGGCGAGCGTTTCCCGAAACCGTCATCCGCAGCGGTCCCAAACCGTCGCAGGCATCGCCATATCGAAGAGATGCAGCTGGGGACAAAGAAATAGAGACAAAATGACAACCAAGCAGCGATTGTGGAATTCCTATATAGGGCATTTCACGGCGGAAATACAGTGCGGACACGGCCTGGAAGCAGTTCATCGAGGAAGTTATGCCACGTACGTAGTTTATATGACAGTAGAAATAGTCAAATTGAGTGATAAAAGTATCCCTTCGATGAAGAAGAGACATAGCAATCATGTTCTATCATGTTCTGACGAAGGCCGGATGCAGAACGAGGAGTGTCAGCCCTGGCGGTGCTAGACATAGCAAGTGGTCGAGATGCCAACCTTATAGTATCCAGTGAGTACTTGGAGATAGGCTGCGAGGAGCCTAAACAGACTCTATAGCATTTTGAGTCCTTAGACGGATGTCTGAGCCATGGACAAAGGCGAAAGGCGGCCAAGTGTGGCGATTGAAGCCACGATGCATACAACACCAACATTGACACGACCCTGGTCCCCAACCAGAAGAGTCTCCGGACCCTGGGAAAAAATATTCTGGCATGATACTGATGGCATAATACGAGTGTGCACCCATCTGAACCGTCGCAGGGAGACTTGTTGGTGAACTTGAGGGGCCTACGAAGCTGTGAGTCTGCTGGTGGTTGATACCCATCAAGCCTGGATGCCACCTAATGACGACGAACAATCCACGAAATGATCTTTCGGAGCAAGAAAAAGAACATAAAGGCATCTAGACGTTCTGGGGAGATAGAATTACAGTGTATATATGGAAGACACGCTCCAATACCCCTTCCACGGCCGAGCTCCCTCCCAGCGGCATAGGTGGATGGTATTTGATACCGAACCTATTCTATCGAGACAGAGCTATCCAACCATGTCTTTTTCGTGACTTGTTCGATGGTCCCAGACTCACGTCGTTGGAACAATATTGGAAGTGTAAAGCAAATGTGAGACGGCCTGATAGGTCGAGGGGGAGGACGACTGAGGTTGGGTGCAGGCATTTGATTGGCCAGATCCGGGGGCCACCGATCCTCGAGCGTCCTCACTTAAAGGCCGCCTCCCCCGTCCCTCGTCCTTTTCCTCGTTCCCTCCCTCCTTCATCTTCATTATCATCTTTCATCAGAATTCATCCACACAACTTTCCCATGCCTCAAGCCACTTGGCTTGCATCCTTCCATCACCCCTGAGAACCACTTGCACCCCAATATCAAGGCACTGCCCCATCCACCTGGCTGATATCGCCGTCGTCGCCCCCCCATTGCCCTTATACGGTCCCGCACCATATTATATTGTCATCCTCCTCTCTTCTTCAGCCCATCTCGCGCCCTCTCACCATCCCATCATGCTCTGCCCTTTACCACACTGTCCTCCCCCACTTACACTCGAGCCTGTGAATGACCAATTCTCAGGCTGGGGTCGACCAAACCGCAGATGTATCTGGCAGTTCTATCAATCAGAAGAAGATGTCGAGCCATCACATCTAAGCTATTCCCCTGTCGAACATTCTCCAAAGAGACGCAGATGCGATGCCTCGTCAGCCGACCAGCGGCTTGGCGGAGACGACGGCAAGACACCCTCGTCTGATGACCGACATTTGTCTTGGGATTCGGACTACGTTGATTTGCAGCCATCTCCTCGCCTTGAACCGACTCCAAGTCATCATCTGCCGTCTCTCTCAGGGGTTCGTACGCCGTTGCTTGGCGACTCGTACATGTCGCTGCAAGGCCCCAATGGTGGACTTGAAGTCGAGTGCGATTCTCTAGACAACCAAGTCGCCATGACTGGGTCCTGGTGCGATCAAACTGCGACGGATAAGATTGAACACCCGCCTGAGCTCATGGATTCTCCGAAATATTTCTGGGGGAATGACTGGCGTCCGCCAACCCCAACGGAAGAAAGACTCCCCACGCCTGACTTACCACCCCTGTGCACTCACTATGAGTTTTGCACATGCTGTCGAAATGAGAAAGACAAAATCAATGAAGAAGATAGGATCAATGAAGTCTGGTACATAGCTTCGCGAGCTAAGATGGATGATCAAGGTATGTGAATGTTTACCTCTTGTTCAAGTCCGCAGGTGCTGACTCCACTTAGTAAATAATGCGATGCAGTATATCGCCAAGATACGAAGCCAGGGCTCATCCTAAATGGCCAAAGAGTAGCTGGAGTATTGATATTGGAGTATGGCGTTGTCATATTTCTGAGAGGTACAGTACACGTTTCATGTCGGAAACCGCTCGAACCATCTCTGGAACTCGCTGGTAAAAAAATTGCCCAGCTCGAGCTCGTCTTCAAATCCCATGCCCGATCCCTCGAGCATCGGGAGGCCGGCAAGGAGCTCAGATTGGATGTCGATGCTCTGAGCGGTGGCGCTGGAAGGGGAATGAATAGTGCGGGAGACATTATCTGAGTCTGGCTTGTCTGACATTTGAAAAGCGGATGGCGAAGCTGGTGATGTGTGTAAGCAGAGATTTCAAGCAAATTGATTGGATTATGGAGACGCACCCCAATTATCGACCAGCCCTAGAAGTTGCTTGAGGTAGTCGACGCATCGACACAGAATCATGTTTTGGGTTCCGAGTTGAGCGAGGGCTTGAACGGCCTTTTCGAGGTACCGTTTTGTCCGGTCGAAACGCTCAGCTCGGACGGAATCAGCCGTTACGTCCTGGACTGGGACTAGAAGGCTACCGAAGAGCACCAAAGCTGCGTTGAATGCTGATATGACCTGGTCAGTGGACCTGGGGAGGCCATGTGCAAGGAGGGGAGCCTCACTGTAATACAAGGTGTACCACCAAGCTCCAATTAAATGTCGCCCGAGGCCCGGCTTTGTGAGGACCGTATGGATGATGTCAATGATGTCCTCTGCGACACGGATGCATGTAGAATTGAAGTTTGCTTGGATCTGGTTGACTGACTGCTGGTTCTGGCGCGATTGACTCGTTCCGCGACCGAGCGAATCCGTCAACATGGGGCGGTACAAGAGCAGCTGCACACTCAAGTATCGCAGCGAAAGGATGAGCCTGAAGCGTTCGATCACACGGTCGTCAGGATTAGTTCCCTCTGGCAAATTGGAGGAAGACCGCAGGAATAGCGGACAGGGTAGCGTGTTGGACCAGTCGTTGAGCTCTTGCTCGAGATGGAACATTTGGGTGATCATCCACGTCTCGGGCGGTGTCTCTTCGCAGCCGAGGTTGTGACCGTACAGAGTCGCGATGATTTTCCACATGATTTTGTATAGAAGACTGTTTACTGGTCAGCCACGTGATACCTAGGAGGGGGTTAGGATGAGGTCTTGCATTGTCGAGTTGAAGAAACCTATGCTGCCGTCGCTGTAGGCTGCTTCTGTCCCGTCGTGCAGCGGGATGTTCTTGGGGAGGTCCAACTTGACGTATTCTTCTGGAATCGCGCCCGGTCTGCCAAAGGTCATACTCAAACTCCTGAATAGGCCGAGTCAGCAAAAGGACGGGGGCAATGGAGAGAGGCTGCCGCACCTGTCCAGTAACACGCAGCCAAACCACGTCCTCTTTCTCATCTCCTGTTCGATGGGCGTGAATTTCGCCATGGCGTGTCGCGAATGAAGACCGATAGATAGAGCCGCCTTGACGGCCAGGCCATGTGTCGTCCATGTTTGGACTGACCTCTGTGTCCCTTGCAAGTACTGGCTCATGAGCAAGAGGTATTGGACTAGGTCATGGTTAGTCTGTAACAAGATGGTCAATCGACGGGAAAGTACCAGTCTCAAGAGTGGTGCCTCTGAGCATCTGTATCTTGCAGAGTTCTCGAGCTCGTCGGTAGTACACATCTGACTGCTCCGGTCGATACGCCGTGCCGTCCTCGGCCCAGTCTGAAGTGCATACGGCCATGGCTAGGATCATATTCAACAGCCCCAACCAGGTGCGTCGAACGTTGGCTCGATAATTCTGGTGTCTCATCTGTTCATACGTTTCTACGAAGGTCTGCTCGTGGATAAACGGAAATAGGAGGCCAGTGTTGGAGAAGTAGCACCTGATCAACTTTTGCGTCTCGTCATCTGGCGGAAGAATGTTGGTCTCGATGGCGCTCGTTATTTCTCCTCCGTGTTCTTGGACAGACGTGGGTACTACTGGAGGCGGAACGCTGATCATGCTTGCTTGGTACAGGCCGATATTTGAGGAAGACGGCGGCGACATGGCCTGGTTTGCGATGCCTTTCTTCGACATGGCGCGGAAGATGTGCCGCATAAAGGCAATATTTGATGATGGGCCTTGGACGAGATGAGAAGCTTGATGACGTGTGGAGAAGTGATTGACTTACCAAAGAAGCCGCAGTCTTCTTCATTGACAAAGGCAATGGCCATGCCATCTGTCATGCTCTGACCTGTGGGATGATCCTGAATGCCATCGGGGTGGACGACGACGCTACTGGGAGCTGTAGGTGTAGGTGCTGGAGCTCCCCCACGGACTGACAGTGACCCGTTGGCGGTTCCATGTCTGTTGTCCTGGGTTTCAATGGCGGTTAAGCGGTCGCCTTGATGCTTGACGGCCGTCTCTAGAGCCCGGACCTTGTCCTCTAATGCGGCGAAGATGCTTTCATGCTTGTTAGTGAATGTTTGTGCCAGCCAGCCAGCTGCTACGGGTCTGTAGCTTACTCTCTTGGCACCAATAGGTTGGCCGACGTATCGGGGAGTTCGTAGATGCACTCGAAGCCCAGTCGCTGACAGGGTTCGCACTTTGGTCGCACACCGTTACACTGAAAGAGCGAATGTCAGCACCTACAGTAGTCAACCTCCAATCATGCCCACCCACCCTTGACTTTCGGATCCGACAGGCCGAACAGGCCAAACCAACGCGTCTTCGCTTTGGAGCCGGCGCTGCATCGCCGACGCTCCCGGCATCTGAGGTTCGGTGTGTCGTCGAACCATCGTCGTCATGACTGGCCAGTGGGACCTCGGATGCTGGCATGGAGATGGAGTCGATATCTGAGAGCAATGGTCCCAGGATGGAGAAAATGGCCTTATTGCGAGACAAGATGGCGGGGAAGCGTTGGCTTTGACCCGGGCGTCTTATGTCTGACTCCGTGATGCGGGGAAGATGGATGCTCAAGATGCCGTTGACGAATGCCGGAAGCCATAATGCTACCAAATTGAAGGATCTTCTGAATAAAGTACTGCACACGAGATTCACAGCCAATGGAGAATTGACTATTAACATCTCTTGGACGCAGCGTTACGCAATCAAGCAAGGCTCGCTCCGGGCCCGGGGAACCATCGGGACAAGTCCCCGGCCCAGATCCACAGTCCAAGCAAAGGTGAGAGTGAATAAATGAACCAATAATCAGATGTGCGATGCACAAGTTTTACTTCTATTCTTGAAATAATATTCGTCATATCACCTTTATTCACATTAAAATGAAGGTCGCTTGGGATCGTTTGATGCGCTTCGTCGCCACCGACGGTCGCGTCCTCTACGGCGAACCCATCCTTGTAAGCCCCGACGTCGACCTTGGCGATACAGCCGAAAACACCGGTCTGCAAGCGAAAGTAATTCAAGGCGACGACTTGTACGATACCTCGGGAAGCACGAAGGTGACCAGCGAGGTTGTCACTGTCAAGAAGCTTCTTGGTCCGCTTGCACCCTCGGACGTGCCGATACTCCGCTGCGTTGGGCTTAACTATGCGACTCATAGTGAGTTCCCTGCTCATCAGTCAGAAACACTGGAGTTCTAACGATTCAACTAGTCCGAGAGGCTGGCCGGAAACAGCCGCCTTTCCCTTCCATCTTCTTTAAGCCCTCAACCACTATTGCTGATCATGGAGTTCCCGTCGTGATCCCCAAGATTGCCCAAGATGAGCAGGCGGATTACGAGGGCGAGCTGGTAAGCAGTATACTGCCGCCTGGCGGGCAATGCTAAGGATTTATCTTGTGTTTAGGTCGTCGTCATCGGAAAAGACGCCAAGAATGTTTCTGAATCTGAGGCCCTCGATTACGTCGCCGCCTACACGGCAGGAAACGACATCTCATCCAGGAAATGGCAACGAGACCCAGCTCTGGCAGGTGGCGTGCCTCAATGGGGTTTCTCCAAGGGGTTCGATACATATGCGCCACTCGGTCCTGTCTTGGTCTCCAGCAAACTCTTGCCTGATCCCTCGAAGCTTCATCTCCGAACCATTGTGGATGGAGAGTTGCGCCAGGATGCGAGGTTGGACGACTTGGTCTTTTCTATCCCAAAATTGATCGCTCACCTGTCGTCTGGTACCACATTGCAGAAAGGCAGCGTCATTATGACGGGAACTCCTGGGGGTGTTGGCGCGGGACTGAATCCCCCCAAGTATCTTGTCCCGGGCACGGCCATGGCAGTCAACATCTCCGGCATAGGGACCCTCCGGAACGGTGTCGAATTCTCTCAGGATTAAGTCTGTAGCCGCTGGAAGGTGATTAAATGGAATTAGAATTGATAGAAAGACATATATAAAACCTTGGTACGGGGTACGATTTGCAGTCATCTAGAGATGGGATAGCAATCTTGCGTGTCGGTTCTTATACATATCTATAGCACCATTAATTTGAATGCATAGGTTTGCTAGATTTGATCAGGATCCTGGCGTGGACACGAACTTGTTGATGTTGCTATGCTTGATGGAATGTGAAAAGAAAAAAGAACGAAAAAAATTAGGCGATGCAGTCATCTACTAAGTTACTGTTTGCTTCCTGTCGCTTTCGTCAGAATGGAAGAGACGAAAAGCCAATGGACATTGAAACAGAAGATTGTTTTAAAGTAGGTGTATAAATGGCATGATCAACTCTATGAATGACCATTGCTGACTCCTCTCCGCGTGTCCCACGCCTCCCTCACTTCCTTCTCAGCATCATACCCATACGCCCACAGCTGCGTCGTCGGGTCACTCCACTGATTCGTACTCTCAACAAAAGCCCTCCCTTCGACCTCGGCGCGCATCCCCGCATCCCGAGCCTGCTGTTCCGCTCCGTCGGCAAAGTGCCAGAGCCTCCCGTTCACGAGACTGGCAGACTGCATACCGTAGCTACGTTTCATCCTCTCTTGCTCAAAGACACGAAGGGCTGAGGGGATTTCTTCTTGTGACGAGATGAGGGAGAGGACTTCGGCGAGGGCGGCTCCGTCTTCGACGGCCATGGCGGCACCTTGGGACATGTACGGGACCATGGCGTGGGCTGCGTCGCCGAGGATGACAACCTTTTCGCTCCTGGAGATCCAGGTGGGCAGCTGGGCACCGCTGAGGAGCGGCCACTTGATAGTCTTGGTGATCATGTGTATGACTTTCTTGAGTCTACGTTGGTATATGTCAGTCGACGATTCTATCTGCTTCGAGACGTGAACTCACCTTGGGTCCCAATTCTCAAAATGATCACGCATGTCTTTCACAGCGTCTCGAGAGTTCCAGGTCGTTGGGTCGCTGTGGTCCACGTGAGATAACACCATGTTGAAAGACTTTCCTCCGGCGATGCAGTATGTCATGACATGTTGGTCTTTGCCAATCCTTCCCACTACATGTCAGTATCGCTGTGGCAGGCCTTGTTGATCTGACGTACCAAATATTAATGCCGGGTCTCTCCAGCAGCCAAGACGTATCCGGGTCGTTCATCATGAGGTCAGTGTTGACAACCGCCCTGTACGCAGCGAAGCCCGTCTTTTTCGCTGGCTTGTCCACGCTGTCTAGCACCACGGGGCGGGCAACCGATTTGACGCCGTCAGCGGCCACAATCAAGTCGGCGGTGAACTCTCTTCCATCTTCCGTTTCCACAGAGGGCTTGCTCTCATCGTATCGGACTACTCTGCTGTTGGTTACGACCTCTACCCCCAGCTTGTCGGAGAGGCTGCAAAGAGCACTGTGGAAGTCTGACCGGTGGATGACAAAGTAGGGTGCACCGTACGTCTCAACAAAGTTGGGCACGAGCTGGGTGAAGCCGATGGCGTTCCCATTCTCCCAGCGACGGAACGTCATGCTCTCCGGCTCGACAACGCGGTCTTTGAAGAATGGCCCAATGCCCCAGGATAGGAGGAGCCGCGCCGAGTTGGATGGAATCTGGATGCCAGCTCCAACCTATATAGTAATAACTTGATCAGTAAGGGATTTACAACGTGTTTAGGGGTATTTTTTACTTCTCCTAGGGCCGCAGCCTGCTCAAGGACAGTTACGGTATGTCCGCGGCGAGCGAGAGCCACAGCTGTACTCAGACCTCCAAGCCCAGCACCCACGACTAACACGCGTAGGGGGACATTGGTCTTGTCCGCGGCCAGGCTCTCGTCGTTGTTGGCTGCTTGAATTCTTTGGAGAAGGGACATTGACCGCGATGGGTAGTCGTAGATCTGTCTCGGTATTAGTAAGGGCAAAGATTTCTTTGGGAGAACAAGACGCACTTTATCGGCAGTGTACCCATTCATTGCGGACGAGTCTTGATTGAGAAGAGTCATGGCTCAAGCAGCGATAGACACGGTGTGAGGGAGTCCAGCCAAAGAGATGAATGCGATGTGTTCCTTGTAGTTATGAAAGCAATTGAAGCAACCTCATTTGTAATACATGAGTGGTTCCGCAAGGAGTGTCTCGTCGGCTGTGCTCCGATCTTTCCCCGGACCCCGAATAGCTTCATAATCGCGGCCCTAGGTACTAACGCGGGCGTCTATCGGAACGCTCACCCGAAGACTATCAGATTGAACACAAGTAAGTGATGCAAATATTTGATGCCGCGTCGCCAACTAATAGTGCAATTCAACATTCGATATCGATCAAACATTCACAATGGCAGCAACCAACGGAACCAACGGGAACGGTGCCTCGACAAATGGACACGCAATCCTCCCACCCGCCAAGTCCATCGAATCCCAGGAGCAGCTCTTACAGGCGCTTCGGTCCACCAAAACGGCTCCTTTGTGGGCGCAGATGCAGCGACTGAACCCCCCGGCGCCCAATCCCACGACAGTGCCGCATCTCTGGGCCTATGATGAGATCCGGCCGTATCTGCTTCGAGCGGGTGATCTCATTACTGAGAAGCAGGCTGAAAGACGAGTGTTGATGCTTGCTAACCCAGCACGAGGTATGTTGAAATAGCGTTACTCTCCTCAGCACAGTCCCTGATGCAAATCTTCACAGAGGCTCCTTATACCACTGATACTCTATACGCTGGCCTGCAGCTCGTCCAGCCCCGTGAGACAGCGCCTGCCCACCGTCACACAGCCTTTGCATGCCGATTCATCATCGAAGGCAAAGGTGGTTTCACAGCAGTCCACGGCCAACGGGTGCCTATGCGTCCGCGCGATGTTATTGTCACTCCGACTTGGAACTGGCACGACCATGGCAAGAAGGGGGCCGACGAGGAAGGCGGCGACGACCAGCCGGTCATCTGGCTCGACGGACTTGACTTGCCCAGCTTCATCCACTTTCCTGTGCACTTTGTTGAGCACTTTTCCAAGGCGCGGTATCCGGCTGAGGATGTGGATGAGTCTCCGATTGTGTTTTCTTGGGAGAAGATGCAGCCCAAGCTTGAGTCTGGCGAGGGAAATTGGATTTCGGTGCCGTATCTCAAAGAAGACGGCAGAGAGAGTGAGTTACAAGCCTCCATAGACACGAGACAGTGTGATGACTCGTTCATGCTGACACCCATCATCACAGTTGGCCGCATCATCGGGGCATCCGCCGAGAGGCTTGACGCAGGATCGCAATCTCCCTCACTTTGCGAGACAGCTTCGTCCGTTTACCACGTCATCGAAGGATCCGGCTACTCCAAGATTGGCGGCGTGACTCTGTCGTGGAAACAGGGCGATACGTTTTGCATACCTGCGTGGCACCATTATCAGCATTTTGCGGACAGCAGCAGCAAGGTCTATCTGTACCGATTCGATGACAAGCCGATGCTCAAGGCGCTGGGATTTTACCGAGTTGAGGGGATTGATGTTGAGACGTATGTGTCCGATTGAATAGCTGTTAGCTATGTTATAGCGCTCGCTTTGTAGATGGATGATTGAATACACTTGTTTTCTCAATTAAAGTGCCCTTGTTCTTCAGTACTTGGTCCATATTTGTATTCAGCCAAACATTTTACGGGATAGTTCAACTGTCAAGTTACCATTCGATTTCGGTTCCAGCCATGATCCTTCATGCGTTGACTTTTGTCGTCAAATCGTAGACAAACATGAACCCTCTGAATATATTTCTATGTCATACGCCATTCACCTGAAGAATCAATGATTTCTATATGGTAAGCACTGCCGTCTATTGTGAAATATCTTGCTCAATTCCTAAGGCGGGCACAAACTGCCTCCTCCTTCTACGGGTTGAGTATCACAGTCTGCGTCTGGACAAACTCCTGCAGCCCCCATTCAGCACCAAATCTCCCAAAGCCGCTCAGCTTGCTTCCACCATGAGGCAGCGTTGCTTCGTCATGAACCGTCGACGCATTGATATGAACAGCACCAACATCAAGCCTCTGGGCTAGTTCCAGCGCATGATGGTGATTCTGCGTCCAGATAGCACAGGAGAGGCCGTACTCACATTCATTCACCAACCGAATTGCCTCCTCCTCACTATCAACGACCACAACTCCGAGGAGAGGGCCGAAGGATTCCTGAGAAAAGAAGTCCATTGATGATTGGACGTTTTCAATCAACGTGACCGGCACATGCTGAGGGCCGAGTGTGCTGGACGGAAGTTCAATGGTAGACGTCACCTTGGCCCCTTTGCCATTGGCGTCGGTAGAGAGGGCGAGTGATCTAGCTGCACTTCGCTCAATGATGACTTTATGCGATGTCCCACGCAATTTCTCTACAGCCTGGCGTAGCTTGTCTTTGAAAGAATCAGCAACATCACTGGTTACGATGGCCAGGTCGGTCGACATGCAGATCTGGCCTCCCTGAACGAAGTTAGCACGCCCGATCTTCCAAGGCCAAGTCTCAATCTTTGAACTCACATTCAGCGTGGCTCCTTGGAGAGTCGCATTGACTGCCTTGGAGACATCGGCATCCTTGAGCACAATGGCACAGTTCTTACCCCCCAGCTCCAGCAACACGGGTTTGAGGCAGCGGCCAGCCGTTTCGGAAATGATTCGACCAACAGCGGTCGAGCCGGTGAAGTTGATCTTCCGAACCGCAGGGTGCGTGATCAACGTCTTGACAACATCCGCTGCGTCTTGTGGTCGGTGTAGGATGAAGTTGACAACTCCAGGTGGAAACCCGGCGTCCACGAAGAGCTGTGCAATGAAATGGTGTGTTCTTGGGCTCAACTCGGACCCCTTGAGTCCATGGTCAGCAAGGTTCAAAGTCTAGTTCAAGCGAAACAACTTGCCTTGAGGATGGCCGTGTTCCCGGTCGCAACAGGCGCCACGACCGCGCGGAAGCCCAGGATGAGAGGTCCATTCCACGGCGCGATGCCTAGAATGACTCCAAGAGGGCGATTGAAGACGAAACCAAAAGATCCATGGCCATCGGTGTGAGGAATGGATCCGTTCATGCTTCTTGAAGTGATCAACGAAGCACTCTCTTCAATCAGAGCGATGCTGTCCGACACATTTCGAGCGGCCCAGGCTTCGGAGCAATGAATCTCGGTTTGTATGATGACCTTTATCTCATCTTGGCGTTCATGAAGCAACTAAGTGCAATAAATATGTTAGAACTCGATTTTCGTTGTATTCGATTTCAGAGTGGATGCAGACCTGGGCCAAATGTAGAAGCAAGCGCCGTCGCCCAAGAGGTGACGTCTTGGACCAGCTGCAAAATGCATTGCTACTACTCTGAACAGCCTGTTGACAGTCGGATATCTCGGCACCTTGAAAGTAGGAACCTGTCGATGTTTCGTGAATCCGCTGGCCAGTCCCGTTGAAGACGGGTGTGCCCTCGATTATGAGCGGGATCTTGGCAACAGCTTGAGAAGCGCTGAGAGAGCTTTGCGTGAGAGTGGCCGTATTTGCCATTATGAACTTATACAATTAAACGAAATTTTTATCTGAAAGTGAGGGGAAGGTAGGTAAGGCTGGCTTCGTGGATGCAAAGTCGTCCATTTAAGAACCAGCTCAGTCTGTGTTGATGGAAAGCAGCCCGGAGAACCTTGTAGGAACGGGGAACCTTCGGGTCAAGGACTGCTGAGGGGAAATTAGAAGCCGGAACTGCCGTAGCACTCGGGCGAGAGGGAATGCGATAATTTGTGAGGGATAGTCGCTTGTCGTGCACTTCTGCCTTCAGCATCAGAGGGGACGGAGGCGTGATATCTCTGAGGTGATTGGAACTCCACTGGACTGAAAGGCTCGATGTAGGTGATTTATATTCTTCTATGGTGTTACAACTTGTATGACATATGCCGTATGTTTAATGATATACCAATGAGTTGTCGACTATATCGCAGATTTAAACACTGACGGGAATAGAACCCAGTGCCTTCTTAAGAGTGCTGCCAAACGACTCTCTCGCCTTACGTCCCCAGAAATACATGGGGATAGCTAAAACCATGGCCAAGCTCACAATCATGAACATGATCATATACACCTGAATCCAGCCCTCATCGTTGATCCACCCAACCGCTACGTAGAGAAATAGGAATGCGACGAGGTTCTTGGTCACGTTAACAGCAACAAGAATCTCCTGAGCGAAGGCCGGATAGCCGTCAAGCAGATACGTCATGGCAATGTTGGGAGCGTAGACAGTGCCGAAGGAAACTAGATCAACGACCAGATTAGCGCACGTATTCGCTTCAACACGAAGTATCAAGGAGTAACTCACGCATCCCGAAACCAACTGCAATCACAGCCCAGTGAAGGGACCTATCGCACGCAAAGGCGACCAAGATGCACCCTATCGGGGCGATGAGACAGCCTGGAGCAAGCGAGATGAGTCGCAACTCGGGAGTAAATACGCCCTTCTTCCTGATAATGCATCGAGCGGTGATGACATCGCAGATATAACCACCACCATAGCAAGCCAGGACGAAGCCAACCACGGCTGCTATCTGCATGAGCCCGACGCTGCTCGAAGCGAAGAGATACGGAGGGGCGAGCAGAAGTGAAGGGAACGCGAAGCTAAGCATGTGTCAGTGGCATTGATCCAAGGAGGATTCAACTAGAAGGGAACAACGAGTACGACAACTTACATGACAATGATCTGAGATGCCAGCACGCCTCCATAAACAAGAATGGTCCACAAGACGGGAATGCAGCCGAGAAAGACAAACGGCACCACAAAAGCCCTCGGCAAGCTGACCATGGGGTTTCGATGCCAGAACGACATCCAGACTTTGGGGAAGGAAACTTTGATTGTGTCACCATTCTGCGGCCGGCCAAGACCAATCTCCTCGGAGCGGGTTTCGATGACCTGGGACGCACCATCGAGCTCCTCTTTCTGAGTGCTGTTTCTCCGCTCGCTGGGCGCCGCGATTTCTGGACGGACAAAGGATGACTCGGGGTAGGCGAGGAAAATGAGGAGCAGGTCGAATCCGGCGAGGGCGGCGCACACCCAGACAAAGTTGCGCCAGCTGTCTTCGACCATGAATCCGGCAACCAGAGGGCCGATGGCGGTGCCACATGAGATGAGGATCACGTATCTGCATTGTGTGAGCATCATAGCCGATCGATTGATTGGTTCGAGGAGAACTTACATGGACATCATGGCTCCTCGCTCATGAAGGTAGAACATGTCAGACACGACTCCCGGGACAATGCTCTAAACGAGGAGATTAGCACAAGCGCATACTGCAATCTCTGCACGCCTCCGAAACTTACTTCACCCGCTGCAGAAGCAAAGCCCGATATGCAGCGAGCAGCCAGCATCTCGTTGAACGTCTTTGCCTTGGCGGTCCAGACGAGCACGGCGAACAGAATGGCCATGGAGATGAGCATGATGGGACGCTTTCCGTATTTGACGGACAAGGGAACCCAGAACATGTTTCCGATTCCAAGCAAGAGAAAGTTGAACTAAGATTGATTCAGTCACTACATCATCAGCATCGCCTTGTTTGACGTACAGTCATAAAGGCATTGACCTGCTCTGCCGTCTTCTGGAATTGGTGCTCGAAGATGACGGATGCCACAGAGAACCCAGAGCCGGCAAAGTTGGCAACGAAATTCGCAAAGGCCACGGAGATCAAGGCGAGGAATTTGACCCATCGCGGCCAGCGCAGGGGGTCTTTCGGGTCGTTTGACAGAGGAGGCCAGAGCTGCAGGCCGTGGTGGTGAGACGACATGTCAACAATGACATTCTCAGCACTAAACAATGCTCCGTGTTCGGTCATGGTTTCAGCCAGAAAGAGATGAAGATGGAAGAGCGAGTGTTGCAGGTCAGAAGCCCTCGCAGACTGGGTACGCGGGCAGCTTAGACCAGCTTATAAGAGGATCATTTTACGCATCAACAACCTAGCAAACCTTACCGCGGTGTTTACCCCGGATTTTCCCCACGATGCAGCCCCGGATTCAGTCGAGACGAGACAAGGAGATATGCCGAGTGTGTGCCTGTCTCCTTGCAGGGGTGAGCAACGAACACGGCCGGGGCACGCCGGGGAGAGATCGGGAGCGTGCCGACGCGCTATGCCTTAAAACGGCCACTCGATAATGGCAATCTGGGGAGATGGATAGATCCCTTACACTCTCCAATCACTGTCGTGGCAATTACTCAACAGTAGTCATCTTCAAGGTCTTGGCTCTGGCATCTATTCCTACCATGTCTGGCCACTATCGCGGCTCGCAGGCCTTCCCCAGCCTCCCCCAGTTTTCGGGCTTCATGAAGCCATGTCGCTTCGAGGGCGAGGTGCAACATCTGGAGGTTGAAGGTGACTTGCCTGAAGAGCTGGATGGCACCTTTTACCGTGTCATGCCTGATCCGCAGTTTCCGCCTTTTGTCGAGAATGATCCGGTGCGTATTGACTTCTCTATACCTGTCCGACTTATTGCGCTGGGCTAGGAATGAATGGCTAATAGGTTGGCAGTGGTTCAATGGAGATGGCAACATCAGTGCTTTTCGCTTTGGCAAAGGACACGTCCATTTCCAACAGAAATACGTGCGCACCGAAAAGTTTGTGAAGGAAAGAGAAGCAAAGCGTGCTCTTGGGGGTACGTCTGGAGATGCCTCGCTCAAGACCAAATAACCAACTCATGCCCCAACAGGAAAATATCGCAACAAGTTCACAGATGCCGTCGAGTTCAAGGTCCGCACAACCGCCAACACAAACATCTTCTACTTCAACAAAGTCCTCCTCGCCATCAAAGAAGACGCACCGCCGTTCGCCATGAACCCCGTCACCCTCGACACCATCGGCCTGTGCGACTTTGACGGTCAACTGCCCAGCCTCACCTTCACAGCGCATCCGAAGCTGGATCCCGTCACAAAGGAGCTGGTGTGCTTCGGCTACGAGGCCAAGGGCGACGGGACGCCCGACATCTGCTACTACAACATCGACAAGGACGGCAGCTTCACCCAGGTCGTCTGGCTTGTGTCGCCTGTGGTAGGCCTGATCCATGACTTCGCCGTGACGGAGAATTGGGTCTTGTTCCCCATTATTCCTCAGATATGCGACATCGAGAGACTCAAGCAAGGCGGAGAGCATTGGCAATGGAACCCAGACGTTCCGTTTTACGTCGGTGTCCTGCCACGGCATGGAGCAAAGGGCCATGAGGTCAAGGTAGACAGTCCCGGATGACCATGCATGTATTTCCACAACTAACATTGCCCTCCAGTGGTTCAGAGCCCCAAACGCCTTCCCGGGCCATACCACAAATGCATACGAGACTCCCGAAGGCAACATCGTCTTTGACCTTCCCTTGACAGACAAAAACGTCTTCTTCTGGTGGCCAGACGCCGATGGTAACGCTCCAGAGCCGCACGACATCCACGCCAAATACGTACGCTTCACTCTTGACCCAAAGTCATCCGACCTCAGACTCCCGCCGCACGACATCATCGCAGAGGTTGACATGGAGTTCCCCAGGATCGACGACCGAGTATCCATGAAGCGCCATCGCCACAGCTTCTTCGACATGATGAATCCCGCGCTGGGCACCGACTTTGGCGCCATTGCGCCTGTCCTCGGAGGCGGCCATCCCTTGTACAACTCCCTCGGCCATCTCGATCATGAGACTGGCCAGGTCGAGGTGTATTTCCCCGGCAGAACGCACATGGTTCAGGAGCCCGTGTTTGTCCCCCGGTCGGACAATGCGCCCGAGGGTGATGGCTTCTTGATCGTCTTGGTAAGCAACTATGCTACCCTGTCGAGCGAGCTACACATTGTGGACACGCGGGACTTTTCTGTTCCGAGAGCCATCGTGAAGCTCAACATTCGGCTCAGGGCAGGCTTGCACGGAAATTGGGTGGACTCAAGGGAGCTCGCAGAATGATCGAGCCGGATGCACCCAGTGTTACTAGGATATTGTAGATGCAACCCCATATCCCCAAGCTTCCATTTGTTCCATGCCCCGCAGGACTGTTGCTTTGACCGTGCTTCCCAGATAGCTTCTATCAACTTTCATCACGAGTCGTTGCTTGTTGCAGCCCTTTGCTGTCTAATCGTTGTACTGCTAATCTTGGCGCTAAAGTCCTCAATCTTGGTCCCATCTTGCGCGCCTTGGTTCTCGACAATTTCTCGAGCGTCCAGTACATCAATTTCGTACACCTCCAACGGCTTCCAGGACTTTTCTGTTCGATTGTCGTTGATAGCTTTTCCTCCGCCACGCGTCTCAGCAGACACGACAATCACATCCATGTCCTCTTCAGTGATGGTCGGGCCAAAAGGATCGTGAATGTTGACGCAGCGCACTCTTACCGTGCCATCTCGAAATGTGGCAATCAGCTCATCAGGTTTCGATACGGTGGTCGGAGTTTCAGCATTAGTATTGTATTCGAGAAGCGTGGATAGAAATGAGAGAACATTCTGGGCACGCTCATCCCAAGATTGAAGCTGTTGAGCGTACTTCTTGTTGACGAGGAGTTCATCACCGGAAATTCCAACGATCAGTGTACATGTTTTGCCAGAGTCTTTTTCGGGAACGTCTAGGAGAAGAACTGTCGCGTGCAACAGTAGCTTGTGACCGGGGTGAAGGTGATCAAAAGTGCCCCCGAGGCAGACAGTCCCGCGCAATTTTGCCTCGTTTGGGGCAGAGGCATTGGAGTCCTCTGCGATCATGGTGATGCCGCCATCGACGGCAACGAGCTGTTGGTAGTTGAGAGATGACTTTGTAGAGGCAATATCAAGGTACGCTTTGAACAATGCATAACCAGCCTCGGTGCTAGGATAGAAGACACTTGCCCACGGGTAGACTTTGGAGGCAAAGGCAGCAAGGTCGAGGACAGTGGTGCAATTTGCCTCGTATTCACCGTCAAAATTGGTTGAGTATTTGCGTGAGGGGTCATGATCGACCAAGACAATGCGGACATCAACGCTACCAGGCCCAGCACCTATGTCTACTTCGATTGACTCTTGGGCGCAGATAACGGAGACGAGGGTGTAAAGGCCGGCGAGTAATGATTGAGCGTCAGTCCAACGTACAGATTTCCTCCTCGGGGATAATCCCTCCAGAATAGGACAGGTAGCCGCGACGATGAGCGTTGATGGGTTGGCGGAAGTCTTGAGCTTTGAGAGAACAGCCGTGAGGGGCTCTCTGAAGGCGGCGGCGAGGGCTATGTGAGATGAGGGGCGTGGCGGAGCGGGGAGGAGGAGAAGAGAAGGAGGAGATGAAGAAGTGGTGCGATTAGTTGTGGGAGCCATGATGGGTTCTTCGATTGGTTGTTCAGGAATTGTCAAGATGTGATGTTGACGAAGGCCTGCATATGCCGTATAATACCTCGGCTCGGTTGCGTGATGTACCAGGTGGGATACAAAGGGAATAATGCGAGGGACAAGCAAATGATTGGACGGCTGGCTGTATCAATTTTGCTCGGTCGTATGATTTATAAGGTGGATGAAAGAAATTCGTGGTCGTCGTGATGCCGCTTGATGTCTTGGTGTGATGAGGTTGTCAAGAGGTTGAGATGGTTGATGGTTGAAGGTGGGGTACGAAGTACATGTTCCATTCACCCCCGCCAACAAGGTTTCTTAGCCTCAGGCACACCAGCATTGCTAGCGACGCTACCCTAGAGCTAGAGTTCGAAAGAGAACAAAATACTCCGAAAATCTCGAGGCAATTGGAAGCATGTGAAGATAGGATTCCCCGTCATCTCCGTCGGATACATGATATCTTGCAACGCGTACTGTTTGTTAGCGCGTCTGGCGGTGAGAAATGACCCGAATCGCACTGCATCTACAAGGATAGACAAACCACCAACAGTTGTCACGATAACGGCGGTGAAGGCGATGCGCTGCAGAAGACAAGGATAGCGGGAAGTTCAGGCTTGAGACGATAAGATGGAAAGAGATAATGTCGGAATCGTGCATGTAAACAGGCTCATGAGTGCAGTTGTTGCACGCCACGACGCTGGAAAATCGAAAGGACAAGTCGGTACGAATACGTCTTCATCGTGTCTTGCATCAAATTATCAATGCGAGCATGGGCGGAGCAGAAATCAGGGCAGTCAGTGGTTGTTTTGTTCGTGACGGATCCAATTTATCAATCGCCGGACCATGAGGGCGGTCGGTCGGACGTTGGCGCGACCGAGAGAGAAAAAAAACCTCACGTCATCTATTCGACATAGTCGAGCCATCATGGATGTTTTGTCCCGCGCCCCTTGACGCTTAAAATACCCCGAGAACGGCCCCTTGCCCATGGGGATTGTCAAGGAATGTTCTTTCCCAGATCAACCTGAGATTGAGATCCACCTGCGAGAACCTCACCGACACTCATTGAGCCGACGTCAACATGGCCGACAACTACGTCCTCCACATCTCGGCCGGCCCTGGCTACGACGATGACTCGCATGTCCAGGTCCCCGTCAACGCCGCCGAGCCCCTCCGCATCTCCAGCGACGGCGCCGACATCGAACTCAACGTCCGTGTCCAGGACTACAAGGGCCTGCCTCGCGGCGCCCCGGCCACCTCTCCATATTTCGCCTCGGAGCCCCATGCCTACAACCAGGATCAGTACAGCATCTCGTTCCGATTCACCCCCAAGAAGCCCGCCGCCGACGAGGGCCCTGGCATCTCCGGCACCGACTTGCAGTTCGGCAATGACTTTGACCACCCCATCCGCGATCGCCTGCCCCCCGGCTTCAGCACCGCCATGAGCATCGTCAAGTGGTGGATCGACCCTGGTCTGGAGGGCGATGCCTATGCCGACAAGCCCTTTCTGTATGGGCCTGCTCTGAGCTCTTTCAACACCATCCATGTTGGTTCTGGCGAGTACGACGAGGCCAAGGGTGGTCTCTGGTTCGAGGAGGGCGGAGATGAAGCTGGCTTAAAGACCCGTCAGGAGCTCGCCGTCCCCGAAGCCAACAAGGCACGCATGAAGTGGGCTCTCCGTGCCGAGAACAAGGAGAAGTGGGTGTGGGAGTACGATCGCACCTACGGCCTCGACTTCTTCAACCCCTACCTTGACTTTGCGAACCTGGCCTTGAAGCTGCCCGGGTTCCAGCTGCCCATCATGAAGTACTGGGACGGCCAGGGCCTCAGGTAAGAGCCATCTCGTTGCTTTTTGTGTCTGCGTCGCAGACCTCCCCAGTTTCCTTGCGAGCCTCGTCAGCCACCGGTCTGAAGCGAGGCACGCGTGTACATGATCATCTTTCTTACAATCGTTCCGTTTACTTGTCTCAGGTCCAACCGGAGACGCTCACATCAGCTCAGATACGTCCTGCGAAATAAGGAGACGGATCAGACGTACCTGGTCATTCTCTTTACCCTTTACCACAAGGACTACGTCAACGAGGATGGCTCGCTCAAGCCAGGGGCTAAGGAGTCGATCGCTGAGAGGCGCGATATCCCGATTCCTGATGAGGAGATCGACATCGACGAAGCCCAGGCTTTGAAGGAGGCTGGAGAGAAGTTTGGACCCAAGTTTGGTGAGGAGGGTTACGAGAAGACCAGTCCCGATGACGTCGATTAAATTGCGGCGCAATATTGGATTGACAATGGGGCCTAGCCAGGAAGAGGGTGGGCCAACCATGAATGGAATAATCCTTCTGTTCCCTGACCTGTGCATTGCCTCCTGGTGACTTGTTAGTGAAGCGTTGGTGAGGACTCGACAAGGATGACAATAATCAACCAACAACATAACTTTGTTTGATGAGTCGCATGTTGTCCTGGAGAAAGAATGCGGCCATTCTAATAATAGCACACCTCATATTAAGATCCATCGAATTTCCCCGCCGCAAAGGTCAGTATAAGTTGGTTGGGTGACCATAGCTGGAACCCAGCTCTTGCATTCAATTTCTCTCAACGCTAATACTCATTATTGCCGCCAATCATCGTCATGCCGAGTACTGAGGCTACTAAGCGCCTTTTCTGGACCCTGCAAGGCCCTCTAGAAACCAGCATCTTTGTCCTCGACGACACCGTCAACCCCGGCGGGGCCCGAGAGCCCTACTTCCGCCAAACCTTGGATGGCACGAGCTAGCATCCCATCTCGCAGGAGCCGCTGACGGAGCGTCGAGAGTCGTCTGTATCCGTCACTGTTTCTCCGTTGGACAGCTGGGAGCAGGCCTGGTTCGACAACCACGAACACGCAGATTCCGACGATCCAGAATGCGTGTATGAGCTCGTCAACGGGGAGAAGTCTCTGGTGTAGTGCTGCGGGGTGGATGAACCTATAAACCTGGCACCGTTTGTCGTTAGAGTCTCAGACAAACCGTACCTTACCATCCGCGACTTCGTGACAGCCGTGCACCCTGTGCTCATGGGCCTCCGCCAGAATTTGCTGGACTGTCTAGGCATGTGGGATTGCCAACCACGTCCGGAAGAGACAAAGCTGATAGTCAACTGCTCTCTCGTGAGCTTTCTCGGATTGAGGAGGAGCATGATTGGCTTCGGAACAAGAGACATCAGTACAGGTACCAACAAGCTCATCCACCGACCGAACGGCTTCCGCCGACTTTTATGATGACGCCTCTGTCGGTGGCGCCTCTGTTGGTAACGCCTGAGATGCACGCGGAAATCGAGGAACTGTTATCGCACGGACTAGTGAATTGAGAGGCTGGGGTTCATCTCTATCGAGGTCAAAACTGTGAACCATCGATTGCATTTGATTGAAGCTTGTCCTGAGAGAGAACAAGTTCTTTTTTACCGGATGCCTTCTTTCATTTCCATACCAGATGATTATAGATAGCAAAAAGTCAAATATAAGGCCTATTCCGGTTATATGCACTGCTTCGATAATGCAACACCTTGAGCTGCCAGATTACATCATGCTTCTAGAGGCTGCCTATCACGCGGCTTTCATCACATCCTATCCAGGCCATCCATCTCTGTTGAGCCACACTTTCCGAACTTGGATTGACTAGACCTCAGGTTAGTATCCCATTACCAGCTCATCGAGGGACTTGCAAGCTCACCATCCTTCGCCGCAGTCGGCGGGAAGAGACCCGGAGTTACCGTGATTGTTGCAGCAGTTCCCATACACGATATCGCATGTGTATCCCTTGTGGCCGCCACACGTCCCGTCGGTCGTGTTGCCCACTAGCCAGGGAAAGTTGGGCTGGCCATCGGCCGGCGTGAATGGCAAGCAAGGGGGGGATAGAGTCGAACTATTGTCTCACCCGGCGGATTGACCCGAATAAGAAGTAGACAGAGACTGCTCGTTTATTTCCGTATAGGTAGTTATGGGGCACCTATTGAGGGTAGCTCTGCGAACATGTAACATTCCCATGATCATGACCCTTGCCAACACCCAACATCCGTCCACAAAGGAAAGCATTCCTCCCTGTCCACAGATGCCGAGCTGATGCCGACAAGCCCGGATCAGCTAGAAACGAGTGGAGAAGTCCATCTCATCTCCCCCAGATCTCACCAGATCTTTGCCAGATCCATCATCCCCCTCATCTCGCGTCACATGTGCCCGTCCAACAACACAAGCTGGCAAACTAAACGCTCACCATCACCAAACGAACCAAGATGCACCGGCAATAGTCGGGGATAGTCAAACTTCCCCGCCTATTCCTATTTTATGGACCTGACGACGTCGATACTTTCCGTGACCCCGGAGGAAGCACGGAGGATCGAGCCCGTCTGAGGAGAAGCGACCACTTCTCCTCCCGGCAGTTCCACCGTTGCCAGCCGACACTCCCTCCTTTAGTGTCCTGAACATCCAATCACTCGTCTCCCCTTAGGCCTCGGTAAAATCTCGCGGGACCTACGTAATTCCTCGACCCTCGCTAATGACGCCGCTTGGCCAGGGTCCAAGTGCCGTCACCAAGACGATTGGCCGTTGAGGCAAGCCATCATCCATCGTGGCTCATGTCCAGCTTATTCCCGGACCCGGCCAAGAAGCCTATCTCGAACACGGACTCGCGCCACGAGAAACTTTCCTCTCATTCAGCCAGCGGGGATTTTCTTCCTGATACGTACATGCGAGTACACCCATCCTCCTCCTTTGTCGAGTGTCACTCAGCATCTGAAGGATGTCACCTGAGGATGGAGCGTGGTCCATATGGCCCTCATGGCCTCTGGACCTATGTACTTCAAACTCGATCATGGAAGATCCAGCTTGGAATCTTGGATAGCTAGTCTGTTCGATATCGTTCCCTCCTCCAAGCCACCACCACCAATTGATCGTCAACACCACCTCAGCTTGCCCAGGCGCACTAGCCCAGCTCCTTTTGTCTCGCGAGCGGGTCTAGACCTTCTAAATCCTATAAGTTAACATGGATGACGGCGGAGTCTCTGCGAGCTGCCATTATTCCCGTCGAGATTCCGTCGCGGTGCTCATCTCCCGTATTCTCACCTTCGGGTTATAAGCCGGGGTTATGCCCCAATGCATCAGTCGAACGGGAATCACATTTTTCCCCCGTACTTGGATAAACTCGAGCCTCCTCAGATATCGCCCCTGAATCTATTCTCAAGCTCGTGATATTCTTAAGCCCACGAGACTCCTCTGTTAGTCAACTGCTGGCTTATGATATATCCCTTCCGACCAACCACTCCAAAGCTTGCATAGGATTACCATGTCCTCAAATACAAAGTCACGTTGGGATGGAGATACTCCAGCCCTCGAACAGGGCGACCTGGAAATCGCCCTTGACAACACTCTTCCACCAAAGTCTCCTCAAAACCCCCTGGTTGACGACGAATCGATATCCTCCATCTACCTCACCTTCGACACTATCCTGCCCACTCCTCCAACGCCTCTAGAGGCAGGACTTGAACAAAATGTTCAGCTTCCATCGTGTCCGAACCTCAAGCATTATACGTCACCCCTTACGTGGCCTCTGGCTAGGAAGAACCTGTTGCTCGCACTCTCATGCATCGCCACATTCCTCACTGCATATACCGCTGGTGCATACTCACCTCCATCGTCTGTCATGGCCAAGGATTTGGGGTCAAGCCACCTGGCCATGCTCGTGGGTATCACAACATTCTGCATGGGCTTTGCCATCGCACCCATGGCTCTTGCCCCCATCTCGGAGATCTTAGGACGCTATCCTGTCTTTGTGGCTGCCGGCGTTGTCTATCTCATCTTTCAGGCTGTTTGCCCGCTCATGACCAACCTCGCCGGCATGTTGGTTGCTCGCTTCCTAGTTGGCGTTGGTGGTTCCGTCTTTAGCTCTGTCGTTGGAGGCGTCATCGCCGACTTGTGGAACAAGGAGGAAAGAAACACTCCCATGTCTCTCTTCAGTGGCTTTGTCCTTTGCGGAACTGGAGCAGGGCCTCTCGTCTCTGCAGCCTTTATTGATAACATGAGCAACGAAACTCGTGCATGGAAGTGGACTTTTTGGCACCAAGTTATTCTCGATGGCATCCTGCTCATTGCCATCATCTTCCTTTTCCGGGAGAGTCGAGCATCGGTCTTGTTGACGAGAAAGGCGAACAAGTTAAACAAGTGGTACGAAGAGCTCGAGAGTGTCGGTGTCTATGGAGTCTGGGTTACCGAAGTGGAAGAGGAACCCAGCGCGGACTCGTCAGCGTCGACCTTTAAAACATTGCAAGGTGGCCCGGTCGAGAACGAGTATTCTGGCCAGAGGCCCCAGCGTCGCCTCCGGAGAATCAGATGGGTTGTACAGGCCGATGAACAACGGGCCTCCCTGGCGGTGCTGATCTCGACCTCGGTCCAGCGCCCTTTCTATCTTCTCTTCACCGAGCCTGTTGTTTTCTGCTTCTCGCTGTGGGCTGCATTCTCCTGGGGAGTCCTGTATCTCTCCTTCGCCGTCGTGCCGTATCTGTACGCCAACAACATCGACAAGTCCAGCCGTGTGTACATTGCCATGATGGCATCGGCCATCGTTGCGACCATCGTGGGCATATTGCAGGAGCGTTTGCTGCAACATCCCCAGTGGAAGAAGCAAGAAGGGGACGACAAGCCCCCGTCGGGATCGCACTTCTGGGCCTTTATGAGGAAGCATTTCCCAGCAGAAGCCCCAGAATCGCGCCTCTACTTTGCTTGCATCACAGCTCTCTTCCTCCCCGCAGGACTGTTCGGTGCATTCTTGGCACCAAGCGGCGCAAGGGACTATGCCATTGCCATTGGCATCGGATTCGCCAACTGGGGCATCTACTCGGTGTATCTGGCCACGTTCAACTACCTTGCCGATACGTATCACGTCTACGCTTCGTCGGCTCTCGCCGCGCAGAGCTTCTGTCGCAACGTGCTGGGTGGCTCATTCCCGCTCATCACGGGAATCATGTTTGACACTCTTGGCTTGAAGCACGCGGGCTGCCTCCTCGGCGGAATTGCTGCTGGCTTGACGCTTATTCCGTGGGTTCTGGTGTTTTTCGGGGAAAAAATTCGGGCGAGGAGTAAATTTGCCCTTGTAAGTCACTCTTCCTGGCGGTTGGTGATCCTTACTAACTTGGTGACAGTCTCTTCAATAATTGACTTTCGTTTTGAATGGCTCAAGGCAGTGCGAAGCATGGGATATGAGGATGCAATGATATAGACTTAGACGACTTGGAAATAATGAATGATGATGGACGAATGTGGCAAGGGATTGCGAAACAGGCAGCATTAGGGGAGATGCACAAGGTATTGAGCATTGCTTTACAAGAGGTCCAACATTCATAAAGTATCAAAAGGGTGGGTAAATGAGCTCTCCTAGGAGTATAGCATCATTCATACATACCAAACAAGCATTCGGACCATACACCTCCCTGTAGTCTTACATTGTTACAGTGTATTCCCCGGTTCCCTTGAAAAGGTCCGCTTCGCCTTTCCTTTTCCTTTGCCGTAAAGATCAAATAGCTTGATGGTTCCCCTCCTCTGTAGGCCAGCCGTTTCCGCTTGGTCCTCGTCAACTTGAATCTGGGTTTCCTCGGATTTGACGGAATCAGGGATTCTCATTCTCTCTAGAGCACCGACGACTGATGGGAGGGACGCGTTCCCATCGGAATCAAGAACTGGTGGAGGCAACTGAACACAGCCTTCCCATGCCTGGACGTCGGTATCCTCTTCGGCCTGCGAAAGAGGGGGGTCATCGTGATCGTCCATCTTCAACACTCCGTCGCCAAAATCGACATAGGCCTTTTGCCCGCTTAGCCGCGGCCAGATAGTCGACGGCGTGACTCGATAGGCGTGGCGGTGTAAGCTCGCTTGCTCGCAGGAGGGGAAGAGCGATGCGATAAAGCCGTTTGTGTAAGACTCGCTGAAGCCGCACATGCGCAGGGAGTCGACATGGCCACGCAACCGGAGGAAGTGGTTGAAGATGACAAGGTACGAATCCGGGCAGTAGTCGGCGCGGTGGATGAGACAGTATGGGCTTGAGGGTGTCTTGTCCGAGGAGGCATAGTCCATGAGGATGGGATCGCTGAAGTAGTCTTCCGCTTCTTGGATGGTGAAGTCGTAGTCATAATCATCTTCGTCGTCGTGTCCGCCCGTGTCGATTATTTCATGAGTCTCAAGGAGCCATTGGCGGACCGGTGATGCACTCATCGCTCTCTGGAGCGCGGGCGATTGCGGCCTCATGATGTATGCGGAAGGGGGTTCGGACCGTTGGCTCAGCTGGCTGTAGCAGCTTTCTTCACTCGACTGGCCTGTGGTCGACTTGATCGAAGGACTTGCGTATCTCTGGCCGTAAAAACGCCGACATAGAAGGACTAAGCTGTCCAAAGGCTGAGATGCATCTCGCTGGAGCTGAACCTCGACGAACTTGAGAAGCAGCCCTTCGATGTGGTCCACGCCCGGGAGAAGACCAGCAGCATCAGTACTCGGGCCGCACCCGAGACGGCTCAAGTCGACTTCTACGACAATGTTTCGCGCATAGATACCGTATGTATTCATCCACGTCGTAGCAAGCGGACTCACTCGTGGCCCGACATACGGCGAAAAGGTAACATGTAGCGGGACGTCCAACAAGAACGTCACCAACACATCGGCGCGGAACCCAAACGACACTTCCAAGTAAGGCTGTAGCGTTTGGAATGCTTGTTCGGGAGATTGGAAGTACTCGTGGTTCCAGGAGTCGCGGTTGAACGACGCCTTGTTCAGACGAAGCGGCTGCCCACTTTGCAGCGGGAGTAGGAGATATTGGCAGATCTGTAGACGCACCTTGTCCGGAAGACGTGCAAAACCAAGCTCTGGTTTCTCGCGACCACGGCCAAAATCAGTGAAGAACTGCTCGAGAGCAGCTTTGAAGCGATGTTCACACTGCGTGAGTGGTGCGACATGGCCGTGGGCGTATTCGTGGTAAACGGCGTCGAATGTGCGATCCCAGGGCGGAAGGTCCCTTCGATGAGCTGTGAGACGCGGTTGACCTGGGCCACTGTCAAGACGTAGGAGAGAGACGCGAGAGCCAGAGGCTTCGCATATCGACTCGCGTTTGAAGTCGGAATGGCCTCGGCTTCGAGTACGGGCTTTTGTTAACTTGGCTGTGACCATGTGAGTAAAGTAGGGTTGTTGAGAGATGTGGGAATACGTACGCATCGTTCCCTGTATTATCATCTAGGGGGATTGGTCATGACATTTGGCCTGGCTTGTTTCGGAGCGTTGTTGATGTTATTGTTTTGCTCTGGTGATGCAGGTGGAAGGGCGATGGATGAGAGGTGCAGAAAAAGATGAACTGAAAGGGCGAATAGAAAAGGCCAGTAAATCATCTACACACCAATGACGCAAAGCCTGCTATGCACTTTTTGATTTCCCAACCCAGAGCTTGTCATTTGTTTGGGCCTGGTCACAGTCTCGCTGGTTTGTGCTGTTTGGTTTGTGCATGTCAGTCATAAATTGCATCGAGGGAGGAACAATTGAAACAAAGCACTACAATCCAGACTGAAAGACGGCAATAATAACGATAATAAGGCTACCGAGGTGGACAATGTGCTTCATTGCTTCGCTTGGTATTTCACGTGCGCAGTCTTTCGGCGAGCCATACATCATAGGACGACACTAGTCAAACGTAATTAATGTACAGACAATGCCTTTTATTTTGGGGGTATCACTGAAGAGGTTCATCAGATATATACCATGCAACTAACCCATCGTCGCACTCATATCGAAACAGCGAAGCCGTATATGGAGATCTGTGTGAGCAAGATCCAAGCAAAAACGCCTCGCCTAAATATGTCCTTCACTTTTCGTCATGTTGCGCCCATGGTACCCGGAGAAACTCGCGGCCATTCTCAGCCCCCTCCTCATTTAACCGCCGTTAAAACACGCAAAAGTCCTTGGACCTGCGGCCGGTGTGCTCGGCGATAGAGTAGGTGGTCGTCGTCGTGTTTCCCATTCATCCATTTTTTGTTCCTGTGTCGTCCATGCCGCTTACTTCTTGGCCTTGTCGGCCTGGGCCTTCTCGTAGATCCAGTCGTTAAGACCAGCGCGGTTTCTTTGGCGTGTATTAGTACTCTGCATTCTTCGTCGGATGGAGGGATCGACTCACCGAGCAATCTCGACAGCGTAAAACTGCATGCGCGGCACAAAGATGGTAGTGTCCTGCTCATACTCAACCTTGGGGCTTGTTCGAAGCATGGTGCCAAAGTTGTAGTCGTCGACGAGCTTTTCGTAGGCCATCATGAACTTGCGCCATCTCTCCTTTCCGGCCTTGCTCTTCATCTCGTTCTCGTTGATGGTGGCAGCGGGGTCGAAGTCGGGCAGGTCGGCCTTGAGGTGCGCGAGGATGTCGTCGTCGATCTTGGTCAGGCGGAGGGATGAGCCCTTGACTCTTTCTAGGATGGCCCAGTAGGTTTCGAGGTGCTGCACAGCCTTGACGGCAAACTGCTTCTCGATCTAAAGGAAATGTTAGCTCACAACTGCTCGTCGTTTGATTCCACAGGGTGGGATGGCTCACATCCTCGTTGTTCTCGGCATTCTCAGCGTCAAAGTTCTTGGGGATGGGACCACCGGACATGCTCTCGAGGGGATCCATTTTGAAATATTTCGGGTTGGTATTGGTGATGGCAAGGAGTTGAGTGATTGGAGTGGTGTTTTCGTCGGAGTCAAATCTTGAACGTGGGGCAATTGGGCCTTGATGGTGGATGGGGATGGAGGGGTATTTTTTGAGAAAAAGTGGGAGGATGATATCAGCGCATAGTGCATGCGACTGTTAGCACTGGGGTTTACGCACTGTTCTCTGGTCCCTGCTGGAAGGACGGAGACGGTTCGCGACGACGCTCTCCTTTGCAACCTTGAATGACTACCAACAGGCAAATGATGAGACATCACCAGCCCACTTTGCACTACAATTGGTATACTTCCTATCTATCAACTTGTTTGGTTCCATCGTCTTACCGTTTCCCACCGTTCTCCGCCAAGCTTGTTTCCACACCTCGTGCAAAATGTTTGCCACCGTTTTTAACGTGCAACAAACATTCTCACCGTTTCGCCCAACGGGACCAACGAGATGCGGCATCCATCCCGTCCTCGATTGAAAGCTACCACACATTCATCATGTGTGGTTGACATTTTGATTCGTCCAACTTCTCATTCGACTATATTCACCAAAGAACAATATGAACAACAATACGTCGCCCACCGTCCGTGCTGCCCGTTCCCCTCTAGTTGTACCCTCACCACCGCCTTATATTATTCTTTGTTCTCTTATACGGACTCGCAAATACTTCCAGTCATGTGCTGGCTCACCATGTGTTTTATCTCCTTCCCCTTTCGCTTCCTGTTATTTCGCCTTGATGGGTTATACTTGACTGTTCTTTCATCATCAAATTCGTAACAAGGCGCCCTTAACAACACAAGATGGACTCGTCAAGTTCAACCGAAATCAACCTCGGAGGCTCGAGAGGCAATCCACTACAACCTGTCAAATCCTCGTGGAAGAACTTGTTTCTCTTCACAAAGACTGCCCATGCGTTCCCTTTGACCGGGGCCCTCCTCACCTCTGCTCTTACTGCCGGCTTCAAGACGGTCCTTGCTGTCATCCTAGGCCGAGTCTTCGATATCATCGCAGGCTATGGCAATGGAACCCTTAGCAGCCCCGAAGCCGTGTCCGAGATTTCCAAATGGTCAATTGTTCTCTTCGGCATGGGAATTGGATACTGGTTGGCCAAGTCGATGTTCTTAGCCTTGTGGGTGGTCTTTGGCGAGTTACAGGCCGACAGCGTGAGAAGAGACCTCTTCGGACACCTTCTGGCTAGGGATATGGCCTGGTTTGACTCTCAGTCTGATGGTATTTCCAGCCTTCTCGTCAGAATCCAAAGGTTAGTCATATCGGGCTTTGTCATGTACAACTTCTCCCCCTCTAACCTGTTGCTTCCGTACCAAGTCAAACGCGAGAGCTGCAACTCTCTACATCACAAGTCCTTGGCTTGCTCGTTAGCGACATCATGACAGGTTTCGGCTCTGTTGCTATTGCGTTCTCATATTCCTGGAAGCTCACCCTCGTCCTTCTTGCAATAATGCCCATCTCGGCCCTTATCTTGTCCCTCGTTACTCGTCGATTAGAATCTGGCATCCAAGCCCAAAGACGAGACCTCGCTGTCGCTTCCAAATATGCTGCCGCTTCCATCACGGCGATCGATCTTGTCAAGGTCTTCAACGGATATGACCAAGACGTCTGGCATTATAGCACGGCCGTTAAGAAAGCCGCCAAACACTACCTCGTTCAAGCACAGTGTAACGCCTCCCAGATGGCCTACATCAGCTTCAGCGGCATTGCAACATTCGTCATCGGTTTTTGGTACGGTGTGGTACTGGTCAATCAGGGAATGTCCCCAGGGAGCGTTCTCGCCACCTTTTACGCTATCCTAGCTTCGTTTCAGGCCATCGAAGCTCTCATGCCGCAGTGGCTTGTCATTGCGAAGGGGATGTCTGCTGGGGCGTTCTTGTCAGCAGTGCGGCTCAATTCCAGGCTAGATCACGCAGCGAAGGAAATGACGGGATCTTTGCAACCAGGAACATGTGTTGGTGATATTGAGGTAACGAATGTAAGCTGAACCCCTTGGTTTTCTCAGCTCTTGTTACGATGCTAACAAATTCAAGGTGAGCTTTGCATACCCCTTAAACCCAGAGACCACGGTACTCAAGACGTCTTCGTTTTTCTTCCCGGCGGGCGAAATGACCTTCCTCGTCGGACGAAGCGGCTCTGGCAAAAGCACCCTCGGCAATTTGATCGTCAGATTCTACCAGCCCAACACTGGCGAGATTAAAATTGACAACCACCCCCTACGAGCACTGGACAAGCGATGGCTTCGAGAAAACGTGACATTAATACAACAATCCAGTGTTCTCTTCAACGACTCCTTTTTCATGAACATTGCACTCGGTCATCTCCACCCAAACTCGGTAACACAAGAAGAGGTGACCACGGCTGTTGAGGCAGCACTTCTGCAGTCCACGCTGGCTGCCCTTCCAGGTGGCTATGACAACAACATGGGGCCAGGAGGCTACGGCCTCAGCGGCGGGCAAAGGCAAAGAGTAGCACTCGCACGAGCCCGCGTAAGGGACCCTCCCGTGCTCATTCTCGATGAGATATCCAGTGGTCTCGATCAAGTCAGTCGACATCTGATCATGGATGCAATTCGAAAGTGGAGGCGAGGAAAGACCACAATCATCATCACCCACGATGTCTCTCGGATCACCGACGACGACTTTGTCTACGTCATGGACAATGCCTCCTTGGTGGAAGAGGGCTTCAGGAGAGATCTTGTGCGAAATACTACTGGCCCCCTAGCAACGCTTTTGGCTAGTACTGCTGCCAACGATCCGGACACGCCTATTGAAATCACGGTGGTGTCTCCTGACAGTCCATGCTACTCACGGTCCCCAATCACCATGCCTCTCCAGGCACGAAGCTCACGAGTTTCCCGCATAGTCGTGGAAGAACTTGAAGGCCTGAGGAGACACTCATTCCTCGCTCCTGGCACCGTCGTATCCCCTCGCATCTCTTGGGGTACAAGCACCAACTCGGCTCTGCGGCCGGAAACGGAGCATACATGGGAACTGGACGTATATGCACGACGACTTCTGGTGCCACAAAGTCCGCCGCCTTTGAGTGAACGACCCATCATGGCATTCAAGCGACATAGTCTCGCTGATTTTAGAGAGAAGCGACTCAGCGAGTCGACCGAAGGAACGAGCTTCGTTTTTGGAGAGGCCGAACGTCGTGACAACATCAGCAGTCTACGATCTCCGCTCCAAGAAGCCGGACCGGACCTCCCAATGACAGAAATGGGGTCCAAACAGCCTTCACCCAGTGACGCAGAACGCATCTCGCTCGTGGCCATCCTGAAAACCGCCTGGCCAACCCTTGGACCGCGTCACCGCCTTATTCTCATCCTCGGCACACTTGTCTGTGTCATCGGCGCTGGCGCAATCCCCACGTTCGGCTACTGTTTTGCCCAGCTCCTCGGCGTCATGTGGTCGCCTGGTGACAAACTCGCGGAAGGGCAAAGGTGGGCCATCTACCTCTTTATCGTCGCTGTTATTGACGGTGCATGCACGGGTGGAGGGCGGTACCTGTTCGAAATCGTCGCTCAGGCCTGGATCAACGCCATTCGCGTCCAAGCATTGAAAAAGATCCTCCGTCAACCCAAAGTCTGGTTCGACAGGCCCAAGAACTCACCTGGTCGGATCAACGAGTGTCTTGACAGGAATGCGGAGGAAATGCGCAACATCGTGGGCAAGTTCATCCCCATTATGATTGTGGTGACTCTCATGATCCTAATCGCCGTCACCTGGGCCCTCGTCGTCTCTTGGAAACTCACATTGGTAGCCATGTCCTTAGGACTCGTGGTTATGGGCGCGGTCAAAGGCTTTTCGGTCGTCAGTGGCAAGTGTGAAGCGAGTTGCAACAAGGGCGCCGAGGACTCGAGCGCTACCTTGACGGAGATCTTTCTCAACATCCAGGTTGTCAGGGCTCTAACGCAGGAGGATTATTTCACAAGCAAGTATATGAACTCCGTCTCGCATACGTTGGGTCTGGGTATAAAAAGGGCACTGTACACTTGCTTACCGTATGGATTGTACCAGTCTCTCAACTACCATCTCACAGCTCTAGTGTTTTACTACGGCACGGTACTTCTTGCGAGGGAAAAGGAAATCGACGCCACGTCGGTGGTTCAAGTCGTGAACCTGCTTCTCTTCAGCGTCGGGACAGCGACTAGCTTCCTGAGCGTCATGCCCCAAGTCACCATGGCGCAAGCAACTGCCTCGCAGATGCTGGGCTACGTCAACATGGCAGCGGAGCCAGACTCAGGCTCAGAATCCGGGGCTGTGTATGCGCCTACATCGCCTCTTCCGGTGAAGCTTAATAAGTTGAGCTTTTCGTACAACAAGGATGGAAGTCGACCGGTGCTACAAGGCGTGTCGTTCGACATCCAGCCTGGCAACTGCTTAGCCATTGTAGGTTGCTCTGGATGTGGAAAGTCGACTATTGTGTCTCTGATTCTGGGCCTTTACTCGCCATCTGCACGGTCAGCCCTCAGCACGGTGTCACCTTTGACATTCTCCAAGTGTTCATACACAGACGTCGACATTGAACACATTCGATCTATGATGGCGTACGTCCCGCAGGCTCCGTTCCTCTTTCCTGCGACCATTGCGGAGAACGTTGCCTATGGCCTGACGGAGAGCTCGCCTCTGCGTCGGCTTGAGAATGTCGCGGCTGCTGCTCAAGCTGCAGGTCTGCACGACTTCATCGCGTCCCTACCTGAAGGGTACAACACACTGGTCGGCGACGGCGGGCAAACACTATCGGGCGGTCAAGCACAACGTCTGAGCATCGCTCGAGCCCTTGCGCGGAAACCAAGGTTGCTCGTTCTAGACGAGCCCACGAGTGCTCTTGATGCAAAGAGCGCCGAGATGATTCGACAGACTGTTCAAGAACTAGTAGAAGGATCGAAGAAGGGGGGCTCTGTAGGGATGGCGATTTTAGTGGTGACGCATAGTCGGGAGATGATGGCGATTGCCGATCGGATCGTGATGCTAGAGGAAGGGGTCAAGGTGGAAGAGGGATCGTATCAGGGGTTGATGCAGAAGAGAGGGAAGTTTGCCGAGTTGGTGAGTGGTGGAGGGGGTTTGAGGGTGGCAGAGAGGGAGGCGGATGAGAGAGTGCGTGTCCCGCGTCTTGACATGCCAAAGACTCGGCGGATGGGTAGAAGTAATTCTTAGTTGCTGCTGCCTTAAACCCGTGCTACTAGAGCTGGGATGTAAGAACTGTTTTATTATACGACAAGATACTGATGTCCTGAACCATTAATGCTTTCAAGATTGCCCTAACGCACGGTACTTAGTTAACGGCTCCTAGTAGTATCGTCTTTCTTTCCTCAACATTGCCTTTATGCGACACTTCTTCCGCGAGTGTCTCATATATATATATATTGCCGCGGAGAATCCCTGCCGGTATTATGACAGCCTAACAGGATGCTATTCCTTACTAGCTCATAGCCATCTGGATCCTTTTGCGACTTTTGTTTAATACATGCAAAGGGCCCGTTCTGGTGCCGACCCGATCAGCCGCAATAATACGAAGTGGTACCTCTCATTGGCTGGTAAGCACTAGCCATGACGCTTCATGTGGTATCACGATCATTATTGTGGCTGTGAACTTGCGCGAACTCTCAAGTTAATACGGCAAAGACTCACTCGCCGAGTCTGCAAGATGCATCGAACATAAAGCCAGACAATGCGCCGTACTGGGAAAGACATCTGGACGAAGCACTCTCAAGCCATACGAAATCATACCAAATATTCGACCAACCCACGACGGCCTTTCCAAAATGCGACGCGCTGTCCTCCCCATGGCACTCCTCATGGCCGCAGCACAAGGGGCATCGTCACCTCCAAAGGCCCTCGTTTACCGCGGTCCTGCGGCTTGCGACGGCTGCCCCGAGGCCGTTGCACAGCTCCTTGAATCTTCGCCTTGGAAGTTCAAAGTCACTTACGTTGGGCCAGACGAAGATGTGGATGTAGACGAGGACAGTCTCAAGGGCGTGGACGTCTATGCACAGGCGGGAGGACCCGGTAACTACGCCCGTCGATCCTGGCCGGGCTCCTTTTCTAACAATGATAAACAGATCTCGACGACGCCTACCGCAGGCTGAAGCGCTACAAAAAGCCCCTGCAAGACTTTGTCTCGTCCGGCGGGCACTATCTCGGCTTCTGTCTCGGCGCATTCCTCGCCGGCCACTCGCCCGGCTTCGACTTGTTACCGTCGGAAGCAGACACGGACGCCGAAACCTCCCAGCCCGGGTCGCAAGTCACGTCCGACAAGGACACCGTCATCCAGGTTGACTGGACGTTTGTGTCGGGCAAGACAGAGCGGAACAAGTGGGTGTACTTCCAAGACGGCGCCGTGATTACTGGTCTGGACGAGGAAAAGATGCGGAGCCAGAATGGCAGAGCAGGTAGAATCCTAAGTAGGTATTCCAAGACTGGGGATGTAGCTGCGTCGGTGACGCCGTATGGGAAAGGCTGGGTTGGTCTGGTTGGGCCTCACCCCGAAGCGACCCAAGAGTGGTGTAAGTACATGTTTCCATCCTGCATTTTCTTCTTGTCGGTTTCAGCGGCCCATGGCTATTCAAAAGATCAGTCGACTGAAACAAACACGTCGTTAACCATCCTAAATCTAGACTCGGCATACAACATTACGAACCCCGACGGCATATCCTTCGACATTGGATACGACTTTCTCAATGCAGCACTCAAAGGTAACGCGCATAGCAACAATGCTACCCAACACAGTTCCAAGACTAGTTCGCCGACTGCAACGCCCACCGGCGCAGTGTCAAGCAGTGCATCTGTCGCAGCAGGCTCAGTGCTCACCAATCCGATATTGCGTGTAATTGGGCTCGCTCTTGCTGCTTTCCGCTAAGCTTATGGGCCCCCGAGAGCCATGCATACATAGTCGGTATAATAGTCTAGAGTAACATTCATCATTCTTTGTATCGTGTCAATTAGGCCGCCTTGTTCGTTGATGCGGTGCATGTCACATGTTGGGTCACGGGATACGGCAGTCGGGCTTCTGATATGAGTGCTCCGAGAAAGTCGATTATTCGATTAGTGATCCACAAGATCCCCCAACAAACAACGAACGATGCGATCCATCCGCTCGGGACAAACGTCATCCTTCAACCCGTCGCCCTTTGACAGCTGAAGTCTCGCGCATTTGTCATTCATCGGCAGTGAGATTGAGTTGAGAGCCTGCCGAGACCGGGATCGACTTTGACTCTTCCTCGCTCATCATCTCCGTCGCAATCAACGATTCAACCTCGACTCATCACCACGATTGAACCTCACCTCGTCTCAGGTCCAGTTCACCAATTCGTCTCTCAATCAGATCAATCATGGCGGATCTTTCAGATGCTAAATCACCGCCCAAAAGACGCGGTCGCCCTCCTGCCCCCAGCTCTTCCTCGGTCGACGAAGCCACTCTCACGGTCCGTCCCTTGATCAATCTCTCTCTCTCATACTGACTGACATGGCAAGGCCCGTCGCCAACGCAACCGCGAAGCCCAAAACGTCTTCCGCAGGCGCAAACAGGCCGCCGACGCCGCGCAGGCCAAGCGCCTCCGCCGGCTCGAGGAAGTCGTCGAGGAGATGAGCTCCATCTTCATGAACTTCGTCGACGAGGTGCTCGCCTCGGAGATCGTCACACATCAGCCCGGCCTCGCTGCGAGTCTGCGGAAATGCACCAGGCGCGTGCTCGATCTGGCGCAGGAAGTCGTCGGGCCTGAAGGCTTCGAGATGGCTTCTTCTTCGTCTTCACCATTGAGTTCTGAGGTTCAACCCGGTGCTACCGCGACTCCTCCTCCAGCTGCTGCTGCTATTATCCAATCGACGACTGCTACTCAGCCTCAGCCTCCGAGTACTACCACCACGCCACCAGATGTTGTCATGGACATACTCGGCCTCTCCTCATCCTCATCAACATCCCCCCCAGCCCTCTCCTCCACCTCGTCCACCCACTCCTCCGACAAACCCATCGACTGCGATCTTCACCTCGGCAGCGACGCCGCCCACCAATCCTGCCACACAGCCCGCACCCTCGCCCTCCCCGCTCCCCCCGGCGTCACCGAGAACATCCCCGAGCCCATCACGCCCACCAACGAATCCCTCATCAAGCACCACACCCTGCACCACCTTTCCCCCCAGATCTACGGCAACGGCTGGTCCGTCAACAACCACCCCGTCCTCGGCGCAAACGTCAACCAGTACTGGGGCCCCCGCGTGCCCCTCGCCCCGGGCTCCTTCGCCTACCGCCTCGCCAAGGCCTCCCTGACCATCGCCTACCTCATTCTCTCCAAGAACATCCACCCGCCTATCCCCCATTCCGAAGAGCACCGCATCTTCGGCAAGGAGCTCTGCTACCGCGGCCGCGACGACCTTCTCATCCGCCTGCGCTGGCTGCTCGGTCCGGGCAACGAGTTCATGTACCGCGTCGTCGACCTGCCCTACGGCCAGCACGGCGACCAGATCTTCACCCGGAGCGACCTGGACCCGACGTTTGACGAGCTCGGCTGGCCGGCCATTACCAAGGCGCGCCTGGACAGGGACGGGTCGGCGCGCTACCTCAGCATCCTGGGCATCGAAAAGCAGCTGCTCGCGCTGGGCGGGCGCATCGTCGACGCCGAAACGCTGGAGCTCAACATTGTCAACCCCGCGGGCCAGCCCAGCAACGCGGCGCCCTCGGAAGCGGTGCCTGCGCAATCGGACAGTTGGAGTTTCGTTGATTTCTATGCGCCCAATCAAATGCGCTCGGAGCCGCAGGTCTTGACTATGCAGTTGAGCATAGGGCTGTTGGTGTCCAATTTGGCCAAGAGCGCCGTGTGTTTGATGCGTGGACCTGGATATCCACGAGACTCGCTGGGCGGAGCCATTCAGGCATCAGTAACGAAGGTATCTTGATGAACTAATACGTGGCGTAAGGAAGGGTCTGTTTAAAAGTAATGAGCGAGCGCGTTTTGGATATACATGGAACAGAGAAATCACGAATTGAACTATATTTTTAATAAAAGGCAAAAACACCCAGTCCTCTCTGTCATTGGTATCTTCCTGTATCTGTGCAGTCATAACATCATAGTCGTCAAAGTATGTACTAATATGTGTAAGAGGCGGCAGTGTATCCAACCCTCGCCATATCCCTGGTGTGAAGAATAGAAACTGGTCCGCATCTATCTTCTCTTTGACCTCAGTAGTGATTCCCACTTGAATCCGCTGGATCTCCTCACCACCGGCTGTGGCCGTTGTAGCGTCCCTGGGGGCAACGGACCTCTTGGAGGGTTTCGGATGTTGACCCGGTTCCTGGCGCTGTTCATGCCGACAAGCCGCATGAACTTGGTGTTCTGGCTCGGTGGCACCTTGTCGTCGCTACCCACCCACAAGATGAAGTCGTCCTTGGACGTTCGTGGATGAATCTCCAAGGTAGCACCCTCACACTCACGGCCCACCTTGGCTGCCTCCACGAGGCCTTGCAGATCAATGTGTCTGGTCTGCTTCTCCGTCTCTTGCTTCCGAATCCTGGCTCCGCTGTCCAGTGCTGCCCGCTGCTCCACTGTTGTCGTCACATCTCCTTGGGACCCTTGCCGCAGGGCCATTGATCGAACAATGTTGTCGATCCTGCTCATCTCTTCTTGTCGTTCCACGTCACGCTTCCTCCATCGCTTGGGAATCAGCGCTGAGAAGCAACCTCGGAATGGGCCAGTAGCTGTCCGATAGCCCGCGTAACACACGTCGAACAAGCTTTGAACCAAACTGTCAGGAACTTTACGGATCAGCGCGCCAAGGGGCAGCGTTAGAATACCGAAAAGCAAACTCCATCCCCATTCGACACCATTCAACGGTGCCGTGTCGAAGGCTTCTCCTCCCTTGAAGACGATGGCGAATTGGCCAGCGATGGTGATGAGTTGTACTCCGATGAACCAGGGGTTCTTGAATGCGCCTTGGTAAAAGATGTCTATCTTATTGTCGACTCTGCGGCAGTTCTGTTGGTTGAAAAACTGCATCCACACGTACATGTTAAATACGAGCGTCTGAAGCCTGTCCACTTCGAACGTGGTATTGGGATTAAAAATATCCCATCCAGCATAGTGGGCCACAAATACTACGGCCAATTGGTATATTGACTGGCCCAAGATCATTTTCCACATGGTGATGGTGACAATAGGCGCGTTGCGAGGTTCAGGTTTGCGATGGAGGAAGTCTGGGGAGGGGAGGTCAGTCGAATAACAAAGGGAGGCGAAAATATCCATAATCAGGTTAATCCAGAGAAGCTGAACGACGGTGAAGATGGAATCGCCTGCTAGTTCTGAGACGACTGTAATGATACCAGCAGTGACGTTGATTGTGAATTGGAACTATAGGGCGCATTAGTCTTAAGAAAACATCACTACAGCATCGGAGGGCATTTACCTGGCAAAACCTCTTTACCGAATCGTTGACAGTCCGTCCCCAAGCCAAAGCTCTTACAATGGAAGCAAAGTTGTCATCCAACAGAATGATGGAGGCGGCCTCTTTCGCCACTTCAGTGCCCTGAACTCCCATAGCGAATCCCACATCTGCAGCCTTCAGGGCCAGTCCGTCGTTGGTCCCGTCTCCAGTAACAGCCACGGTTTCATTCATGGCCTTGAGGCGCGAAACAAGCAGCAGTTTGTCTTCGGGGCTGGATCGAGCAAGCACCTGCAGGCGAGGAATAACCGCATCCAGCTGCTCTGACGTCAAATCGCGGAAAGTTGGTCCATCCATAGCAATACCGCCGGCAGTGTAGATACCACACTCTGCTGCAATAGCCTTGGCTGTCAGGAAATTGTCACCTGTGACCATGCGAACAAAGACACCAGCTGTCTGGCATTGTCGGACCGACTCCACCACTTCGGGACGCAAGGGATCCTGAATTCCAAAGACTCCGAGAAAAACCATGCCAGAAGCCAGCCATTCCAAATTTACCGAGTTTGGATCGTCCCCAGGCTCCTCAAAGACTTCCTGTGCGGTGAAATCTCGATAGGCCACGGCAACAGGACGAAGCAGCTTCGAAGCGTAGTCGTGGATCGTGCTGTGAAAACTTTCTCGGACGTCATCGGATATACGGGTGATTGGCAGTCTGTACGTTGGGTCCGAGACAATGAAGGCGCAGTACTCAAACACAACTTCAGCAGCACCCTTCACAAGAAGACGATAATTACCATTCGGCAGTTTTATGAGGGCAGCCATCCACTTCCGAGACGAGTCGAACGGGAGCATCGTCAGGGCTGGACAGTTTGCTCTTTCTTCGGCCAGGCGACTCATGCCTAGGCGCCAGCGACTGAAGTCAAGTAAGGCCGTCTCTGTACTCGATCCAACGAATTCTGAGGTCCCCGAACCATCGCTTTCGAACGCTGTCGAGCTTACCGCAATAATATCCTTGATCAAAGCCTTGGCATCGGTGGACAACGTTGCCATGAACTGCGCAGAGGTATCACAATTGATGGTGGATGCCCTTGACATCGACATGTCCAGGTCCGTGGCAACTGGTTGGGTGTCATCGAAATAGCCTTGCAGACCAATGCGACCTGCAACAACAGTCATTCTATTCTGCGTGAGTGTTCCTGTCTTGTCCGAGCAGACTGTGGTAGCATTGCCCATGATCTCGCAAGATCGAATAAGTCGGACGAGGTTGTTATCTTTCAGCATGCGCTTCGTCGCGAACGCAAGGGCGAAAGTAACGTTCAGGCCGAGACCTTCTGGGACAGTGATGATGACGACAGTGACCGTTATGATGAGAACATGCAGGAAATCTTCCACCTTCTGAGTCGGCTCGGCGCTTCTGATTTTATGCAGGTTGATCAAGTATCGAATGAAGAGAATCAGGAAGAAGATAGAACCCGCGACGCAGCCAATGATAATGAGGTGCTTTCCAAGTCGTCCAAGTTTGGCCTGTAAAGGAGTCTCCTGGACGTCACTCCTCAACGACATTAACACGCGTCCGTAAGTAGAATTAGAGCCGACTGAGGTCACAAGATAGTGGCCAACTCCTCGGGCGACCATGGTACCACTAAGGATGAATGGATCGGCGGCGTGAAACGCGTCGTTATCGTTGGGAACAGTCTTATGGACAAGGTCAGACTCTCCGGAAACGGACGACTCGTCAATTTGGAGCCAAGAAGCCTCGACGAGTATTCCGTCAACGGCAATGACATCTCCGGCTTCAACGCGCAGTATGTCGCCCACCACAACTTCATCCACGGAAATTGTTTGGGGTCTCCCAGAACGGATAACCGTCACGTCCCGTTGGTCTTTGCGTTCATTGAGCTTCTTGAACTTGTAGTTCTTCTGCCAGTCAACTGCAGCACTCGCAAACACAATGACGGTGACAGCTCCTACTACAGAAACCCCATCGATCCACTCAGCGCCTGTTGAATTTATGTTTGGATCTACTGTCTGATAGATGCCAATGGCCAGGGATATGACGGCAGAAATAGTCAACAAGATGATCAACTTGTCATTAAAGGCAATCCACATTAACCTGAAGAAGGACTTTTGTTTGCGGTGAGGGAGACGGTTGGTGCCAAAGACTCGTTTTCGATCGGAGAAATGTTCATTGCGAGGCTCGCCCAGGCGCATCGCATCGGGAAGAAGCGTGGGTGGCGTGGGCGGAGGAGGGAGGTCGGTGATAATGGGAGGACGAGCATAGCGGCCGGCGTCGACGGCTTCGTCAAATGTTATGGTGCCATCGAGAGTGGTTTCGTCGACACTGAGGCCAGTAGAGAGATCGGCGCGAAGCCCGGCAGCAAGACCAAGGAGGCCGCCAAAGCTGCGGAGAGCAGGTAAACTCCTTGCAGTCAGGAGTTTGTGAAGCTGGTTAGGGGAGAAGGCAAAGTTACTCGTGAGATCAGTTGATTCTTCGCGAAAGTCGAGAGAAGGGTCATCGCGGTTCGGCAGGCGAGATGTTACAGTGGCAGTAGTGTCGAGGTCCAGATTGGGGGCGGAATCGGATGGGAAACGTTGATGAGATGGCCCTGCTTCTGCATTCGCGTTTGCGCCTACAGCAGCGCCATGGCCATGAGCATTAAAGCGAAGATCCGGGGCTGGCGTGATTTCGTCCATGGACGGAGGGTGCGAACGATGGGCGAGAAACGGCGGCACAGAAGGCAGGGCAACTATGAGGAAGAAAGCCAATTCGGGGAGGATATTCGGAGAAGAAGAAATATGAGCGAACGTTGGAAGAATGAGATGACGGAGCGTGGGGGGATTGGAGCCGTCAAATGAGCCTTGACATGGGCGTCGTCAATGACCTCGCCGGCAACAGCCAAGAAACGCCAAGGGATCCACTAGACTGACCTGGGGAAGCTGTCTAACTGGCGCTTGGCGTTTCATCCCAGCTACCTAGGTACTTGGTGAGGTTGAATCCGGTACATTTTGCACTTCCCTGAATGTTCCATTTCCTCGAGGTCTCAACTCTCAAGGATGGATGAGTGGAGCGATTCGTGAAGTCGTAAGTGAGTCTCGTAAATTCGTCGTCGATGAGGGCGCTGCTCACGGAAGCAAGCAACGGCAGGTGGTATTCGGTAAAGACGGACGAGATGAAATCGGGACGGGATGCAGCAAGGGTGCAGTGCGGTATCAATGAAGCAACCACGAGCACTCTGCCAGTGCAAAGTGTACCAAATTACCGTCAGTAACCAGGAAGATGATCTCGCGTCTTTTGTTGTTCTTTGCTCGAAGCGGGGTTTATTAGTGGAGGCATGGAGAATCAATTGGGTGCGATGGAATGCCAAGATAGTTCGCAAGGAGTGCGGCCGGAGAGACCGAGAAGATTACTGTGCAAAGCCGAGTAATCGTGAGTCGTGTGTACTTGATCGTCTGCCACGATGAAACGTAGGATGGGGTGGAAACTAGACGATTGTCGGTGTTGTAGGTATCTCGTTGCCGTCGAGTCTTTGCTGTGAGCGTTGTTGTTTAGAGTTTTGGGGCAGTGCAACAGGCGAAGTCGATTCTTGGCCTTACTGCGCCTTCCCTGTCGCTTCATCATTTGTGTTCAGGCAAGCGCAGCTCAGTGTTCATCCACTTTGGCCATAATTACGTCACTTTCTCGGAACTGTATTGCGGAGACCGGCGAGCCAATCGAGGAAGGTGAAAACAAAGTCGAGAGAATGGTTCTCAAAGTGAGTCAACTGTAAGGTGAACAATACGTATGACATCTGATATTCTGTAGCTGGTCGCTTCATTCTCTCTGCACAAGATAGTTACCCTTCAAATCCAATACGTTGAAACGCACGTGTGATTGAGTTTCAGTGCCACCTTCCACAAGAGCAACGTGATGCTAGTGAAGCTTCCTTCTCGCGGTAGACGTTTATACCCCCATTTAGCCGTAGTTACCTACCTAGTACCTAGGTACCTAGGTAGGTAGTAAACATCACGAGTTACCTCTTCTTTATCCCTTCGCCTACCTTATAGTCTCTCGATACAACTGCCTCGCCCCTTGGTCAGCCAAAAGCCGTCACCTCGCCTATCCAAACCAATCGTTTCTCTTTCGGCTACTTCCTCCCTCATCCGAGACATGGCCTACCCTAAAATTCTACATCCATTGACTGTTGTCTGCATTAGGAACTGTCCCAGGGCCACGGGTTACGCCATCGAAACAACGTGTAGAAAACTCTGGGGCATAATCTTGTCCCACGTTCTACAAGCGAAACAATCAGGTCGAAACAAGCGTTGGCTCTCTCTGTCTTTATCCAGGAGTTTCCGTTCCTCCACGTTTCTTTGGGTGACACTCCTCCTCCCGTCTCGCTAACATGATTTATCTTCTATCACTCCAAACTTCGCAGAATGTGCTTTTCTTTCTTCTCCATGCCTTGCGCCCTCATACATGATGTTTCAGAGGCCTATTTTAGACGACTCGCGTATGAACCACCCTTGGCTCGCCTTTAACAGCGACTCACACATCGACCAAGCCTTCATCACGCTTCAGCCCATCGCCATGTTTCGACATGAGTCTAAGCCAAACGAATCTGAGATCCCGTCGCTTGTCCCGGCACGTATCCGCTCCCTGTTCCATTCTTGTCATGGCTCGGCGTTGTATCCTCTTTCAGTACCTTACCCTCCATTCTCTGAATCACCCAAAATAACGATGCAGGTCCGTCATCCGTCAGACGCTCCGTCTTGCCTTGTGGTTATCCGTCCGAGGTGATTGGGTTGCACGAGACATACCATCACGCTTATACGGGCACGTTCGACCCATCGCAGACTTAATAAGTCGTCACCATTGAGGTTTTGTCTTATATAGCTTCGAGATTCTACGTCTCGTTCTACTCTCCTTATCCTGCTATCTCATTGTCATTCTTTTTTGCTCTTCACTGTCGCTCAGCTTCTTCTTCTGAAATGTTCAGCCATGTTTCTCTTTAGCCTGATTCTTACTCTGACGTTTTGCTCACTCGTTCGCCATGTTGAGGGTATACCAACGACACCTCCATCATCCAACACCACACAAGAGGAACGCCAACACTCAGTCATAGCCCCCAAAGTCATGATCATATCAATGGTTTGTTCACTCTCCTGAAAATGCTTGACAAAACTAATTCAACTCAGTGGTCTCCAGAAGCTCAAGTCTGGCATGATCGGCTTCCCAGCTCCGGGCTCGGAAACCTGACATCTCGGTCTGTACACTCGGCCGGCTTTTCGATGCTGTTCCCCATAGCCTTTTGTACCCAGACCGGAGACATCTGCCAGGTGACGGTAGGTGAAGGCGAGATCAATTCCGCAGCCACCCTCATGGCTCTGGTACTTTCGCCCATGTTTAATCTGCGGCAGACCTATTTCTTGGTTGCCGGCATCGCGGGGATCAATCCTCGTTACGGCACCTTGGGTACTGTCGCCCTCGCTCGTTATTCGGTCCAGGTTACCCTCCAGTACGAAATCGACCCCCGGTCTCTCCCTTCGGAATGGTCAACCGGTTACATAGCCTATGGTCGGAACGAGCCCCTCGAGTACCCATTCATCACCTACGGCACAGAAGTTTTCGAACTCAACGCCAATCTCCGGGACAAAGCGCACAGCCTCGCCTCTAAGGCAACTCTCAAAGACGAAAGCGGGCCGCGTCAATATCGAAATCTCTATAAATCCATGGAAGATACGTACAAGATGGCTTTGGAGCCTCCTGGCGTCATCAAGTGTGACACCGCCACGAGCGACGTATACTATTCAGGAAAGAGGCTTTCCGAGGCGTTCGAAGATACAGTGTCCGTGTGGACGAACGGCACAGGCACGTATTGTATGAGTGCGCAAGAAGACAATGCCATACTAGAAGTCTTGGTCAGATCGAGCATTGAGAAGCTGACAGACTTTGAGAGAGTCATGGTCCTTCGTACAGGTAAGAGTTACCGGATGTCCTTGTCTTTCTTGCCTTCTTCTTGGAATCGTCACAGTAACTCCTGGACAGGCTGCAACTTCGACCGTCCGCCTCCCCTTCGATCGGACCTTGAGCACCTCACAGCAACGCAACAAAACGGCTTCAGCATTTCCGTAGAGAACATCTATCTTGCAGGCTCCCGAATCATCAAGGGTATAATCGACGACTGGAATTGCACGTACAAAGACGGCGTTGCGGCGGAAAATTACGTCGGCGACATCTTCGGAAGTCTGGGGGGACAGCCCGATTTCGGATATGGGAGCATCACGAATGAGGGCCGCGTGGCTCCCGGTGGTGTCGATCAAGACCTAGCAGCACGTGAGATGAATCGACGCAAGCTGCTGACCAACAAGCCGGCGTCCAAGGTTTAACGGAATAGTATCACGGCCCAGAGGAGAGTTTGTCTCGGGAGCACCAATCACTGTGCCGCCTTGTGTTTGATCCTCGTGGAAGCAAGCGAGCATAGCCATGTTTTTGTGTAATATTATGTATTTGGGGTTCTTTTTGTATCGTTATTCGTCTTCTTTTCATAAAGCTTTTTAAGTCATATCATGCTAAAGCACGAAGAGATTGCAGTCTCGTGTGGAAACCTTCCCGATGCAATGAGAATGAAGTGCACGACCGCAAGTCCAGCATCGTAACATGTTACAGTCTTTTTTTTTCCTCTTCGTTTCGGAGGGGACGGTCTGACCGTTTTTTCCTCTTGAATCAATGTTAGGGAAGTGAGGAGTGTCTTGCTGCCCCGTGTCACCGTGGGGAAAACGTGTGTTATTTTGGGGAGCGATTATATCGGGTTTTGTTTCAATTTGTGTATGTTTGTCATCCATGACGTTTCAACCCGTTTGGCTGTGAGGAACGCTTGTTCATATTTGAGCCAGAAGAGCAAACAAGTCCTGAGTCACTGAATTTTGGCGGACTAGGTTCCGTATCACCAGTCGCTCAAAGGCTCGTGGCGATTATTCACGCACAGTGCGTTTTGTTTTGAAGCCACCCACAGGGCTGTGAAATGGAGCATCAGTAAGAGCAAACTGGTTCCTAGGCCCCAAGCTCGACGGTGAAGGCTCCGAGCTGGTCCAGTAGCCGAAACGAAGTTTGTTCGTTGCGGCAAGCCCAAATCTAGAGCAGCCACGGCTACTAAGGGGGCGCCAACTTGGAGGTTTATGATGAACGGCATGCAAGGTCGGGCGAGTGAGTACATCTTGACAACGAAGCAGATCAAGCGCCCAACGTAGCCAAGTAGAGCCAAATGAGGGTCCAAGAGCGTCATTGCACGGTGGAAAACGACGGTGAGCTGGCTCACCAAGACATTTGGCGGAGGACTTGGAGGCGGCATAAGAAGCGGAGGGCTGAAAGATCTGTTTTGAGTCACTTGAGACTCACTCTGCCCATCGCTAGCGATGGTAGAATTACGATATCCATCTTGGCTGCGTGAGAGGACCATCGAATGGGAACCCGTAGCACGGTGGCGTGGGCTCGATTGAGAGACCTCATGACGGATGCTAGAAGAGCCAATGTTGGGCGAAGACTCTCTTCGAGACCTGGACCACTGATCCAGAGCTTGAAGTTTGTCTGAAGCAACGATCTGAGAGTGGCGCCTCTGGGAATCTGCTGAACAATAAGACGAAGGCTTGTCATGACGCAAAGATAGGATACTCACTTGACACTGGCGTACCAGGGACGGCAGGAGAATCCAGGTTCTGGACTCTGCTACCATTAATGCTCAGAGACGGTGGTGGCGTATGCTCCTCTCTCGGAAAGGCACCAGCTCTAAGCGATTCGCCTCTCATTACCCCCAGCACCGCGTCGGCACTTGGACGTGTAGCAGCATTCAGAGAAAGCAAGTCTTTCAAAAGAGCATAAAGCTCGTTGGGTAGATCTGGCCGAAGCCTTCGCTCATCTTGGAAACCCTGCCAGTGAGTGATTTCCTCTCGGAGCTCATCGACATCCTCAAGCTCTTCTTGGACGGCGTTGGCATTCTGGTAGGGCAACCTGCCAAAACACATAAAGTAAAGAATCATTCCCAGTGAGAAAACATCAGACTTGGTTGTAAAGTTCCCATAGCGGCCAGTAACGGCATCCATGCGAAGAACCTCTGGCGCGCAGTACGAAATTGTACCAGTAGTTCCAGAGGACTTGCGCACAGTGTTCCCAGGCTGGACTTCGCCAAAGTCACTGATGAGACAGATCAGTCTCCCACCCTCCCGGTGAAGCAGACAATTGCTCGGCTTGAGATCGCGATGAATGTAGTTTGCAGCATGAAGATAGGCCACACCAGAGGTAATGTCCTTGAAGAGAGTAAAGATTTCTTCAAAGGATAGTTGACGGCCCCCAGGGAACAGATCTTTGGGTGTCTCCATCTGGCCTTTTGACCTTCTACGCATCTGGGCTTTGAGCTCCTCTTTAGTCGCCTCTCGAGGTGTACCACCGACAAGGTACTGGTGAAGGTCGCCACCATTGCAGTACTGCTGGAGGATGAATGCGCATGCCACATTAGGGCCGAAACGCGTCAATCGGAAATCCTCCAACCAGACATGGCGGTACGAGACGAGGTTCGGATGAGACAGCTTGGCGAGCAGCTCGACTTCAATGAGGACTTTTTCCAGCCAGGCGTGGTCATCACCGACGGGAACTCGTTTGCAGGCAAACTGACCTAGAGGACAACCATCGATCTCATGGCGCACAAGCAAGACGACACCCTTGCCTCCCTTTCCGAGAACCCTTTCTTCAACAAAGAAGGTGTTAAAGTATCCAGGACTGAAGGCATCGCGACGGATTCTGCTGCCTGTGGCAGGAGCTACGCCAGGTGCGCTGGAGACGAATTCGGTGTCGTCGTCTTGAATATCAGCCGGTAGGGGTGAAGATGAAGCTCCGGAGCTGCTGGGCTCGACAGGAGCAGGTTTCAAGACCCTTCGTACGGGGCTTGGAGGACCACGGTCGGATGCAGATTCGCCGGTATTGACAGCTCTCAGCATGCGGAAGTAGTCCGGGTCGACGAATGTATCATGGCGGGCGTCATACGATCGTTCAAAGGGTCGTTCGGAAGAAGACGAGGGGCGGCCCGTAAGAGGCTGATGGCAGGTCGGGCATTCCGAAACGCCTCTAATTTCGAGACGATGAGAGTGCGAGTCGCGAACGACAATGGCATCGTGATGGCGCCTGCAGGTCTCTGGTCAGTCAGTGGGCCATTATTTGGTGGAGTGACGTCGGGGGAGGAATGACGTACAGGACGATTTCACGGCCCTCGTGCGGTTGGTAGGGAATCAGCGACATTTTGGACTGGCAATAGAAGGTGCATCGATGTGGGGAGGCGATGCAGTCGTCATGATGCGGAGAGGAGAAAGAGGAGAGGAATGGAGAGAGATGTTGAATCTTTCAACAGAGATGATGGTTGTTGGAGAAATGGAAATAGAGCCGACGAATGTGTGTGGTGGCTCTAGCTCAGGGCCTCACGTTACTGGATGCGTTCCTGTAGCATGTGCCAGCAGAGCAACGTCAGGGCTAGCTTGTCATACGTACAGGGGAGACGAGCACTAATTGAATTGAGAGGTAAATGGGAAATATTATTCTTCTGAATAGATTTTGTTGCTCTATTGTTCGCATTCGACTTCATTATTAATGTGCTTTCAGCTTTGTGTGTCTGCCCATGGTGATTTGTTGATGTCAGTCCGGGCACTAATAAGAACGATCGTCACTCTTCCATGCGACACCAGCCGTGTGGATGTGTTTGGTCAATTCCAATGCTGACTTTCCCACATTGTCCAGTAAATTTTCCAAGACTACCCAAGATAACATTCATAGCTGCCTTTTACTTTGTCGCTGTGTTTAGCCATTTTCACAAGGAACCTAAAAATCCGAAATGCTGCAAGGAAAGTCTAGGGTAGCTGGCTTCCTCGGCCAGGTATGGCTGGCGTACGAATAACCGTCTTCATTAGGAAGTCGCAACCTCAATCTCAACTCTCCATCACATCACAGCCTAAACCATTTCCTCTAAACATGATGGCCGACCTGCGCCAAGCTTGCGATCGCTGCCACGGTAAGAAACTCAGGTGTCCAAAACAACATGGCTCTCCCATTTGTGTCCGCTGCGCAAAAGCCAAGGTGTCCTGTGTCTTCAGCCCTCCAACTCGAGCGCTTCGACCCATCGCAGCACCTCCGCAGCAACAGCCTGACGCCCTAGGATTCGACTGGAATTCTCTTCTAGCATTTGACCAGATATCAAATGGAATGGCCAATGATGCTGCGACTCAGAACCAGAACCCCTTTGTCACTACGCCGCCTGTGAGCGACAACTCCGACAACAGTCCCCAGAGCGAAACAGCCATCTTGGCACAGCTCATGACAGGCTTGGACCGCCTTCATCGAGGATTTCCCGTGTCTGATGTCCATAAGCACATGTCCGTTGAAGATATGAAGCAGGTTTCACAAAATCCCGACGCGAAATTCGACCTTCAAAGGACCCTCGAACAGCTCCTTCAAAATGGACAAGAGCTCTCCCAGATTTACCCCAAGGTTCTCCAGAAGGCCAAACATCACATCAACAGGCCAACAGGCGACAATTCCTGCGCTATTCCTGATTGTGTGCACTACATGCGCCAGTCTCTTCGGCCCAGACAACCTCCAATCCTGGACCACTCTCTCCTCAACCTCTTGATCGCTTGTCACCTCCGTCTCATTGACATTCTCGACAACATCATGGACCACGCACGCGTTTGCGCCCATGTCTTCTCGCAGCTGCCCAAGGAAAGCGAACCAAACTTTGACATTCCGGAGATCCGCATAGGTTCGTTTGTGGCCCCTAGGGATTCCGCTGCCTCCCTGGTGACGACCATGTTGGTGGACCTCCAGGCTTCGCTTAATGCGAGGCGTCAAGACGCCTTCAAGTTGGTTGTATCTGCAGCGGGCGAGCACTCTATTGAGGGTCAGGTTCTTATTATGCAATGCGAAATTCTCGGCCAACGTGGAAAGGACTCTCTGAATGACATGCGGCAACTTCGCGAGCAGATGTCCGTCACTGGGATTCTGAGGTGAATGCCTACGTAAATTGGCCGAGGACTGGCGACGGCTGTGGTGTATTATCAGCTGCCGTTATCTATTCGGGGCGTCGCCACGCAAATGCTCTCTAAGGATCCCTCGCAAACCACGTCAGAGGCACATCTTCGCCTTCCATTCTAATATCCAACCCCAACTCATTCGGCCGCCCCTCACCGTCTATCCGGAACTGCACGCGGTAACACCCTGTCGGTCGTCGCACAGTCGCAAAATCGCCATTGAACTGCCACCCGATCCAAGACTCTCCCGACTTGTGCTCTAGCTGATATGATATTTGTTTCCCAAAGTTACTCGTCTTCACTGCCACCAGACGACACCCATCGTCGGTCATGGTTGGCGAAGCTGGAGAGTCTGAAGGGTCCCCCCAGCCCTCGCACTGGAGAGTCACTGAGAGGGGACCGTATCCGGGATGGGAGTAGTTACCAGCAAATTCCCCCAACGGTATGGCAAGGGAAACAGGGGGGGAGGGCAACGAGGCATAGATGCGGGCCGAGCAATTTCCTAGGCGCTCCTCGTAGTTTGTCCACGTCTCGTTCCATCTTGGCTACAATTAGCACGTCTCTGGCAACTTTGCGGACCTCACCACTCACCTCGCTTCCAGGTCAACGCGTTGATCCTGTTTGACGCCGAAGTAGTCATACATCGTCTTCGCAATGATGGAGTCCAGAGCAGGTGTGCCCTCACTATTGAGCATAATGATGAAGCCAAAGTCTCTGCTTGGGACCATCATCATGATGGACATCATGCTGTCGACTAGGCCCGAGTGCCACCAAACCTGTTCGTTCTGAAAGACGCTGCCGAACCAACCGTATCCATAGTAAATGGGACCGGTGAATATTTCGTCTCTCTCTTCACAGACCGTGTAAGGGAACTTGACAGTGTGATGTCCCGTTTTAGAGATTGGCCCGGTTTCGCGTATCATGTGGCGCAGGTATCGCGACCAGTCCAGGACGGAGGAGATGGCCATTCCAGCTCCTGCGATGTTGGTTTCGTCCCGCCACGGAACCTCGCCAAATGACTGGGTATCATTGTTCCAATAATATGGATGGGCGAGCGAACTGCCGCTAGCTAGAGCATCATCAGGATGCAAATATGTATCAAACATGCCCATCGGCTGCCAAAGTCGATGACGGAAGAAGTCTCCCAAAGAAGTATTGGTCAGAGTCTCGACGAGATACCCCATGGTGCCGTACATCATGTTGTTATACTTCCACTTGACGCGGGGCTCATTCGCCATGGGCAGATGGCGGAAGGACCGCAGCATGTTAATGGAAGAATTGAGAAACGGGCCGGCATAGTCGTGTCTTGGATAGCCAGTTCGGTGGCACAGAGCATCTCCCACTGTAACGTGCGCCGTTGCCCACTCATCAGAGAGGATGAAGCTGCCGGGGAGAAGAGACGACACGGGCGTGGACCATTGGATGTCGGAGTAGTTCTGGGACTCGTCTACAAGGAGCGATAGGGCAGCGGCAGTCAACGACTTTGTCATGCTGCCACAGTAGAAGAGGGTCGACGGCGTGACGGGAACTGAATCGACTGCGGCATATCCATAGCCCTATGCAAGCCAGTCAGGAGATTGATGCGATGCAGTTCTTGATCCTACGCACCCTGGCCCAAGTCTTGTTCCCGTCGAGGATGGATATGGCAAGACCGGGGACATGCCAGCGGGCCATCTTATCCCGAACGTACTGCTCAAAGGCACTATCGGCAATGGAGAAATGATCGTTTCCATAGCGCAACGAGTCTGCGGCGGGAGAGGGAGGCTCGCCTAGAGGGACCTGCTGCTGTGCGCAGACGCCAGCTAGGACGGCCCAGGACACCAGCAAGAGCCTCATTGAGGGCATCAGCAAGAGTGGTGTGATGGGTGAATGTATGTCAGATCAGATCAGGATATATGGCGCTGCTCGGTGTGCATTTTTGCCGAGTCCGGAGTTAGGAGAGAAAGATGCAAGCGACATCCGATGAGTGAAGATGGATTTCTCGCTTATCAGATCCTTGGGGTTGAGCCGATCGTATCCCCACCAGTTGCGTGACGCGACGGGTATGGGGAATTGTATTTATTATGGACCATGTCTTGATGTTTTCTTGTGGAATGAGGACAGTTCATGTTTTATCTTGGCGACAAGTACTGTGGCGTTTATATGCCAGAATGAAGTGTCTCCGAATTGAGCTCAAGCGGGATAGACATTGTATCCTTGCTCTGATGCAGGTTCTAGAAGAGATACGAAGTTACACAGACTCTGCAAATCACGCTGACCATCCTTGTTCATTGTCAGCTTCGGAGAGCTTGTGTCGACTGTTCCATACATATGTGAGCGTCAAAGACATGGCATGCTCACGGCGTTCCCACTATTGGGGCATCTCTCGTTCAAGAACACCATCTTTAGTTATTCGTAAACAACTTGCCCTCGAAAGACTATCATCTATCTCAGTCTTCATCTCGGTAGCCACCCTGTTGGTTTCTTAGCGCCGCCGACCCCAATCTAACAGACGCCACCATCGGCTGGGGCATGGGAACCACGTCTCTTCAGGGCAAACCCGTTTGTCCCCCAAGCAAGTCGGAGCTTGGATGCATGAAAATGTGCCGATTTCCGTGCCACACGGGAACAATTTAGCGGGGGAACTGTCGGCCGAGACGGAATTGCCTCTCGACGTTGCATTGTCATAGCGGGCCTCGTTCCGTCTCCCATGGAGTGATGGGTCAGTGACACCCCCCCTTTTTCGTATCTTTGGACGCCTGAGAACGTTTTCTGACCCTCCATGAAGCCATTTTAGCCACATGGTGGAGTAGGAAGAAGGAGGACCGGGGGATCGACCTTGTCGGCTAGTCAGCATCTGAACGAAGAACGAAGCTGATATGCGTTTCTGTGTGGAAGGGTTGGGTGATGCCGCTCCGGCGTTTTTCTCAAACGGATCCGAACAAGGAAAGGTTCGTCATGAGACGGACTCGACGAGGCCATGGAACGGACTCTTTGTACACTCCGAGAGTGTGGTCGCAATAGTCTGATTCGATTCTTCTCTTACCCGAGGAATTGCAGACAAGGTGAAGTGAAATAGAAGGACCACTCTTACAGGCAGGGGGATCAACGGATCCGAAGCAACACTATGGAGTAGAAGCCCGACAAGGGGGTGGGGATGGAGAGGAAGGTAGAGAAGTCATGAAGGCGATGGTTCGTCTTTTGCTCTTCTCTTCTCTCTTTTCCTTCTTTCCTCTCCTTCCCTCTTCTTCATTTCCTTCTCTTTTACCCCCATTTGCCCATTGTTCTTTGTGTTGTTGTTGTCTCGATTCCACGCCGGAGTTAGTTGGCCACAACACCACCAACCACTGGCAACTACGAATATTCGTACCTATTTTCGTTCCTTGAGCCAAGACAAGGACAACAGTTGAATTGACAGTCCAGAAGCAAAGCAAACGCCAAGTCCTTTAGCCAAACTGGAAGGCTTGCAAGGCCTGAATCCAAGGCGCTGGTTCTGATCCGATCTTGATAGGGCTGGCTGGTTTCATTGTCCATCGTCTCGGGTTTCGATTCACAAGATTCCTCGTTGCTTCATCGTACCACCCATCGGCACACCTTGTTCTTCGTCCGTCTCTGAGAGTCTCTCTCCCGAGGCAACTCGTCCGACTCGGGTCTCGCGTTCGCGGTTTCTTAGTGGGCGACGTGCCGATCAGTGGCGCCTTCAGTGGACCGCAACCCCAGACCCCGCTGGAGTCGGCCCTGTGGGTGCTGTGCGGGGAAGAAGGTCCGGAGTACGGGGTTCCATGATTGAAGCTTAACGGGAAGCTTTTGTCCGCGTACGAAGAGGTACGTACTCGACCTGCTTGTTATGGAGATTTCAAGTCGTCTACTTGAACAGTAGCCATTCGTGAATCTCTCTTCTTGAGATGAAATCCTTTCTTCTGTTTCTCCTTCTTGAGAGCTTGTAAGAATATGACGAACCTGTTCGAAGCTAACTCATACCGTCTTCCTAATGACTAGTCATCCGCATAGGTAACTCACTTACACCAAAATGTCGACCACCGACGACACTCTTGGCGAACACGATCAACATGATCACCATGAACTAAGACGTGAACCCACCAAAGAGGAGAAAACCCGCGAAGCAATCGACGAAGGCCACGATGCCGACATTCCCAGCAACATTGGCTTTGTCCTCACCGAAGCCGAGGAGCGCAAGCGAAGAGCGAGCATTGCCAAGAGGGACAGCCTCGACAGACACCACCACGTGAAGGATGAGACTGCAGCAACAACGACGGGGCTCGATGATGGTGAAGAGGATGATGTGGAAGAGCGGGAGAGTGATGTCGTGTGGTGGGACGGCGACAAGGACCCTCAGAACCCGTACAATTGGGCCACTTGGCGAAAGGTGCTCAACTGTTGCCTCGTCAGTGCCTTGACCTTTGTGACGCCCTTGGCCTCTTGTAAGTGGCCGTATTGCTGCCCTGCTCAATGGTCCTCCGGCTTACACAACAACAGCAATGTTCGCGCCTGGCGTTCCAGAACTGATGAAAGAGTTCAAGAGCAACAGCAGCGAACTCGCCTCGTTTTGCGTCTCCGTCTACGTTCTCGGTTTCGCCGCCGGACCCATGATCTTTGCTCCCCTATCCGAATTGTACGGCCGCTTGATCGTCTATCACGGCTGTAACGTCGGCTTCATCGGTAGGCACTCGTCCTTCACTTACAGATGAAATGTTGCTTTGACTCATAATGTGAATAGTCTTCCTCATCGCCTGCGCCAAAGCCCCATCCCTCAGCGCCCTCATCGGTTTCCGCTTCCTCAGCGGCATCTTCGGCTCAGCCCCCATTACCAACGGAGGCGGCACCATCGCCGACATGATCGTCCAGGAGAAGCGCGGCGCCGCCATGGCCAGCTTCGCCATCGGCCCTCTCCTCGGGCCCATCATCGGACCCGTCGTCGGTGGCGTCGTGGCCGACCACCTCGGCTGGCGCTGGGTGTTTTGGATCCTCACCATCATCTCCGGCGCCCTGTCCCTCATCTTCCTGGTCTTCTCGGGCGAGACGTACGCGCCCGTCATCCTGCAGCGAAAGACGGAGCGGCTTCGAAAGGAAACTGGAAACCCTCGTCTGCGCTCCAAGCTCGACGCTGGACTCAGCCCGGCCGACTACTTCAAGCGCGGCATCCTGCGACCCTTCAAGATGCTCGCCTTCTCGCCTATTTGCATCATCTGCGGCCTCTACGTCGGCCTCGCGTACGCCTACTTGTATCTCATGTTCACCAGTCTGACGCCCTTGTTCATGCGCATCTACGGCTTCAGCACCATCAACTCAGGCCTGACATTCCTCGGACTCGGCGTCGGCAGCATGATTGGTGTCGCCTACTTTTCGGCATCGAGTGACAAGTACATCAAGAAGATGGCTGCGAAGGAGAAGGAACAGGCCGAGGCTGCGAGAGCGCAGCAAGCTGATGGCGGTGAAGCTGGAGACGTTCAGGATGATTCGGCTTCGGATGTTGGGGGACTCAAGCCAGAGTATCGATTGCCGCCGCTGCGAATTGGTGCCTTTTTGCTCCCTGCGGGATTGTTCATCTACGGCTGGACCGCCGAGTACAAAGTGCACTGGATCGCACCCATCATCGGGACCGCCGTTATGGGTGTCGGAAACCTCATCATCTTCATGGTTCGTCCAGTCTCATCTCCTTGATCATCTTGAATATCTGTTAACACAAACTGTTCACTCTAGTCACTCCAGATGTATCTCGTCGACAGCTTCACCATTTACGCCGCCTCGGCTCTAGCCGCCAACGCAGTGATGCGATCCATTGCGGGCGCAGTACTGCCTCTCGCTGGACTTCCTATGTACGACAAGCTGGGAATGGGTTGGGGAAACAGCCTGCTGGGCTTCATTGCGGCTGCCCTATTACCAGCTCCGTGGCTGTTTATGAAGCACGGCGAGTACCTCAGGAAGAGGTTCGAGATAAAGGATCTATAGTCGAGGCTCGCAGAGGCAGATTATTGTACATTTGTTAGTGTGTATATTGCGAATTTTGGTGGCATCTTCAAAAGTATTTACCTACATCAGCTTCAGAGCAGAGGTGAGAACAGCGTATATAGACGAGCATTACATATTAGTATCAGAGAAGTACATAGAAAATTCGGAACACCATTCAGTCGATTATTCGTTATTGCGTCGTTCTGGACGCATTTATATCACATGGATAGCTTCTGCAAGTTCATTTCAGGGCATCATGGTTGAATAGCTTTAGCACGAAAGAATGGCATATATCAAGTAGATACCAAAAATATTGTTGTTTTTTATTCTTTTGACATAGAAATGTTGTAGTAAAGAATGCCTGCTAAACGCGTTAAAATGCCAACGACGTTTCGGGCTGGTGGTAGTAGATGAGCTGCTCGCTCGGTATCCATCTCTTCCTTCTGGAACCACCCAACAGTTCGCCCATGTGTCCGTCTAACCCGAAGGTTGACCGTGCTTGAATGCAAGTGTCTGTTACCCATCTCATGTCCTCTGAAAATAACAGCAAGTAGTTGCGAGCTGTGCTGTGTTAGCGACAACAGGAGAGCGGCCCGACCTAGACTATTTGATCTTGATAATCTGTTGAGATACAACCTGTGAACACTTGCAGATAATAGAACCGCGTTTCTCACCAGTTAGAAGCTGGGCTCCAAGGTCAGGCCTTGTTCATTCCTAAGCTTGTTCTTCTTGGAAGCAGACCTTTTGAGCCAGACAAAGGCCTTGCTGAGAACCGAAGGCTTAACAGACTTACCAGCAGGCTTGTCGCCATCATTAGATTCATTGATGGCGTTCATGTGCTTGGGGAGGTGGAGACTGTTGTCTTCTTTTGGCTTCTTAATCACGCTGTTTTGTCTGTTGACATTGAGATTCTTGCTCTGATTGAGCTTCTTCGCGACTTCGGGTCTGACTCGATACTCGTCTCGCTCAAAGCCGGCCTCATCACGGACCTTCATCAAGTTGTGCTTCACAGCCCATGCCTCTGCCCAGTTCATCTCGACGATGGGATCAAGCGGGCCGTAGCAGGTAGCCATGCAGTCGGCACACAACGAGGAGACAGCTTGGGAGTGTACAGGATGCGGCTCGATCTTGTCGAGCGGACAGGGGTAACCGGTTTCGATACAGACGTCGCAAGGCTCGACGATGAGATCGCCGTAGCGGACGAGAGGGCCGTCGAAAGGAGTTGGTATCTCCTCTTCAAGGCGAGCCTTGTGGCAAGTGCACTTGAAGATGACCTGAGGCTGGCGACACATCGTTGCTGATGTTTTGGTAGGAAGTAGATAAAGGGTAGAGGTGACTGCTCATGTAAGTAGAGGATAGTGTTGGGGTGAAAATACCTAGTTGAGAATACGGTTGCTGACGATAGGCGGGGTGATCGTAGAAGAGTTTGTGACGATGATAAGTATGTAAAGAAGTATGCAAAATTGTAAGGAGTAAAACGTAAAGAAGTAAAAATGTGAAGATGAAAGGTGGGATCTGGATGCAAACGGATTCTCAAGATATAGTTGTGAGGATCGAGGTGTTCTCTAGAACTCAACGAGTGTCCTCGGGCACATATTTGAACTTGAGTGTCTAACCTAGCTGACTCTTTCTCAGAATCAAAGATTTTTCTTTCTTTTTGAATGCGAGAGTGAATAAGAGGCTAGAACTTGGCTAGTAGGGTTGGAGTTGTCCTGCATGCTAGGCTCGATGTACGTAGTTGTTCGTCAACTACATGCATATTTGGTTGACTATTAGTGCAGACTCACAAGCGTGGATCTATGCATAAGATAGTATTTCGAAACAAAAATAGCTCGTTGCGGAACGATCCGTAACGCCAAGGGCCACCTCTGAACTGGAACATTAACAGTGTTCTGGTGTTCACCTGCAACATCTCCTCAGCAGCGAGAACAGACGTCAGAGAATGACTCGTCGCGTTGTTTCCCCCATACGAAGCAATCTCGTAACACTAGATGCGCTCGGCAATCTTATCATCTCTACCAGATTATCGAGACCCCATCCAACAGTTCCCCACGGGGGGCATGACCAGAACAACACCCTCTCACCCTGTTCACCTGTCCGCCCATGCGAAAACACCAAGAACAAAAGTGACTTCTTCCCATCCCCCTCCCATCCGTACCAGTGACTTCCAAGCCCCAAAGCTGCAAGTACACCGTAAGCGAACAAATGGCAGCGCACAACATCATCTCGCGACGAGCCGACTGTGACGTCTTGGTCACCCCAGACCGTCGCTGAACGCTCGAGAATCGTCTCGCCTCCGTTGCCCAAAACGCCCTCGCAGCCAACCGCCTACCGTTTTCAGCCTTTCCAGCTTCAGCTTCTAGGGGTCCTTGTCAGCTTCGTTGTTCAACAACTTACGTTGCTTGTGAAAATGCGAAATCTCTTTGCCGCGGCTAGCTCGTCTAGATCCGATCGTCCGCAGTCCACCAAAACACGTCCTCCTGTCAACTGCTAAATATTTTACTCTGCTCTGTCCAATTTCACCTTAGTACCCAAACCCATGGCATGATGGCAAGCCCAAGAGCCAACATGTCATCTTCATGCCCGAGTTTCAACTGTCCCATCTCCTCCGCCGCAGAAAGACCCGTGCTGGACAAGTCCTAGATATCATCAGGCCAGAACCCACGACTCTTCTCCTTGGCCGATGCGTTTTCCAAATCTCACTTCTCCCATCATGCCATTTCACGCCTTCTTCATGACGAATGGATCGGCCCACGTACCCAAACCATTCGCTAGTCCAGGGGGGTATCGCAGAGGGCATATGGACACGCAGTTGCTATGCGAACCCACCTCCTCGTGGCATTCCATCTGCCTCGGGACCATTCCCCGGTCACCCGCCGTCAACACATGCATGACCCTTGCCGCCTTATGCCAACTTTAGTGCCATGTGGGTGCATGAACATATTGGATCCGTCCACACCATCGTCGGGACAAGCCGTCCCATCATGGCTAGACAGCCTAGAGCTGCCATGACACCAAAATTTCCAACATTTCAAGACACCACAAGACATCACAAGGAACACGGCATCACACGCAGGCAAACATCTTTTGGTAGGTTGGGCATTTTTCGCCCCATTTCCTCTTGATTTGATAGAACCTCGTGTAGAAACTTGAATACCCAGTTCCTGAACCCTGAAACAACCGTTACCCTGTCTATCATTACGTGTGTTGTGTATTAAACAATTCCCTCCAATTCGTCTCCTCCTGGGTTCCACCCATTTACATCTGGCCGATGCCAAGGTGCTCGGGGTCAGCCTTGACGATACGGAGAGTGTTGGTGTTGCCCATACCACCCTTCCAGCCCTGGACGACGACGACGGTATCGCCGGCAGTCAGGACGTTCAGGCGGAGAGCGTTGTTGACGGCCCACTTGATACGTCGATCCACATCCTCCTGCCAGTTGACCTGTGTGAAGTCGGGCTTGGCCTCGGGGAACAGGAAGGGGTAAACGCCACGGAACAAGTGAGCGAATCGGGAGGTGGTGGCATTTCGCGTCACCATGAAGATGGGGCACACGGGGCGGTACTTGGAAAGCATGCGAGCAGACTCTCCAGAGGTGGACAGGACGATGATGCCACCAGCGCCGAGATCGAGCGAGGCACGGACAGCAGCCATAGCGCAGGACTCGACGGTGCTGACAGGGCGCTTGACCAGAGTGCACATCTCCTCGAAGTGGGAGACGTAGGGGATGGTGTTCTCAGCCTTGAGACAGGCCTCGTGCATCTCGTGGACGGCCTCGGCAGGGTAGCTTCCCTTGGCGGTCTCGCCAGAAAGCATGACACAGTCGGCACCATCGGTGATGGCGTTACCGACATCGCTGATCTCGGCACGGGTAGGGCGGGGGTTCTTGATCATGGACTCGAGCATCTGGGTAGCGCAGATGACGGGCTTGCCGGCCAAGTTGCACATGGCAATGAGCTTCTTCTGGGCGGCAAACACCTCGGCGGCGGGAATCTCGATACCGAGATCACCACGGGCCACCATGACACCGTCGGTCTCCTCAAGAATCTCCTTAAAGTTGTTGAGACCCTGTCGGTTCTCGATCTTGGCAATGATCTGGATCTGCTTGCCCTCCTCGCCGAGAACGTCACGGATGTCTCGGATGTCCTGAGCACGACGGATAAATGAGGCAAAGACCATGTCAACGTTGTTCTTGACACCAAATCGGAGATCGTTCTTGTCCTTCTCGGAGAGAGCGGGAAGATCGACATCGGTGTTGGGCAGGTTGACACCCTTCTTGGAGCTGATGAAACCGTTGTTTCGGGCCTGGACCTTGATGGTCTGCTCATCCTCGATGCTGAGGACATCGAAGGCAAGGACACCGTCATCGACGTAGATGACACGGCCGGGCTCAATGACCTTTGTGATGTTCTTGTAGTCGACATACCTATGGTGGGGGAATCATGTTAGCGGGACGAGGGGCTTATCGGGGGGGTCGGCGAGCAGAGTGGGACTGACATGTTCTCGGTGTCACACGAAGTGGCGTAGGCCTCATCGGTGGTGAAGTTCATGATGGTGCCAACAGCGATGGGAATATCCACATCGCCGGCGGTGTTACCAGTTCGGATCTCGGGGCCCTTGGTGTCGAGGGCGATGGCGACATGGCGACCGGGCTGAGCCTCCTCGGCGGCGCGGGCGTTGTCAATAACGGTCTGGTGGTACTCATATGATCCGTGGGAAAAGTTCATGCGGACAACGTTGAGACCAGCATCACGCAGGCGGTTGATAGCCTCGACCGAGTTGGTCTTGGGGCCGATGGTGCAGATGATGGAGGAACGGCGGTAGTTGCGCGAGGGTCGGTAGGCGGTGTTGAGGGAGGCAAGCCACGAGATCTTGCCACCAAACTCGAGGTGGTCCTGGGCGGTAGCGGCCATGATGCTCTGGGCGCGCTTGTGGGAGGGTTTCTGAGCCATGATGGGCGAGTTAGTGAGGTGAAGCTAGTGCGGGGTTGAATTCGAGTGGTAGAGCGTTATCAGCAGAGTTGGCTTGAGAGGACAAAGGAGGGGAAGCTTTCAAGAGAGGGGAGAGAAAGTGCAATTGATATAATGTTGGGCCGGCTGCAAGACGAGCACTGTGGCCAGCTGTACGGCTCAAGGAGGGAGCTATGCATCGAGGATGCATGAAGGGGGGGCAGGCGGCGAGGACATGGGGGGGAAGGCCATGGGGGGACCATGGCGGCGGGCATGATGGGGCGCCATGGGTTGATGGGATGTGACGTGGTGGGTTGAGATGCGGTGGGCTTTTTTTTCTTTTTGGGGCGAGCGAGTGTGGTGGCCAGAGGAGAGCTGCGATCTGGAGTGTTGTTTCTGCTCTTTTCTTCAGTGCAAAGCAGCATATCAACAGTCGTCGATCGAAGTGCGCATATGGGAAACGACGCAAAAATCGTGGTCGTGGACCGGGGGGGATTTCGAAGCGTAGAGAGCACTGCCAGAGAAGGCAAATGCCCGTAGTGAAGCCAGAACATGAGGCAGCTCCGGAGAGCGCCAAAGACACGCCATATCTCAGTCGACGCAGGGCGCAGGCAACTTACAGGAGTCTGTTTCGTTGTACGAGTAGTTGTACCGTACGATGTAATCTCAAAGGATGAGGTGGTCAGAGGCGGGCGAGGAACGTGCACGCGCTGGGGAGTAGATCCGAGACGGTAGCAGACGAGGAAGCTGGCAAGACCAACGACAGACGAGACTCAGGAGAGATAATAGGAGTAATGGAGTGAAAGGGGGGGGAACCTGAGGCAAAATGGTGGAGTTTGAAGATGTTGAGGATGTGGAGGAGGGAAAAAGAGAAGAGGGAGGGAGAGGAAGCAAAAAAAAGTTGTGGTGGTGGTCGTGGTGATAAAAAAGAATCAGCAAGAGGAGGCAGCCTCACACCTTTCGCGTGCCTCACCTTTCTCCTCACGTTTTTTTGCGAGACTAGCAACTACGTACCTACATTGGCTTGGGAAAAACCCAGGTAGCGGTTACCAGGCCGTCTTGGGAGCACAGAAGTATCTATGACAAACGAAGGGATGTGGTGGATTTGGGTTGGGTATGAGCACTGCCCTGTCATGCCTCCTCCTCCGTCCCACGGGCGACGGCGTCCAGTCCACGTCAGGGTAAGGCAAGGTAGCACTGCTAGGGACGCTGGGAGGAGCCTGTTCGTTGCCCACGGTGCATTATTTGTTTAACTAGGTAGTGTATGCGCGTAGTCTTTGGTGAGGAATAATTGCCTCCTACGTGATGCGTGGAAGAGCTGGCACTCGGGCCGCTAATAGGAGAGGGGGAATGACGATGATCTAAGTTGATATGATGGCTGCTTGGTGTGTGTGTTTTCTTTTTCTCTTATCCTCTTGGCTCTCCGCCCTGCTCATGCGACTCAGAGAATGCAAGCCTCACTCTTTCTTCTCATCTCTTCTCTCTTCTCTCTACCCCAATCTGAATATCAAGTCGTAGGTAATTCAATAAGTCATTGCATCCTGGGGCAGCTAACACACAGCAGAGCTAATGTAGCTGCAGAGCAAACACCTTTACCAAGCTGGGTAGCTCTTTCCCCCACCAACCCCCCACTACTGCTGCAGGTTTGCATCACTGAGCGCCTCTTCCACGGTGCCTTTGGTGAGTGGAGGTAGGTGCCCTGGGACTCGCTAGCAGCAGCCTGAGGCGACGGCCCTTTCGGCGCGGAATGCCCCAAAATGCATCCCGCCCCAGTTTGCTCCTGCCGCTACTGCACCAGCCGCCCATTTAGCTGCATCCATCTGGCATCCAATCCTTCTGCCGGCGAACCATTGTGCAGCAGATTTTTCTTTTTCTTTTTTTATGGATTTTTTTATCCCTCTTCATCCCAGCCAATGTGCGTGCGGGGATGCGAGAGTGTGCTTGACGCTGATACTCCAACAGGTGCTGCGGGATGCCGCAACTGTCTGAAGTACGTGCGCAACCAGGATGAGATCAAATCAACCTTCACCGCAACAACTGTCAACACTTGAGTCGACACGACGAACCCACGTTGTCTCTCATGACATTGACATGTTTCTCTCCCTGTCTCGGCCTTTTTATGTGTCCTAATCGCTCCGGCAACATGATTTTGGAGAAAGGACAGATAGCGCTTTCGCAAGCTTTCTTTTGCTTGTTCGGCACCAGCCATGCATAACGACTTTGATACGCCTTGTTTTGATGCCAATGCAAGTCGGTGTCAGACCCCGATTCGATCAGATCCAATCATTGTGCCATATGCATATCGTGCCGTTCACTAGCCAAGATTATTGGGGAGTCGGTTTGGCTGACCTTATGAAGGCAACTAACAAGAAAGAGTGTTCTTCTGCGCAGCGCATCATCCTGCTATGGAACAGGTTTTGTGATACTTCCAACGACGTTCAACAATCCCTCCCCAACAAAGGACATACAACACCACTATTCTATTTTAACCTGACCAAATCCAGGCCGACAACTCACGGGCTTCCTCACCACCATCATACGTAACAACGGTCTTTCTCTGGTACTGCCCACTTTACGCGAAGAATGATATGACTCCGGCCCGAAAGGTCGAGAGAGTATTACACCGAGCCCGAGTCAACAAGGACTTTCAATTCCCCGCCCGAAACTTGCGAGACCTGACGACGCCGCCGCTCCCGAGGAAAAAGATGCGATGCAAAGACCCCTGAAAATGCCATCACTCTTCAGTCCAAAAGTCCAAACCAGAAACGAATCCACATTGCTTGGCGTCGTCGTGGTGGCTGACTGTTGCGCTGACCGACATCCAAACAGATCAACAGAGCGTCGTCTCGCAATGCGCCTATCCGCCACCAAACCACTCAGCCCCTCCTCCATGGAACTCACTTCTCACCTAGGTGGGCACGGCAAGCCCAGAACAACAAATACAGGTCATCGTATTGGGTAACGGCATTCTGCCCGGCTCAGCTCACAGAGATATCGGGAGATAATACGATATTCGTTGGGGTAATTCCAACATTCACACGCTTGAATAATCGAGGGGGTTGAGGCATTTTGCTCAGTCTTTTTCCTTGTCTGGACAAGACTCGGCGCTTCATCAAGTCCCAGATGCCTCTTCGCTCTGGACTCAAGCGCTCCCACATTATCCCTCACCTTGGACTCTGGTTGAGTCTCCCGATGTGGTATATCTCCGACTTTAGGCTGCAAGTAAGTAATACGTTGGGCTAATAGCTCAAGGGTCGCCCGATGAGGGGTTCAGCTTACAAAAGCCCCCTTCTCATTTCTCACCTTACCCAACCCAACTGAAGCTGGAGCGCAAGCTCAACACGATCGAAGTCTCCACAGACTGGCACTCAACCCCTCCATCCTGATTCGGGATAGCTGACACCGCCCTTCGGGTCAATGTCGGTCACCTCTGATCTGAGTCGTCTCGAGTTGGGGTGGAGTTTTAAGTCCATTTTTGCTTTGCATGATCTCGTCAAGCGATGTCTGCCCTGATCTAATTAAAACGAGCAAGAAACGAGCTCTGTCTGTTACCTGTTTCGTCTATCCAGACGACGAGAACCGTTTATCACATGTCAGGATGCCGTCCCAAAATCACGTGATGTCCTATCTGGCAAAACCCAGCCTCTTCCCGGAGCTTCGGCGCCGACATCCCGGGTAGGTCCACAATTATGAGGTTCCCGCCCGCTCCTCCAAGTCCCGCGGCGCGCAGGCAGATGGCGTGGTCGCATGACAAGCCCGCCTTGTGAAGTTGACTCCATCTCCATCTCCATCTTCATTTGCCTTCTGCCTCCGCCTCCACGATCCGCCAATTCGAACCTCAATAACGTCATCGCCCTCCTCAGGCTCGCCCAATTCAATTCCAATCTTTTCCAATCAGCAATATCAGTCGCCCATCATGGTGGTAAGTCCAACTCCCCCCATCCCATTTGTCGTTTTTCGAACCCAGCCACCACCACCCTCCCAATGAGCTCCAAGTCGTCGAAGCTCGCCGGTCTCTTGGCCCAGCCCGTCTAAGGCTTCTTTCTTCTTCGCAGTTCCTCAACCTACTGACGCTGGGACTCTGGTCAAAGGTCGGAAGGTTGACGCACTATGCCTTTGATGCCGTTCTCTGTAAGTTCCATACCGCTCTTTCGGTCCGTGTGCAGGGATGCCTCGGATTGATCACGACGGCTTCATATCCTCTCACAACACGGACTGACCACCTGATAGTCTCGGCCTTCCTCGCTGGCATGAAGCGCTCTACCGGCTTGACGTGAGTTGTCCCTCGATTTCCGCCGCGTCTCCGATTTCGACTCGTCGATTCTCTAACAAGGACCTTTCGCGATTGGCAGTTTTAAGACTGAAAAGGTCGCCGGCGACAACAAGGAATTCAACGGCTGGCTCCACAAGTACCTGGGAGTTGGTGAATGGGTTATGGACCAGTCTGTTGCGATTGCCGGATCGAGCGGCTTCTTCGAACGTACCCGATGATTTTCGTCTCACCATGTCGACTCAACTTGAACGCCCCCAAGATGAAAGCAGGCAAATTATGTAGATAAACACTCACGAAACTGGTCTACAACGGGACACGAATAACGGTTTTCGATCCTCTCTCAATATGGATTTATGGCTCCCCTTACGATGGGTATTGGAATTTCGTCTTTCAGGATGCTGAGACTCTCAATACGGCAACTTCAAGCTCAGTCTTGCCTATCGATATTCGGCAGGATGAGTTCTCCAGCAGACCTTTGCACACGGCACACACCGTGCCTTGATATCGGTGTTATGGTGAACGATTAGGAATATGAATCTTTGATCAATGATACTCAAAAACCACAGGTTTTCCCTGGGAGAAGTGATGTTCAAGTAGGATATCTCGTGTTATTCGCTTGTTTGCAAACAAGGTAGCAGTCTCGTCTATCAAACGCTGGTTTGCTCGCTGATACGGCCGTGATTATACATCATGAAACCTGGTTGTCCATAACCCCAAAACACCATGATAACGCCCAAGCTTCGCTCAAGAACATTTAATCAACTCTCCATTAATTCGACCGACGACGGAGTATGACCCCTTGCGAGAGTGCCTCAAGTTCCTAAGCATAGGGCTCATGCTCGGCCAAAAACTCTGCAGGTACCTCACTGCTATCGTCATCTCCTTGCGTGTCTACGCCACGAGGACTAGGTGGTTCATGGTGTTCAGCATCGTGATCATGGTCCTCAATCTTGGAGACTAGGAGATCGGCGGGCACTTCGTTATCACTCTCACCGTGGTGGTCTTCGAAGAGATCGGCGGGCACTTCATTGTCGCTCTCGGCGTGGTGATCTTCGGTTTCGTGATTTTGGCTGTCCTTTTGGCTTTCGCGGACCGTCGAGTGGGATTCGTCGAGTAGCTGTGGTTCGTCGTCGGGGAGACCTATCGTGGACTTGAGAAGGGTATGAGCCTCTGCAAACGCTTCCAACTCAGCGCCAATGGCGCAGATGAGGAGGTTCCAATGTTTGTCCTCGGCGAAGTGCAGTCGTTCCTCCAGTTCGTTGACAACCGAGTCCATCGTGGCAACATGGTCTCGGATCGCATTTTGGGGGACAGCACCTTCATCCTGGTTTTGAGACTGTTGCGCCGTTTTGAGAAGCCTTCTAAGATTTGACTCAAAGTCTGCGACGAGTTTTGTGACTTCTGACCACACGACGATGCCCTCAGTCAGAGCCTCTCGGTCCTCGGATATTTGTTCCTTTCGGCGTTGCAAGATTGCAATCTCGCCTTCCCACCACGACCTTGCCATTTCTGCTGTACGACGCTCTGGTCTCAACTTCAAAAAGTCGAGGCCTCCGGGCAGCTCGATATCTTTCCCTGAGCCCCAACCAGGACTCTGCTGAAGGGCTTCCAAGTCCAAAGGCGTGATAGGGGGGCGCCGTAATAGGTCTCGAACCTCTGCATCTATATCTCTCCCTGCTGCCCTGTAACCGCTTAGCCCGGACTCGCGTCGGTTCTTGACGTCCTCGATTCTTTCCTTAACCCAGCGGCGGCGATTGCGCATCCCAACAAGCTTTTCCTCTAGAAGGCGAATCTCTTCGTTTAAAGACTGATGTTCAGTATCAAGCTCCCGCAGCTCACAGCCCAGGGGCTCTTGTTCGTCCTCTTCAAGTGCATGGAGCTCGGCATATATGTTGTCTTTCCTGGCAACCATCCTATCGAGGTATGCAAGCGCGTCTTTCCTCTGCGTAAGCGCATTATCCAAGTGGGAATCTTCTTCTGCTTTGAGTTCTGATAGCGCAGCCATTGATCTTCGTAATCCAGCACGAGCCGACTGAAGACCGGCGGGCTTCTTAGATGCCGGTTGTCGCACAGGGATCACATTGCCATCCGGGGTAGATCGCGGCGGTACGTATAGGGAATTAGACATTCGGGACTTGGACGTTGCAGCCGAGTAAAACGTCGTCTCTCCACCATCACTATCTCGATCGAGGCTCCTCTCAGACGCAGCGTCTCCGCTACCGGCGAGCAAGCCTGACGCTTGCAAGTCAAGGAGCTGTTGAATGTCGCGCTCCAAGACCTTTTCCCTCCGCTGAAGACTCCTCCATGTTGAATCCGGGCGATAGTTGCCTTCCTGGGGTCTTTGGCTGATTAAACTACTCTCGAAGCCAAAGTGGCTTGCTGAGATCAGTCCGTTCCCGCCGAACCTATCGCTCCGGCTTGAGGGCAGCGACTGGCCAGAGCTCTGCTTGGTAATGTAGGCGGATGATGCGATTGGTGGTGGCGGCCCCGAGAAGATGGCTCTTGGGTGACCCGTAGCGGCCATCTTTTTCTCTATAGATGATGTCGGCGATGGGCGTCTTGGAGAAGGTTGCGCTGGCCTCCTAAGGCGTGGGCGAGGAGGGCGCAGGTCGGTGAGGGTATCGTCCGGCCGTGGATTGAGTTCATCGAGCGGGTATTCGCTGGGAGGACGAGCGGAGGAGGTGTGGAGGGGGAGAATTGGTAGTCGGTTTCGGGAACTCGATATGCGATCGAGGAGCGACGGCGACGTCATGGTTTGTGAGGTGGAGCTTGGCTGCCGTTGATTCCAAGCCTGAGATAAGAAATTGAGGGCCTGCAGCCTGGATTAAATGCAAAGTAGCGATGCTCAAGGGCAGGCTCTTCTCGTTGGAGTGTCAGCTGGATTAATATATCTTGGGCAGAATGTCGAACCTTGATGAAGAGAAGAGGTCACGTTCGCTGACGAACTTTGGCATGTGCAGGCAGCTTTAAGATTAGTGGGGCCGTCGGTGTGTCCTGGACGAACATTGAAGTTGCAGGCCATGAGATAAACTCGCAGACAAGAATAAATTCGGCATCTGAACAATGTCGGAAACAAAATTATATATTAAGTGAGTTCTTCGCCAATTTCTCTTTCAAAATTATTTTAATGTCCTTCAAGTCATCGTGTGTCTCGTGCCTCATGAGTGACTTACACTCGTTTACACTTGGATCAAATAACATGTTGCGCCTGACACAGCCAGCCTCAAAACGGCCATTGTGGGAGGATGAAGAAGTGCACGCGCACGCATGTAGCGTCTCACCAATCAAGAGCGGACTGTAGATTCGCGCTCTTCATCACTACCTCCAGTAGTAAGCGGAACTTGATCCTAGTTACATACCAACATACCTAGGAACGCGGACGTTCAGTTGTTCACACCGACCTCAATATCTCACCATTATTATTATCACGCGTTTCCGAAACGAACCCGATATAAGCGTTGCCATCTTTACTCTTGACAAACCGGCCAGGCTTATTTATTGGCGACGCGCGCACTTGACAGCTCACTCACGAGTCACCAGGCAGCACGCCTTGACAGAGAGACAGCGGAAAGAAGCAAGGTCATGACGTGATCCCAAGTCCATTCAATGCAATCTCCAAGGTGTCGAGCTCGGCCAAGACTTGTCACACTTCATCCATATCCGCGTACACCCAAGCTCTGATGTCTGATGTCTGCTCCGGTTCAAAATATCAGAACTCATGGATCCCCTTTCCAAGCTCCAAGCGTTTCATTTTCTCTCGCACCCAGTCGTGGGTTATTCGTTGTTGGTTCTGTGCGACGGCAATACATGGGGAGTCTAGACACTCAGTCTTGACAACCTACCTTGGCTTGGGTCGGCTGAAGGAAACTTCCGCCACCTGTAATGCTCAGCCAGCAACCGTCAGTCGCAGTTCAAACACATGCAAACTCCAAAATCCATCAAGGATGCGACCTCGGGGAGTCTTGCGGTTGCTCTAGAGCTTCCAGGAAAGTCACCCGGCAAGTTGGCGGTAGGATCGCCTGGCATGGTTGAGCATTACAGAGTTTAGCTTCCATCTAGGAAGTTGGATTACTGATAATCCAGAGCATCAACAACGAAGAACGAGTCCAGCTTCCCTCTTGAAGCAGATCTCCCTTTGGGAGTGGGATTAGATGGTGGCCCAGTCTCTTAGGCGAGTGCGCCGTATTTATTGGAGCACAACTTGAATGAACAGATACACTGTCTTTCGTAGCTAATCAACTTGTGATGAACAAGCGGGCTAAAGGCTGTCTCTTACCTCCTGTAGAAGGTTAGTCGATACAGGGGCAAGCCAGTTCACCTGTCCAGATTCGACGGTCCGAAGACTCGAGCAAGGACGTGAATACAGTCTCCTTCATTTATGCCGGGTAGAAACCTGCCACCTCTGTAGCTAACTAGCTTCCTACCTACTTGGGCTCCTCCTCCAGCGTTATCATGTGGGCCTTTCACGTCGACTGATGATGTCTATTGAGTTCCAGTGGGATCTCCTATGTGCTGTGGTAAGGATGAGGTGAAGGCTTCATGTTGACTTCTCGAATCGGTAGGTATGTTCAGAATTCTGCGGTGCCAAGAATACATACGATGCTCAAAGAGCCATTCGTATTAGTTCAGCTTTCCCACGATCCGATCCGTCCCACATCGACCAAAGCCACCCGGAGAGATTCTCACCACCGTCGCCGTGCTCCATTTTGACTCCATTCTTTCTCCTCAAACGAGACATCTAGCCTAGTTTTTCTCCATCCTTTCAGCCACCGGCCACTTCAATTATCCCGGTTTCAATTCCTTCGTGATCTTCACAGACCATCTTCTTTCCAGCAAACAGACCAGGTCAAACAAGATTGTACAGATGATGCCAGGATCTCGGGCGAGTCCGGGGCCCGGACTCCTCGGGCTGTCGGCAGTTCCACTTTGTTTCTCGGAGAGCGACCTCTATGCCAGGTCATCAGCGTGCACGACCACCAAAGGAGATTTAGGAGTTGATGATATCATGTTCTTTGGCTCGTGATTCCCTTCTTCTTTACGTGCAACACTACCCCGAATTCGTGGTGATGTTCAGCCGAGGGGAGATTAACCGCCCGCCGTTGCCGTATCATTTCCAATTTGAGGTGGGCTTCAATCGGACTATTACATGAGTCAATTGTGCGGTATGACTCTATTGATTCATGTTATTTTGGTATAAAGAGGCCAGCTTCTCTCCTCAAACATCGCAGTCTCTTAACACTCATCATTGGCTTCAGCATTAAAGCAACATGGAGATTCCACCAGCCAAGAACGCAGTTACCGTACGCATTATCGACACCGCCACCCGCGTCAATGTGCCAAACATCTTCGCCGACAAGCCAGTTGAGGGCCACGACCGTCTCGAAGGTCCTGCGCTCTCCTTCCTAATCGAGCACCCGTCTGGCCGGCAGCTTCTCTTCGATCACAGTGTGCGCAAAGACTACAAAAGTTTGCCACCAGCCATCCTGCCATTCTTTGAAGAGGGCGAGGGAAAGCCATCTGCCAAGGTCAACACCTCAAAGGATGTGCGCGATGTGCTCGAGGAGCACGGCGTGGATCCCAAAGGCATCGAGGCCATTGTCTGGAGCCACTGGCATTGGGACCACACCGGCGACCCATCTCGATTTGACTCATCGACCGCATTGATCGTTGGGCCAGGCTTCTCCGAGGCCTTGCTCCCTGGATATCCGGCCAACCCCAAAGGTCTTATTCTCGAGTCTGACTACACTGGGAGAGAGCTAAAGGAACTGTCCTTCGAGGGGGACGATGTTGTCAAGATTGGTAATTTCGAGGCATTGGACTATTTTGGAGACGGGAGTTTCTACCTCCTCAATGGGCCAGGCCATACTGTTGGGCATCTTTGCGCTCTCGCTGCGACTACTCTGTCTCCGCCCTCTTACATCCTGATGGGAGCGGATGCTTGCCACCACTCAGGTCAAATGCGACCTTCCAAATGGCATCCTCTCCCATCGTCAATCGACCCCCATCCTCTTGACTCAAATGCTTCAATGCCCTGCCCGGGTTCGTTGTTCGAACATCTTCTCCCAGGCGGCAACAAAACGGCCCCGTTCTACGGTATAAGTCGAGGACTACTGCCATTGCAAGACCCGGATCAGGCCGAGCAAACGCGTGGAAAACTGCAGGAAGCGGATGGAGAGGGCAATATTTTTGTAGTGATAGCCCATGACTCCCACCTCGAAGGGGCTGTTGACTTTTTTCCGCACGCAGCAAATGACTTTTTGGCGAAAAGGTGGCATGAGAAGACGAGGTGGTCGTTTTTGTCCGATTTTAAGAGCGGTCTTCAGCAAAGATAGAAACAACCTCGAGCGTGTAGCTATTCTTACATATATAGCTCAGTGAATCTATCTCAGCTATTTGGTTTCCCCAGGTCATAATATCGTGTGCTCACTTCCCAGATGCCACACATGAGTACGAAGTAGACAACCTAGCTCTAGGTACCTAACGGGTGAATTGCGAGAGCAGATACCCTAGACATTACCCGATGGCTAAGTGTATTTCCTCATCCATGCACCTCCCGTCAGTTCGATTAGAATTGATCTTGGGAATGTATTAAAAAAGAAAACGAAAGCAATTATATTCCTATCTGCAGTTGCCCAGCCGTTTAAATAGTAACAGTTGTGTCGATGTTCGTTGCTGAGGGCTGCCCCGAGTTATGAGCGGAGTCTCTCGAGTCTTTGCTGAAGTTCTTTGTCAACCTATGGACTCTCTTTTGACTCCAATGCTCCGCCTCCTTACCTTACAATTTCATATTTCATTTCATATCTATGTAGTAGCTCTACCGTCCCCAACGTGTTGCTTCAAGATCCAGTCTTCGCTCGGCACGGCGTTTGCTGTGCTAAGAGCATGTGCTGGAAGATACAATGATGGACTTTGATGACTAATAATTGATGGAAGCGATCACCTGGAAGGTAACGCAGCTTCAATTGCTTCGAACAGGAAAAGAGAGCCGTCTTCAATACTACCTACAGGTAGGTAGTTAGACTATGGCGTTGACAAACTCCAGGAGGTATTTCGTAGATTCCTCCTGTTGAACCAGGGCAACGTTCGTCGACAAGACTTAGTCATCCATGGCTAAAATACTCCGTCAGCTGCACCTGCGTCCTATGTACCGTGCCTGCTTCAACCTGCCTGCCTGAGGTGTTGATAGTTTGGCATTACGAACCCGACTTCAACAACCATCCCATCTTCTTACTTCCCCCCCTCCCTCCCGTCCTCTTTTCCTCTCCCTTCCATTCTGAAGGCCTCACGCTACTACCCCAGACGCCCGCCATCGCATTCCCCAGCGCGTCATTTGGGGTCCGGCGCCTGGTCTTCCTCTCCACGCCAACGCTTGAGCGCCCGCGTCAAATTCCCCGCTGACTTGACCGCTGGACTGACGCACTTTCGACCACTGGACGGGCCCCCGGCAGCACGGGTAGCGCGCTAAGTGGCTCAAGGAGCCCAGCGCAAGTCCAGTGGCCTACGAAGACGGATAATCTTGGTGGTCGTCTCTTGGGCGCGCAACAGGCCTACGCACCTTGCCCTCTCTCGATCTATCCATCGGCTGCCACCTCAGATCCACGTCCTTGTCCGTCACCGTCACCGTCTTCGGTTTTCGACTCGACCTATTCGGACGGCCAACCCCCAATCTTCTCGCCCACACGCGCCCGCCCGCGACCAACGCCCACACCCCTCCCCCCCCGAGTCCCCTCCCTCAATCCAACAGAGCCCACCTCACTCCAGCCCAAACCCAAGCCCAAAGCCCAAAGCCCGCACCCTAGGCCCAGGTACGGAGTACATTCGCACCAGACGCCCAAAACGAAACGAGTCAGCGAAAATGAGCCAATCACAGCCCTTTCCCGCTTCGCTGCGTCAGACTGGTTCCGTCGCTGGCGCTGCTGTTCCTGCTGGCTCCTATTCTTCTAGCAGTTCGCTCCAGCAGCAACATCACGACGAACTGCACATGTCGTCGGATCCGATGTCTATGTCGCCCCAAGAGTACGACTATAGCTACGATTTCCCTCCCAAGATCAAGCTCGACGTACCATCTCACACCCTCTCGCTCGACGACTCTCCCCCCTCCTCCTCCACATCCTCCGTGCCCAACGTCCTCCAACCCGCTGGTGGACTGGCCGCTGCGAGATCCCCAGCCTCACCCAACACCTCCACGACGCCGACGTTGCTGCACCAGCCCCAACCGCCTTCAGCCGCCTCATCATCGGCGTCGGCTGCCGCGTCTGCTCTGCCTTCGGCCCACCAACACTACCCGCATCAATCGCTGTCACAGCAACAGCACCCTTCGACATCCTACTCGTCGTCATCAAGGGCAATGTCGCACGGCTACTCCCGCTCCAGCCCAGCGGCTGCCTATGAAGGCCCCTCGGCACCTTCCAGCTATCACGCCTACACGCCTACTACCCCCGGCGGTGCCTCACAGCTCATGTCTCCCTCCGATTCCTCAAAGTACAATGCCTCAGGGTCCCAGCGCACCATCTCAAACACCCCGCTTGGCCTGGCTGACATTCGGCCCCGCGCCGACTCGAGCATGTCCGATGGCACTCCTGGTGGTATAGCATATGATGCCTCAAACACTCAGCCTGGCACCAGTAACTATCTCGCCCCATGGGCTATTTATGCCTTTGATTGGTGCAAGTGGGCGCCCCAAGGTAACGGTGCTGGCAAGCTCGCCGTGGGAAGCTATCTCGAGGATGGTCACAATTATGTGCGTGTCTTGCCTCAAGACTTGGACGCCCTTTCTCCAAGTCCCTTACTAATAATGTTATCTAGATTCAAATCCTCGACAGCCATCTAAGCCCGACCCCTCAAGACGTGTACTCCCCGGGCTCCTCCAAGTACAACCTCGAGTTCACGAAAGTCGCAGAAGCGACACACTCCTACCCCGTCACTCGCCTCTTGTGGGAGCCACCCTCCTCTCAAAAGCAATCCACTGATCTTCTCGCGACCTCGGGCGATCATTTGCGCCTCTGGTCGCTTCCCTCTGATACCCCTTCGACCGCAGGCAACACCATCACTCGACCCGGCCGTGAGAACCCCGTCACGAAGCTGACACCGTTGGCTCTACTCTCCAACTCCAAGACGCCAGACCATACCGCGCCGCTCACTTCTCTTGACTGGAATACTGTGTCCCCCAGTCTCATTATCACGTCCAGTATTGACACGACTTGTACCATTTGGGACATTCCTTCCTTGACCGCCAAGACTCAGCTCATTGCCCATGACAAGGAGGTCTATGATGTGCGCTTCTGCGCCAAGAGTACTGATGTTTTCGTCAGCTGTGGTCAGGATGGTAGCGTTCGAATGTTTGATCTCCGAAGTCTCGAGCACTCAACTATCATTTACGAGCCGAGTGGCAAGGAAGAGCGAGGTATGCGCCTACGAATCGGGAGTGCCTTTGTGCTCCTGAAGTCGATGCTAAGCGTAGCTGCTAACCACTGATAGATCCCAATGGCGGTCGCATAAGCCCGACTCTGGCGCAACAGACAATGTCGAACCCCCCGCCTCTGCTGCGACTAGCCACCTCTCCGCACGATACCCACCTGCTGGCTACTTTTGCCCAAGATTCTAATGTTATTCGCATTCTCGATGTACGGCAACCTGGTACGGCCCTGGTTGAGCTTCGCGGTCATGGTGGATCTGTCAACTCTATTGAGTGGTCACCGTTGAGGCGAGGAACCTTGGCTTCTGGCGGAGATGATTGTCAGGTTCTTCTGTGGGATCTCGTCAACCCTCCCCAGCCCATGTCTGGCCCTCCCATGAACGGAGCTCCCCAGCAAGACAAGCACCACAGCCCCGTGGCTAGCTGGCAGTGCGATTACGAGATCGGAAACCTCGGCTGGGTTCCTCACCTCCCCCACGCTGATCGTGGCGAATGGCTAGGCGTGAGTGCTGGTCGGGGAGTTTGGGGAACTCGGGTGATGTAAGGCAATAGAATTAATGGGTAGACTGATTTCTTCGCCGGTGTTGGACTTTGAATCATGTAGAATCTGGCTGGTTGGGTCTGGTACAAACCATTGTGCGAAGCCCGGAGTTTGTAGGATTTTGGTTGTCAAGTCATGTCAGAGCGAGGACCCTGGATACAAAAAGGAGGGAGAGGCGCGGCGGGGCGGAGAGTCTGGTTCGGCGTGGTAAGCGATGAGAATTGCAACGATTGGTTTCGACTATCACTAAGATGCTAGGCCTACGTCGGTTTGATTATGACAAGACTACGATAACGACGACGACGAGAGTGGCTACGATGCGACGAGTCAGTGGATTGATTGCGTGTTGCCAACTCAGCAAAGGAAGCCCAAGAGTCTGTCGTTGGGAAGCAGCCTGGGTCTTGATTCGAGGACAAGAGCCAACATTGGATAGAGAATGATGAACAAGGCTGAAGATGGATGGCTCTGTTTCGTGACGGGCAATCTTGAAACCGGACTGTAAAACCAGACTGTGTCACCAAGCTACCTAGTCTAGCTCGACGTATATGATAGGGGCGGTTTCCGATAGTTCAGCAATCAAAGACTTGGTAGCTTGCGAATCAAGATGATCCTGCCTCGGTCTTTGTCCCCTTTCTTGAAGTCATCTGATCGAGTCTGAAAACTCGTTAAAGTCGAGGCCCGGACGGTGTTGTCTGGTCATTGGCGATCTTGATGACCGCCTTTCCTGAGATCTTGCGGCTCCCTAGATCCTTGAGGGCTTGAGGCACACTTTCTAGGCCCGAATAGCAGTGTGAGACCGTTGGCCGAATGCGTCCACTGTCGATTAAAGGCTGAAGCTCGCACCAGATGCGTCTCTTCTCTTTGTGATCTCTGCGCAAAGACTCTCCGTATCTCTGTCCAGCGTATGGTTAGAGGACAATGCTTGTCCATATTTGGGCTGTAGGTGGAACTCACATATCCTGTCAGAGTCGCTTGCTTCAATAGCACCCGGTTCATGGCAATCTTCTCCATCTCACCTTTGCGACCTGCGAAGCCGACGACCAGCACACGTCCCCGGTGAGCCAAGCATTTCAGGCTGCGATCAACCAGGCCGACTGGGTCGAAAATAATGTCGACGCCTTTGCCATTTGTTGCTTGGAGGATTTGTTCCCACCAGTCCTTTTGTGAGTAGTCGACGCACAAATCAGCGCCGAGACTTTGAGCATATGCACACTTTCCCGGGGATCCAGCGGTTCCTAAGACGCGACAACCGAGAGCTACGGCGACTTGAGTAGCCATGGCCCCGATGCCTCCCGCCGCAGAGTGCACGAGGACGGTCTCGCCGGCCTTGAGTCCACCGCGAAGAACCAGGGCCCCATAGGGGACGGGGAGAGTGGCGCCTAGCCCTGCGGCATCAACGAAGTCCCACGACGGAGGGATCTTCTGGAGAGAGTCAGAGTCCGCCGGGAGAGCGATGAACTCAGCATAGGAGCCGGAATGGTCTCCGAAGACCCGGTCGCCGGGGTTGAATTGGGAGTTGGGTGGGGATGAGACGACGATGCCTGCGAATTCGAGGCCGAGAGTAAATGGTGGACGGACGAGAGTCTTGTTGTTTTGATGTAAGCCTTGTGCCTGTGAAGATGTTAGCTTCATGGGTCTAATGGCGAGTCAAGTGAGGTTGACTTGAGAGTCGTGGACTCGCGGTACTCACATAGAGGATATCGACATAATTGACTCCAGCTGCTACAACTCGAATGAGAATCTCATCAGTCTCTGGCTGTGGGATTGGTAATTCTGAGACGCCAAGTTCATTGAGAGAGTCGTAGAACCTGGGAACTGCGATTGCCTTCATGATTGCTGTCGCGGAGTTCAAGCTCTCATCAGGGGCGGCTATGCGAGTATGGTTCACGGGGTGGGGGTGGAAGTGTAGTTGTATTCTTTGAGAGTTCGTTTCATACTGTTCACTTATTGGGATTCTCACAAGACTATCTTCATTTTCTTTTACCGGAAACTAATATTCCTGCCGAGCTTGTAAACGGGAAAACGCGAGGGGTTGTACAGTGTTCAAGTACAGTGAATGTGAATGATCGCACTACGGTTCAATTGGCTGCTGCACAATTAATCCCAAAATGATGCCAATGCACAAGGCTTTATGCACATCACGGGCCCGTCGTTTAGCCGATCGCCAACTGCCCAAGCTCTGACAGCATCGGGGAAACTTAGCTCATCGAAATCATTTCTTTGTCGACGGCGAACACGAACTTCCACATAACTCTTCCTCCTTTTAATTTTCCCTTCACCCGCACTTGCTTACGTTCCTCCACTGTCCTACCCGCTGCTGCACTCTCGCAGCGGAATCACTAGCGGGAACATGGCTTCCAATGACGCGCCGCGTTTCGACGATTCCGAGGACGAGGACGATTTCAACCCTGCGCCCGCCGAAGCGTCCGATGACGAGGGCGGCGATGGTGCTTCCGAGCAGCCGCGACGATCAGATGCGAGAGGCTCTAGTCCAGCCCCTCGCGATGATGCCGATGAAGATGAAGATGATGAGGAAGAAGAAGAAGATGACAGGCGTCGCAACGACGACGATGACGAGGAGGACGATGAAGAAGACGACGAAGACGAAGACGATGTGCAACAAGTATGTCTTGATAAATCCCTCATTCTTCGCCAAGGCTGTTGCCTTTCCCCAAGGGCCTTGCTCACATTGACAATTGCAGGGCCACCGTCGCAAGCGACGCCGTGATAGGCGCAACGCTTTCTTCGATATCGAAGCCGAAGTCGACGATGAAGACGAAGCTGAAGATGACGAGAAAGAGGGCGAAGAGATCGGCGACTTCATCGACAATGCTCACCCCGACGACTTGGTCGATAGCGGTCGTCTAGACGATCGACGACATCGCGAGCTTGACCATCGCCGAGAAATGGAGGCCAGCATGGATGCAGAGAAACAGGCAGAAATTCTCCGACAACGATACGGAAATCGGCGTTCCGCTAGGGGCCTCGGCGATGCCGCGGTCGTGCCGAAGCGCCTGCTCCTCCCCAGTGTGGACGATCCTAGTATTTGGGCCGTGAGGTGTAAGGAAGGCAAAGAACGCGAGGTCATCTTCTCCATCATGAAGCGAATCGAAGAGCGCGCTGGGACCAAGGACGAACTCGCCATCACTGCCGCCTTTGAGCGCGGAGGTATCGAGTCCGTCATGAAGGGCTTCATCTACGTCGAGGCGCAGCGACAAACCGATATTCTCAAGGCATTGGATGGGCTGATGAACGTCTACCCACACTCTAAGATGATCCTCGTCGAGATCAAGGATATGCCCGAGCTGTTGCGTGTTTCCAAAACCCCAACATTGGAGCCTGGTGCCTGGGTCCGATTAAAGCGACCCATGAAACACAATGGCGATCTAGCCCAGGTCCTCGATGTTACGGAGAACGGTCTAGAGGCAAGAGTTCGGTTCATTCCTCGACTTGACTACGGTGTGCGTGATGACGCTCTGGCTGCTCTGACGAGTGACGGGAAGCGTAAGAGACCTTTTGGTAACACGGGACCTAAACCTCCGCAAAGACTCTTCAGTGAGGTGGAAGCACGAAAGCGCCACCCGCGTTACATTCAAGGCAACCCCAGCACCAATACCTGGACCTACATGGGCGATGAGTTTGAGAACGGATTTCAGGTGAAAGATGTCAAGATTCAGCAGCTCGTGGTCATTGATGTCAGCCCAACGCTGGAGGAGGTCACTCGCTTTGCATCCGGAGCCGAAGATGGCACTGAGAACCTGGACCTCAAGGCCTTGGCTGCCAGTCTCAAGGACAGCAACACCATGGTCACTTATCTTCCCGGAGACACTATTGAGGTATACTCAGGCGAACAAAGGGGTGTTTTCGGAAAGGCCGTCAGTGTCCGGGGAGATGTGGTTGAATTGAGAGTCAACGAGGGTGAGCTTGCGGGTCAGACTATTGAGGTTCCCATCAAGGGTCTTCGCAAGCGTTTTAGGGTCGGTGACCACGTTAAAGTCATTGGAGGCAGCAGATTCCGCGACGAAGTGGGAATGATTGTCAAGATCTCAGAGGATCGTGTGACTCTCCTGACGGACCAGACCAATACTGAAGTCACTGTCTTTAGCAAGGATCTTCGCGAGGCCAGCGACATTGGTGGAGCAGGATCCCTGGGCCAGTACGAGCTTCACGATCTGGTGCAGCTTGATCCTACGACTGTTGGTTGTGTCGTCAAGGTTGACCGTGAGTCCCTTGTCGTCCTTGACCAATTTGGAGACACTCGACAGGTGATGCCTTCGCAAATTCCTAACAAGCTACCAAAGCGAAAGCAGGCGGTGGCTGCCGACCGAAACGGTTCCGAGATCCGACTCGAGGATGTGGTCAAGGAGTTTACCGGCCAGCAACGACAGGGCAAGATCATTCACATCCACCGCTCCTATGTCTTCCTTCACACAAACGATAGCAAGGAGAATGCGGGTGTCTTTGTTACCAAAGCCAGCATGGTCAACACCATTGCAGCCAAGGGTGGTCGAGTCAGCGCCGCTTCCTCGGGTCCTGATCTGAACGCCATGAACCCAGCACTGAAGATCCACAAGAATGGTGCGGAGAACAAGCCCCAACAACCCATTAAGATGTTTGGCCGTGATAAGGCAATCGATCAGACCGTTATCATCAAGAAAGGATCCTACAAAGGCCTGCTGGGCATCGTCAAGGATACAACAGACACTCACGCCCGTGTCGAGCTTCATACGAAGAGCAAGACTATTACGGTGCCCCGAGACTCTCTGGCTTTCAAGAACAAGATGACTGGAGCTACGATTGATATCAACACTCGTGGCCGAGGTGGTCATGGAGGCGGTATGGGCCGAGGCGGAGATAGAGTGGCAGGTTGGCAGGGAGGATCCCGAACTCCTATGGCTAGTGGAGGTTCTGACCGTGTCCCTGCCTGGGGATCACGAAGTAAGTGTTTCAGTCCCACTGGCAATATTGCATCTCTAACGACTCATAGCACCGGCACAAGGTGGACGTACACCAGCGTGGAAAGCGCAAGACATGTCTGGAGCCAGAACTCCTGCTTGGGCAGATGGATCCCGCACAGTCAACCCCTACGACGGCAGCCGCACGGCTTACGGCGCTGGTTCGCGCACTCCTGCTTGGCAGTCAGGAGCGAAAACCCCAGCTCCTGGGGATGCGTTTGGTGCTGGATCACGAACTCCTGCATATGGTGGAAGTGATAGTTGGAACTCTGGTGCCAAGACTCCTGCTTATGGTGTTTCCGCTCCTACCCCTGGAGCTAGTGGAAACGACTCGTGGGGCTACACTCCAGGAGCTTCATCTGGTGCGTATGATGCTCCTACTCCTGGCGGCCCTCTCCTGGGTGCTCCTACCCCTGGTGCAATGAATGCTCCCACGCCAGGTGCCTACTCGGCTCCTACTCCGGCGGCCATGAATGCTCCTACTCCTGGAGGAGGCTACCAGGGCGATTGGTCTGGTAATTCGGCCCCTACGCCCGCAGCCGGTGCACCTACGCCGGCCGCGTACGGAAGCAGTGGCTACTATGGAGCTCCCACCCCGGCGGCTTACGGAGGGGCACCGGAGACTCCTGCGGCTACGGGCCCCAGATACACGGATGATGACGATTGAACTGTCGGTTGAGTCGAGGGCAAGGGACTTGCTCCACAGAGGGAAGCTGCAATAATGGCGTTTTGGGAGGATTTGTATAATAGATTATCATAAGCAGATTGTCGTCAAACTCGGTTTGAGAAATGGATGGCTGCGTCTGTGACCAAAAATGAAGTCGGGGTCGATTGGCAGGTCTTGATTTGGGTCTGTTGTGCAGTATGAATATAGGAAGGCTAACTGGCTAAACAACAATTGCATATTTGAATTCTAATTGTTCCATATCTAATTGATCAATTGTAGCCTTTCAGCGCAATGAGCGCTCCCATGCTGATGCTGTCATGAGATCCGTGAATTGCCGGTCCTTATCGATACCAAGCCCCTCGGCCTAAACACCAAAAAAGTCGGCGAGGGCCATTTCAACAAAACATCAAAGAATCGAACTGTACAACGCTGGCCTAACACCCCCCGAGGTGGTCAATTTATTGCCCATCTTTCCAATTGAATTCGAAACAGTCGATTTACGAGAGCCCATACACAAGATGGCATATTCACAACGACTACAGCAACTTCTCCTCGAGTGCATCCATCGAGTCCCACCTTCAATCCATCCATCCGCCGTACGAACCATCTCCACCACAGCTTCTAGACGCGCCGCTCCCACTTCAAAGCCCTCTCCTCCGCGGAACGACTCTTCTCCCCGACCCAAAGGCACGCGCGTCATCCGTCCAGCCTCAACGCCCCGAGCATCCTCCCCTTCGTCCACACCCGCTCTACAAGCCTCCCCAGCGCAAGAGGCCATTCGCGCCGCCGAAGCCCGCGAATCAGCTCTCCGGGCTGCGAGGCTGCGACGTGCGAACCAGAGACAGGAGGATGCGCTCGAGGAGCATATGAAGAAGGAGGCGAAGAAGGAGTATACGAAGAAGTACAACACGGCGGCGAGGAAATGGGTTTCGAGCATCATTGCGCTGCCGATATTTTTCGTAACGAGTTATTATCTGTTTGATCGATGTGAGTACTGCGGACTGCGGAAAACGGAAGAAAGAAACAGAGGGGAGATTGCTGACTGAACATGTGCAGTGGCGTTAGGGAATGCGCAAAAGACGATGCCGAGAGGAGAGGAGGAAGAGTAGAGTGATGACGACGAGACGGGAAGCTTCAAGTTTCGCCTCTTGCTGGTCTACTTTGAGTACGGACCGCCATCAATAAGATCTTTCACACAGCTCGAAGGTAGCTGTCGCTGAGGAGACTCCCCAACATGCAACAGAGGTTAGATGTCCATGTCTTGGATAACGCCTTGTAGCAGATGATGTGGTCTCCGCCTCAAGGATATCCCCGACGGTTCATGCCGTGAGGTTCTGCTACTTCTTTGGCGCCCTCGCATCACAGGAGTTCGACCACCATGTTCCGCACTGAAAGCGACAGCATCAGGACCAATTATGGCGAGAACAACGACGGCGCCACGAGAGGCAAATCGAGACTATGATCAGGGAGTGATTGTGGCCTGAATAACGTGTACGATACCTGTTACAACAGTAAAGGAAACGATCTATGATATATTACTCTCGAACTTGTGATTGTCGCCTGGAAACAGGTACTTGAGGTGGCCAAGACCTGGTCGAGAAGGGTATCGTGGTCTATCTCAAATGAAGGGCTATCCAACAACGCTCAAACCTGGGCGATTCATGCCTTCCGCCCAATACACCGCTTGGTGTTTTTCTCAATAATACCTCAATCATAAACTCCAAAACTCCCAAGGGCGCTTCTACCTGTACCTGAACTTGGTAACTGAGGTCCCATCCGCTAGAACACGAGTTTCCTCCTCTAATGTGCATCCTCGCCAGCGAGGAATCGCAATTGTCCAGAGATACCAATAAACAACTCCCACGACAAAACTTGAAATATCTGTTAGCAAGCAGTTGGTACCAAGTCGGCAAATGACATACATGGTAAATCCCACAAGGGCATATGTGGCGTAAAACATGCCATTGTCTGGACGATTTGGAGGACGGAAGAAAGGCGCCGCGAGAAGTCCCACGGCCAGGACGATCTTGACGACAATCGCGGGCGTCCAGGCTTTGAACGGCCTTTTGAGATCAGGCCGTTGGAAGCGAAGCTTGAGAAGACCGACGGCTATGGCGAGGCTGATGAGCTCGCCGGCGTAGCCCTCAACTTCAAGAATGAAGGAGTAGACTGCCCCTGACGGAGGGAGGATGATGACGAGCGTGGAGGGTATGTAGTTGACGAGGAAGCCACCCAGAGGGGACCCGAACGGCTGCGACGAAGACAGAATGTGTCCGAAAGGAAGAAAACCCTGTCTCGCAATTTCTTGCTTGATTCGGGCCATGGCGAATGCCACAACCATGACGTTTCCGCCCGCCGAGAGGGCAACGGCCAGGGGCAGAACTCTCCGTCCAACCTGCTCACCAAACAATCGCTCGAAGAAGAGGGCGGCAATGAGCTCCCCGCTGTCTCGAATCTCGTCAAGGGGAACGACGAGGAAGTAGGCGACGTTGATGAGGAAGTACATGCTGCACGCCGTGGCGAGCGCTGTCAAGGCGACCGATCGCAGAGTCCGGACGGGATCCTTCACTTCGTTCAGGACATTGCTGACGTTGTCGAGACCCGCGTACGAGTAGAAGACCTTGAACAGGGCTGTCGATATGGTGCCCCAGTTCCAGCTGCTGTCTTCCCAGAGGTGCTCCCAGGAGAGCTGGTGTCTCGTTTCGACGATGGAGTCGGTGTCGGGACGGAAGAGGACGACGTAAACGCCAGAGAGGATCATGAGGATGATGACTCCGATCTTGATCCAGCCAAGGACGTTTTGGACCTTGATGCCGGTTTTCGGGAAAACGCTGTGTGTCACTGTTATCACGCTGAGGAGGCCGACGGCCAAGCCCTTGGACACAAAGCCGCTTGGATGGTGCACTCCAAGGGCGAAGAGCACATAGCGGCTGAAGACGACGCAGTTGCTCGCCGTGAACCCTAGGAACATAGCGTACAGCGCATACAGCGTCGAAGCTAGCAGCCGCGGCCGTCGGTACGTAAACTCGAGATAGACCTTTGTGCCGCCAGACCGCGGCAGCATGCACCCGTACTCGAGGGCCACGGCCAGCCCGCAGGCGGCGATGACGGCGCCGACGACCCACAGCGACAGCGCGAGGCCGACGCTGCCGACGGACTGGGCGATGGCGCCGGGAGTGGCGAAGATGCCGCTGCCGACGACGCGCGAGATGGCGAGGATGTAGGCGCTCTGCCAGGTGAGGGTGCGGCCGAGGGGGGACGTCTCGGGGAGGACGTCGTCTTCGACGGCGCGCGAGGGCTGTGTGTTGCCGACGCCAATGTCGCCTTCGTCGATGGACGTTGACGAGGATGATGCTCTGTCGTCTTTGGCGAGGCTGGAGTGTGAAGGGTTGCGGTTCTGGGCTTGGAGGAGGCTTTCGCGTTCTGGATCTGAAGCCGCCATTTTGATTACTTACACGGCGTAGTTTGACGTGTGAGCTGAGATAGGACGAATTCTGAAGTTGAGGGACAGATTATCGCATTTTATATATGCCCCTCGATATATTATGCTTACTACATGCTCAACCACAAGACACATGTCATCCGAGCGTTCCACGGCTCGCCGTGGGCGTAGGATGCAGCTTCGTCAGGCGTGATGCGGATTGCGCGATCGAGCTACGGCACGCGGGAGTGTGGGTGGGCGATCCTCGACGCAGCAACGCCCCAAAAGCAACAAGGGTCTGTTTTGCGTCATCCCGTTGACTGACGTGGGGGGGATCATGCATCCAAGACATTTATTGCAGAATAGGCAAGTATGAAGAGACGTGATATTGATCAGTCGTGTTGTGATGCCGAGGAAGCCGACCTTGCTGCGAGGATTACGGATGGGAATGAGGATGCTGGATAAGAAGTCCTAGATCTCTCCGATATAGAGAACTACCCAGGTAAGCATATAAACACTGGACGTTGCGCGTTTCACTACGGAGGATTAATAATAAGTAGGAAATGCGTGACTTGCAGCTCTTGTGTCGGCACTCCCACTTTATGTAAACGTCATGTGCTTAGATACCCTTTTATCTACTTTAGTTACCAAGAACTTCCATTTCCTATTAAGTACCTTTTTATTTTATTTACTTGCTGTCTTCGCAAATATCCAGTTTATCTCATTGCTTCTCATTCCGAGCCCCCATATCATGTCAACACTGTCTGGTTCGTTTTGCGAATTCTTCATCCTACTTTATTCATAGAAATATCAAGGCATAGACTAGTGTAAAGAGTCCAGAGTCTTTTCGTACATACTGCACACCGGATAGCTATGTGCTTCCCTTACTCAACTACAATGCGCCCCAACACTTAGTCCATCCTCCCGTCTCCTTTGCTTTTCCACCATCATTATCAACAACGTCGCAATCTGCCCCAGCTGATTCCAACAACGAAGCCAAATCATCGTGTCCAAATCGACGACTCACATGCAAAGCCGTCCAGCCGCGGTACCCTTGGATATTCGGTGCTGCGCCGGCTTCCAACAGACGCGAAGCCATCGACGTGTGGCCGTAGCGAGATGCTAGCATCAGAGGCGTCCAGCTTTGCGAGCTGATTGGGGATACGTTTGCTCCGGATGAGAGGAGAGTGTGAACGCATGACGAGCAACTCTTTCTCACTGCCACGTGCAGCGCGGTTTCTCCTTGGGCATCCGCCCTATCGAGTGGTGGTCGATGCTGGAGCAGACACTCCATCAAATCGTGTCGACAACTCGCGACGGCCTTGTGAAGGTAGAGTTCGGGCGCATCGGAGATCTCCATTTCATTTGCGATTTCTTTCACAATGTACGGCGCGCATACCGTGTTGAAATGGCAACACGTCTGACGGAGGCTCAAGAGGTCGTGCTTGGAGAGGGACTAACGAATCATCAGCGCTCTTACGTTGGCATATAGCCTGACTACTTGAAGGGTTTACCGTGACAATTAGCTGCTGAAGCTCTATCGGGATCTTGGCAAGAAATGAGTGATGCATCGTGGACTGGATAATTAAATGTGACGAGATGATTTTTGAAGTGTTGTAGATATCTGTACCTCCCCTCGTATTTAAATATCCAAGACCATGGCTGTTCTACTTTTCGCCTATCAAGTCCCTATCATGATACTTATGCAGACTCGAGTTTGACTCACAAGCCATGTCAGGAACAAACCAATGAAGCCATCTCGTCCGCTCATGTCCCCCGAGGTCACGGCCGGGGCCGACGCTCCAAGTGGGGGATGACACTGCGTCAGCTTACGTTCAGCCAGCCATTTTCCTGGGGAAATGATACGGCAGCTTAGTTTCGAGCTTCAGCTCCTGCGGGAATATGCTCTGATTGGATGGATTGGGGGAAACTATTCGCTCACTGGCAGAAGAGGCGTATACAGGTCGCAGCTGAAGTCTACGGTAGCGTCCACTTACATGAAGTGGTGCCTTGTCTTTTTCAAGGAACGGGCAACAGAGTGAAAAAGAGCGCCTGGTAAGCTTTATCTACAAGTGAGAAATCAACAAAAACTAGTTTCTTGAGCCAGCCCGCTGGCCATTTAGAACATAACTGCCTAGTCTATGTATGGCCGCATAGTGCATGGAGTATGATGTGATGTTGGAAGTATTTCCGTGTTTGCAAAGTATTGACAAGAGTTGTTTCGAGGACCGGCGCTCGTTGCTCGCTTATTAACACGCAGATAGATATTCGGGCGAAAACCCAAGAATCAAGATCTGTCCAGAGGCGCTGCCGATTGCAATTTTGGAACCCCTTACAGAAACCGCGCCGTCAGGTGTCAAGCAAAGCCTGGTCCTTGGCCGATACTCGGCCGGTAGCCAAAGGATGCTCTGCGCATCCCGTATGATCCAGTTGTAGTCGGCGCTTACTCCGTAACCCTCCAGGCGAGGTTGCGATGCTGAGTTCAGATCGAGCCTAAATATGCCTCGATTCGTCTGAAGATGTGAGGAGACTGGATCGAAGGTTTGCACAACAACGTTGTTGAACTCTCCGGATGTCTCGCATATTCGGATGTATTTCTCCTTTGCCATGTCCCAGACACTGATCGTCTCATTCATCGATGATTCCACAAGCCAGAGGCTGTCATCTGAAAAGGTTAACGATCGAGAGACCACTGTACTCGGGCGTTTGAATGCATATAAGAATTGCCATGTAGTTGGATCCCAGAACGTAATCACCCGCCGGCCCCCTGCTGCTAGGTAGCGGCCGTTCCTGGAGAATGTAACAGACGAGAATGTATCCCCACCGTTCCCGAGCTTTTGGATGCAATTTTTGCATTTCCAGTCCCAGACCTTAATTTGCGTTCCAGAAAGCCAAGGCGTGTAAACAAGCCAGCGATTATCATGCGAGAATGTAATCGCTCCGGGTTCATCTCTAAGCGTCTGCACTTTGGCTCCTGTCGCTGTTTCCCAGACCACAATACGTTCACCCCAGGTTGCTAGCAAGAGACTGTTTGGTGAGAATGTAAATGAAGAAGAGTATACGCCAGTGTTAAGTGTCTGTACACACTCCCCAGTCTCAGAATCCCACAGTTTGATCTGACGTTGACAGGCTGATGCAACAAAACTGCCATTGGGAGAGAACGAGATAGAGAGAACTTCTTTGGTGTGGCCCTTGCACCCCTCTTTTCCTTGATCAATCTGAGCCTCGTTCATGCTGGTTAGATCCCGCATTTCGATCGTTTGCATATCTGTTGATGCAAGCAAGTGACCGGCAGGCGTAACCGCAACCGACAACGCTCCGTTCTGAAATTGCTGGATGCATCTCTGAGTTGCCATGTCCCAGACCTTGATATGCGAAGAACTAGACGTAAAGAGGTGGCCATACTGTGAAAATGCAAATGAGGAAACGCCATGGCCAGTCTGGATCTCCTGTAGTCGCTTGCCCGTGGTCGGATCACAGAGCACGATTTTGTCGTTTTCCGATACAGCCAGTTTATTGTCAGGAGAGAATGTGACCAAACAATATAAGAGGCAATCGAGCACCATAATTCTAAGACAGATTCCTTTTCTTGGGTCCCAGAGTGTGACTGCCCAGTTTGAAGACATCGATGCAAGGAAGTGGCCGTCCTGGGAGAATGCAACCGAAGTGACACAGCGAGTGTGTTTCTCAAGCGTCCGGATGGAAGTGCCTGTTCTAGGGTTCCAGAGTTTGATCGTTCCATCCACAGATCCTGACGCAATCAAGTTGCTGTCTTGAGAGAATGCAACCGACACGACCGAATGAGTGTGCCCCTCAAGCGTCCATATGCATTTTGCCGTTTCTGCGTCCCAGACTTTGACCATGCGATCCCCCGAAGCGGATGCAATCCGGTAATCAGTTCCTGAGAAGGCGATTGATTGAATGTAATAGGTATGGCCTCTGAGTGTTTGTATGCATTCCCCGGTAACCACATCCCAGATCTTGGCTGTCCGGTCCATAGATGCTGATGCCAGTAGACGACCGTCATGCGAGAACGCAATCGAGGTGATAGGTTTGGGATGGCCTTCAAGAGTGTTTATACCCTGACGCCAATTGTCTTGCATGGCGGGTTTCATGGATATCCATTCTGGCTCCTCTCCTTTGTAGATTTGTCTCGTGATACTGCGAGCTGGGCTGAACACAAGTGCTGAATCGTAGACTTGAAGAGGACTGTTTTCGATTCCCCATCCGTGATATCGAATGAATTGACTTTCGTCTCGGACTAGGTTGGCGAGCTGAGATGCGTGGCTCTAAAGCACTAGTTAGTGACGATGATTCTCCATGTTGGAACACGAGCTCAACCTGAAGGAATCGATCCAGCTCCCTCATTGATAGTATCCCAACTGACATGCTCTTCATATGGCCAAGAGCCTCCAGCCAGTAAAGGTATTTCTCGCGTAGAAATCGGTGGATAGGTCCATGATCCTCTGACTCATTGTTCCGGGCAATAGAGCCACAGCCCATCAAGTGGCCGACCCAATGGACACATGAATAACGCAGACACGCCAACGGGTCTGCGGCCGCAAGTTCGGTTCCATTGGACAGAGGCCCAAGGGACATGATATCCCGCCGAAGCGTTCTGTTCATGATCCGCAGCGAACTCAAGAAAATTGCATGGTGTTGTTTTTCTCTCGCGTAAGATGGAAGAGCCATAGGCGAGTCCATCAGAAACTGCTTCGCCGAATCGTGCACGAAGTAGATGGTTCGGTTTTGAAACCTCAGGAACGAGCCACATAGGTCTACAATTTCTTCCAACGCCTTATCGCTATCGGGAATCTTCTCCTCTAAAGGCCTGAGTTCGTCGAACGTGATAGGTCGGAAGACGGTCAACATGATGGCAATGATTCGTTGGTAGAAGGCAGAGTAGTCATCTTGCTGGTCGCATACTTGTTGAATCATTCGTCCGTAAAGAGGATTAAGCCCAGTTGGAAAAGCACCCAGTTGCTTCAAGACTGCCCATCCCGGGGTATCCTGGAGCATCTGGCATGCTAAGGCCACCCATAGAAATGTGTTCTGTGCCTTTGAGGAAAAATGTTTCTGAACAGCCTGTGTTGTTTTGGGACTGTACTTCTTCCTCTTGGTCAGGCGATTCACCTTGTGCCGAATGTATGAGTTGACAGCCTCAGAGATGGCCGTTTCCTTGAGCTCCAAGCATAACTTCATCTTCTGCGGAGCGGTATCGAGAATCTCAATGATTCTCGGCCAATTGCGACTGGAGATAATCCACTTGGTTCGAGGCGATGACGATGACTCGCTGACGACGAAATGGAGAAGCTCCTGCAGGCCTACCTTGCATTCATCAAGTGCATCGATAATCAGGTATGTGTCACGTGAGCGCAACTCTGTCAAGACATCAGTGAAGATTGCGCATATCGTCGACCAGGCGTTGACGCCCTCAAATAGCGCTTTGCCAGCTGTGTCGTGCTCCCTCCGGATATGGGAAAGTAGGGATGGCTCTTGCTTCGCCAGGAGGTAGAGGAGGCCGCGGAGTACAGAGGTGGCGGTATTTGTCCGTTCATCGCCCGCCTCGCAGAAAAAGTATGACATGAGCCTGTTGGAGGCCGTGTCTTTTAGTTTCGTGTGAGGGCTCAATTTGTTGATGATGCCGCAAACCAGCATTGTCTTGCCCTTGCCGGGATCGCCTTTGATCCAGAGCAGGCGGCCCTCTTCGTCGTGATTGTACCATTGTCGGAACTCGGGGCTCGTGAGGATCCAGCGGTATGAGTCTTCTAGCAGCCCGCCCTTAGTCTCCATGATACGTTTCATGTCAATCTGGGGGTCCGTCACCCGGAGGTCGGCGAGGCAGCGTCTATCGTCATCGTGATCTCCTAACAGGCGCTCGTTAGCTAGGGGTAAGGATGATGAAGTGGAAATCACATGTCTTAGGGATGGCGGATGCATCGAATTAATAACTGGGCGTGAACAAACTAACTTTGTACGTGATTGTTGGTTACTATTTCAGCAATATTGTTAGCTTCTATTGTGACTTTCCTTGCGCCTATCTCTATAATCTTGACATCTGATGGCTCAATCGTCTCCCCTGTCTTGCCAATCTCGATCTTCTTCCTTCCCCCTTGGATCCTTAGACTTTGGGAACTCACCATTGCCAAAATGCATGTCTCCGGTCATGTTCCCAGTTGGTGCAAACCAAGGGCCAGCCACATGGTTCTGAGTGCCAAAAACAACACTTTGACTGCCGGCACCAGAATTGGTCGCGCTGTTCACATTCCCTTGGCCATAATGGGCGATGCTGGCGGTCCTCTCTTCGAAATCCGAATCAGAGAGTGAAGGCTCGATCTGCGCCATCTCTTTCATAGCGTTTGTCAATTCCTCCACTTGGTGCTGAGTTGCCGTCTGAAACACACGATGACATGTTAAGGTGGTCACATCCTTTAAGATATCGCCCATGAGCGACTCAACCCGGCCCTTTTTGCCCATCTTAAGCACAAGCATCCGATACGTGGAAACTACAGGCTTGTCTTTGGACTCGGAGATCTTCAGGAAGATATCTTTCAGTTGTCCGATTCTTTTGTGGCAGTCGTCAACAAGGACTTTGAGCGCTTCTGGATCGTCGCCTTCCACGTTCATGGGGTCTATGGCGTGGTCTTTTGCACCTTGAAGTGTTTTCTCAATGAGTGGAAGGTGTTTTCCCACTGTATGGAATGCTTTGGGTAGCCTAGGGAGATCCTTGATTGAGTCATACGCCCGAATGATGGTGTCGGCGATACTGATGATGCCAGCGATCAGGCCGAAGATTTCGAGTCCTGACATGGTTCGTTGCCGGACTATGAATCGATTCGACTGGCACTAGCCATTCAGCCGTTGGTGAAATAGGGGCGGTGTTTTGCAAACAGAAGTTTGCTATCCAGGTACGAATAGAGAAGTCAGAAATCCTTGGGGGATTAAGAGGGAAGTGAGAGTATTTAAGCCCAACAGTAAGCGTAGCCTGATGAGGGGTTTCGCCTTCCACAGCCACCGAAAAATGCACTTTGAAAAGCCACACAGAGGCACATTGAAACACGGAGCCCGCGCTCATTGGCCACACGGGCGGCTAACAGGCTCGTTGGCTCGATGGAAATGATGCGACCTTGTCTTCTCTCAGAATTACAATGGGCACATGTCGAGAAGAAGAGGGCAAGGGGTGGGGGGTGCAAGCACTATTGGTCCATTCTGCTCCTAGGCGCATGACGATATACTCTCAGATGTACAAGGCAGAGCTGAAGCACATGAGAAGCATTGGCCCCGTACCGCGGTTCTGCCTTTGGGAGAAGCAAGTGGCTGAGAGCATGCTTGCTGGCTGCGGCAGAACGTGCAGGAGCTGAGGTGTTAGGTGCAGATGAACGCCAGTCTGGGCTCCGTGGACATATTTGTGTTTTAAATAGAAACTTGATGAAAGGAGGAATTCGCAACAAAGCTGAAAGACTGCACGCAAATTTGCCAAAGGCCAATACTATCTCCACGTGGCTAATCAACACCACAAGTCTCGAGGTTGAATCCGCTAGACTATTGAGATTTTTGCTTGAATTTCCAACCACAATTCCTCCTTTTAGCATCATGCAGCAATATGCCGTAATGCAGACCAGCCAGAGTGATATTCCCTTTCGGCAGTTTCACGTTCCACAAGCAGCGGGGAAGCGTTTTCGTTTGATCTCCATCTCATGAGTCAATTTCCTTCTCTCCGTTTGCGGGCATCTTTGTTCCAGTCCAGTCTTTCTTGTGGCCATGGATAGCTTGTCAGTTGTTCCCGTTGCAATCATCGGCGGCGGTCCCGTTGGACTCGCCTCCTCCATCCTTCTCTCGCTCCGGGGTATCCCCCATGTTCTCTTTGAGCGCCATCCAGGCACGTCAATCCACCCAAAGGCTTGCGGCATTAACCAGCGTACCAATGAGATCTTCCGCGTCTTGGGCATCGAACAGGATGTCTACGCAGTGTCTGCCCCCGCCGAAGTCAGCGTTCGTACGGCATGGTATACCAGCCTGGGGCCCGACGGCAAGGAAATCTTTTCGCGCGACGCTTGGGGTGGAGGGCAATACGCCGAGGAGTATCAAACGCACAGTCCGAGTCGCTATTGCATGCTCCCGCAGATCCGCCTCGAGCCCATCCTCCAACGTCGTGCTATCGCCCTCAATCCCGATGGCATCAGAAGCCAAACCGAGGTGACCTCTCTGAACGAGACGAGCAACGGCTCTGTCGTCGTAAAGGTCCGACCTGCCGATAGAGACAAAGAGTACGAGATACTGGCCCGCTTCGTCATCTGTGCCGACGGAGGACGCACCTTCACAGCAGCGCTCGGCGTTGAATGGACTGGCCAGAAAGACATCTTCAAGATGGTCACTGCACACTTCCGAGCGCCGTTGAGTTCATGTCATCCCGACCCCAGCAACTTTATAACCTGGTTTTCAAGCCCCAAGAACGAGGGAAGTGTCAAGTCAGGCGCCATCTATCAGATCGGGCCGTGGCCAACTCCCGAAGATAAGACTGAGGAATGGGTCTTCCTCTGCAACATGGCCAGCACCGACCCGACGTCTTTTACGGCAGAGAGTATGAAGGAAAGAATCAGGAACGCCCTCGAGATTCCGGACATCCCCATCGACGTGATAAGTCTGAGCCACTGGAACGTAAACGCCATCAACGCTTCCCGCTACCGCGTGGGCCGTGTTTTCTTGGTAGGCGACGCTGCACATCAGGTCCCTCCTTGGGGTGCTCTGGGAATGAACACGGGCATCCAAGATGTTCAAAACCTCGTATGGAAGCTGGAGTTGGCACTGAAGGACGAGAAGAAGTATGACGCGCTTCTCAACAGCTTCGACACTGAGCGTCGCCCCATTGGCCAACAGGCTGGGCTCTCCAGCTTGAACAACCTTCTCATGCACCGAGGAGTCATAGATGCCGCGCTGGGCATCAGCGATAAAAAGTCGCGGGAAGAGAATGAGCAGGCAGTAGAGATATTATGTGACGAGACGCACCCAGAGAACCAGGCCAAGCGAGAAGCCGTCAAGAAGGCTTCAGAGATCTTGGACAGTGAATTCAAAGCACCAGGCTCTGAGATAGGGTGGTTTTATCCCTCTGCCGACATCAACAACGAGGGCGGAAACCGACATGGTGGGCAACTCTCCGAGGACGGGACATTCAACCAGACGATGTACCACCCATCTACCATCCCTGGACACCATCTGCCACACTGCTGGGTGGAGAGACAAGGCGAGCGAGTGGCAGTTCGTGATCTGGTCCTCCTGAACAAGATGCTTCTTCTCGCGCGGTCCCAAGGATGGGAGTCGTTTGAGGGTGATCTTGTCCATGTGGAAGTGATTGGACCAGGTGGATGGGAGGACGTCTCCGGAAACTGGGAAAGACAATGCGGCGTCAGCAGGCAAGGAGCTGTTCTGGTTCGCCCAGACGGCATCGTTGGGTGGCGTGGTGAGCTGGGAAGCGAGTTGTTTCAGACATGGTCAACTGTGCTTGACAAGGTGCTGCACCGAACCTAATCTTTTGATAATCTGGGCTCGGGTGGAAACTGAAGGTGTCTATTGTAAGGGTTGAAAACAAGGCGAAGGAACTATGTATAACGGGTAAATAGAAGGCAGTTACCTGGGTGCTTAAGATCATAGGACAAGCTGACTTCTGGGCGGACGTTCTGATGGCTTCGAACTTCTCGCTTTATTAAAGGTTCAGCTTTTGGGTTAGTGAAATCAAGAGAATGGAAGATCATGGGCAGTGGAAGAGATAAGGATTCATGTTTCTTCTTTCTTATGTATCTCACCTATCCAGCCTCTTCCCCTGAAGGAGACAGCCAATGATTTCACCCTTTCAGTAAGCATGTCTGGCAACTGTAGATGGAAAGATGGCCAATTCTTAATCAGACTCTGTGAGTTGGCTGACATCCCCATGTATCATGTTGTGAGATGGTCGGCTGCTTGCGCAGGCTGCTGGTCTTCTTCATCTCAGTCTCCCAGTACACGCGTAGGGGACTGAGAAAACCATCAAGAATGATGCTCCTTATTCTGTCTCATTTATTGGAATATCTTAAACGGTAATTGCCTATTCTCAACTCTCTCATCCTCACGAGTCATAGCTAATCAACCCGTCAATGGTTCCGACATGCAAACCTCCGGTGATGGGAATATCCGCCGCAGTCGTGAGAGGAGACGCATCGCTCAAGAGATAAATGACAGCTCCGGTCAGGTCATTCTGCGTACTCAGCCGCTGCATTGGAGGAGCCAGCCACATCTGCTCGCCCTCTCTCTTGCTCTTCGTCGCCCTTACGTTCCGCGTCATGTCCGAGTCCACGAACCCGGGGGAGATGGTGTTTACTCGGATCTTGTGCGGTGCCAACTCGACGGCGAGCACCTTGGACAGCATCAACACGCCGCCCTTTGATGCGTTGTAGGCTGCCATGCGGTAGCCGGGGAGGGCGATGTGAGCCGACTGGGAGGCGATGAGGACCATGCTGCCGCCTGTGCCTTGCTTGATCATTTGTTTGGCTGCTAGTTGGGCAGCGAAGAATGTCCCTCTCACCTACATTGCGTCAATTTTGTACTTTGGGATTCGAGAGCACGCTTACGTTGATGTTTTGGATCCTGGTAAACTCGTCCCAGGTTTGATCAATAAACGGCTTGTCAATGGCAATGCCCGCGGCGGGCACCAAGCCATCAATCGAGCCCAGCTCGTCAATGGCTTTCGCAAAGGCCGAGTTCAGGCTCTGCTCGTCGGTGACGTCTGTGGGAATGTACACCGTCTTTGTTCCAAACGTTTTGCTGAGTTCCTCGAATTCGGGAATCGGCTTCTCTTGAATGTCGAGCACTGCCACGTTGCCGCCCATTTCGCAGATGGCGCGCGTCACGGCGAAGCCGATGCCTTGAGCACCTCCTGTGACGACGTAGTTGCGCTTGCGCAGTTCGAACATTGGGCGGACATTTTGTAAATCGGACATGTTGAAGGCTGTGGTGGATGAAAAGTACAATGAGGGAATCTTAGAATACGACGCAGTTTGTTCGGTGGCCAAGTCCTTGTCTTGTTTAAATGTCTACCCGGTCCGGCCTACACCCTTCGACCTCGAGAACCTCCCTCCATGTTCAAGAGCCTTAATCGTTCCGATACCGAACCCGTGCCGCGGGGCTAGCTATTAGTCTCAGTGCCATGTAATGCGAGTGGAATGATTAGAGCTGGACTTTGCCGACGCCTGTCACGGTCCGTGTCCGCTTCACTGGGTTGTCGGATAATGCCCCGGCGACCTGATTAGGGAGATCTTCCTAACCCATCTCAGGCGGCATTCCGCTGAGGGGGTCGGCTCGGGGGATTCAGGTGGGCTGCGGCGATGATATCGTCTGGAGAAGTGACTCGAGCTTGGTGAGACTCAATCGACGCCGAGAGAGATGGGGAATTTTGGGGTGGCCTCGTTGCCATCGCGTAGGTAACTAAGGAATAACATGCTTTGGTGGCAGTGGAAATGAACTCGAGAAAGGAATTGCAATGGCAATCGACAGCATGCTTTCATTTCTCGAGTGTCTCAGTCTACGCTGGGAGGAGGTCGACATTCAACGGTGAGGTTCCTTGACGTAGAGAGCGGTTGAGACGAAACGCATATCTTTAGATGCGATAAAAAGTACACTGGAAGTGAATCTAAGTTACTCTGCTTGCAAACCGCGCCATTCCTCGCTCAAACCCTTGTAATCCCAAGGCTTATACGGCGCCGTCAGTTCCTCCATCGCCGACGCCTTTCTTTGCGTCTTCAATCCAAGATCATTCAGCAGCAGATCAATATACGGCAGCGAATCAAAGGCAAAATCCGGAAGCGACGCTCCATATCCGCACGGGTACCTCCATTTTCCGAACTGCGTGTGCAGCATCACCTCCTTTGTCACCTCGGAAGCGTCCTTGGGCGCGCGCTTGAGCCTTCCGTCGAAGAAGGCAGAGATCCAGAGGGCCTGCGCCGTGGCGAACATGGACGTGGAAACCGTCGACACCATGCCGGCAAAGGCGATGTTGCGGTTGAAGTATGCGTCGGCCGGCACGATGAAGCGGTAATTGCGCAGCGGCTCCTCGTTCTTTTGCTGGGCGCGCAGCACAGGCTGGGCCTTGAGGCTGGGGAACATGTCGCGGACCTCCTTGTCGGCTTGGGCGCTGAGCTGCTCGCGCTCTGTGTCTGACTTGGCCAGTCTGGCGTTGAAGTTGAGGAACTTGATGGACGACTCCTTCTTCCAGCCAGTGGCGCAGATGACAAAGTCGGAGGTGATCTCGGTGCCGTCGGTGAGATGGACCTTGTCGACGTCGAGCCGGTCGATGTCGGCAATGTGAACGCGGATCTTGCCCTCCTTGACCAGGTCGAAGAAGTTGGTCGGGTAGTTGTGAATGCCCACGCCACTGCCCGTCCAGAAGGCGTTTTGCCAGGGCTTCAGCTTGAACAACTCCGGGTGCTCGTTGTATCCGTGGTCGTCAATGACGCCGTTGCTGAGGAGGTTCCAGAAGTTGTCGACCACGAGCCGTCCTACCGCCGTGCCGTGAAGCATGCCTCGTAGCATACCGAAGCCGTCCTCTCCGCCCCAGGGGCAGGGACTGAAGAAGGTCAAGGCTCGTGTGTTGAGGAGCTCCTCCATCATCTTCTTCATTGGGGTAACGTAGGGAGGGCAGAGCCACACGGGGCCTTGTCCTGTTGGTCGGATGATCAGGTCGACTTGCGCATCGCCGTCTGTCGCGAAAATGTAGGCGCAGTCGAATGCTGATTTTCCTGCACCGACGACAACGGCCTTCTTGCACGTCCCGACGGCGCTGGAGTGTTTGCAAAAGTCCTTGGCGTGGATCAAGGTGGGAGTGAAGGTCTCCTCGCCGGTGTATTTGGGCATGTTGGGTTGCGAGGTCAATCCCGTAGCTACGATGAGCTTCTTTGCAGTGACCGTCTCGGAGGCGCCTCCCGATGTAGGCGAGACATGGATGTTCCAACCTCCACTCTCCGTCGCTTCAATTGCGTCCACCTTGGTGTTGAATCGAGTTCTCTCAAACACGCCGAATTTCTTGGAGAAGTCGGTCAGATAGCGATGCAGCACTGCGGCAGGAATGTGCTGCCCGGGTTTCACTCCATAGACGTCCTCTGACATGGGAAGATCAGGGTATTCGTATGATCCCCGAAGGTTGTTGGACTTGAGGCCGGGATACAGTCGATCCTTGGACCAAGTCCCGCCACAGCTGCCTTCTGCCTCAATGACGAGTACATTCTCTCCCGGGTGCAGCTCGATGTAAGTCTTGGCAGCTGCGAGGCCATACCATCCTTGATTTAACACATCTGTTAGTGATATGTCCAGTTTGGGGGGAGCCATGATGGTCAAGGGGTCGCCTACCTGCACCAATAACGACGAGATCAGGCGAATCGCTCATTGTCCTGATGCTCAAATCACCCATTGTCGTGAATTGTAATGAATGAATGAATGGCAAGTATTGTTTTCTTATAGTCAGATGTGTTGTATCGTGCAACAATAAGCAGTGTGTTGTACGCACATGTATGCCATGTCGGGGTCGCTGGCCTTTTTGTATCAGCGATTCAGCTCCCCAGCCAGTCAGTCGGTTAGGCTACGAAGTGCGTCTTGATAACATATCAACACTCGCCTCATTTCATGTCACAAAATACAGTGTCCGAAACACTGTCGATTCATCCTTGTCCTGATAGCGGCAAGCTGAACCCCCTGTGTGGTCTTTACCATCCGACATGCCCGAGAGGGGAAATCCGCTGAATGATAAGACACACACGAGCTAGACTTGCTGGTATGTATCACAAGGCACAACATGCGGGGAAGCACACGAGAGGCGCACAGCAAGACGAACACCAACGCGATGAGCCGAAGGCTTTCCTCATCAAGACAAGCCATCGGCAATGCGGATCCTCCCCGACAGACCGACTGAACCCTAGCTCCTTTTAGTGCAAGGCCCGAGAGAGCTCCCAATCATCTTGAGTCGATATCATACAATCAACTATCACATTCAGATTTGGAGAAGAGAGCTTCAGCCAAGATCATCTTCAGGGGCCTGTTCGAGTCAGGAAAGCAATGTCATCCACAATCTCCGGGTCCGGACAGACCTGAACCCTTGTTTTTGCTCCCCAAGCACTCACACTCGCTTCCGATTGGTCTTGACAATCTCCTATTTCCCTACCCCGCATTGATGCAAATTACTACGAGACATCAAACGGCTCTTGGGCTGACAATACGGCATTGCGTGGAATGTGGAGTGACCTAGATTCAGGCAAACCGTCGTGTCAACGACACAGCGATGGACGGAGTATGCAGTTTATTGTATCGTAGACAAAAATGTATTTTGTGCTATGGCTTTAATTCGCCAACGTGGCCCTTGATAGCTTCTTGCTCCTCTATACTCAGCCTGATGCCAAACCATCGGGCGATTGCCTCTATTCTCTCTTGTTCCGTCTGGAACGTCTGTATCACTTGCTCATTGCCCCTGACACTCATTTTGATTCGATTCCCGTAAAGCGCGACTGATCCAATCAACTCGTCACTTTTCTCGCTCATAAGAAATCTCTGAGCCAGTACTGCTTGAGTGAAGATGCTGTTCGGGCTCGTCATTGGGTACAAGTTGAATGTCTCAAAGTCAGATGGAAAGCACTCCGTCTCCGTGAAACAATAGCCTTCGTTCCAGGCATCTCCTTTGTCCCTGCGGTGCGAATAGACCCACACCCGCTGGCTCGCATCTGAGTGTTGCGGCAGCTTTGTGAACTCGAGTTTGAGTTGCTGTGGTGCAATTCCTTCTGTGACGCCGCCACCCAGCATGACGGGACGTGTGGGACATGCGGACCCGTGGCCAACGTCTACCAAGTAGCGGACATTGTTTATCTTGACAAGATTTACTAGGTGACTCCTGGAAGTCAAAATGGAGAGGTCAGCGACACCTGAAGGGAAGTTTTGTTGCAGTGCGCAAGTGCAATGTACATACCAACCTAACCAAGCTCCCTTTTTACCAGGACATTTGACTCTCCCGACCACATATGTTGATTCAAACCCCAAGCCCCGAAGAACAGCTCCGAAGAAGTTGTTGTTCTCCATGCAGTATCCTCCCCGGCCACGCACCACGACCTTTTTGAACAAGTCATCGAGGTCTAACGATAGGACCTTTGTCCGCGAATAATGCAGCGCAAAGTTCTCGAATGGCACTATTTCCAGTTGTCGTTTCTGAAGCTCGGCTAATAGCTGTAATGGGTCGTCGGGATGTAAGTGTTGTGGAAAACCGATGTGGTTGAGATATTGGTCGATTTGGTTCTGGCTCAACATGATGAGTGTAATGCTCGCGACCGTGCTTCGATAAGATATGGCGATAATACTGCAACCCAAAGCGTTAAAGCTCGCTCTTTAGTGAAAACTGACTTGTTGATCGTCCTGGGTTGGCATGTTATCTTTGGTGCTATTGCCGACATGGCGGCTCATATCCCTGTCACCTGTGAGCGGGAAGTGCGATAACCGTAGCGTCGAGCAGCACATTATTAATTGGCAATTAGGTCCAGTCATGAGTAGATTATAGTCAGTGTAGCTATCATTGGTTCTATTTGTACGTTCTACTTAAGGTGTGTTATCCGCCTATCTTGCTCCCACGCTGTCCGAGCCAGGAAGCTCCTCTGAGTGCCGAAATGGATTAAAAGACATCAAGACATAAAGACAAACAGCAGGTACACACAGGTTACTTAGCCTACAGCGGCAACTTGTCCGAATGATTTCCAATAACTTGAAGATACTGTTGACACTCGACGGCAACGCCCTCCCCGGGAGTCGTCGCATTCTGTCCGTTGAATTCAATTCCGGGGCCTCCGATATTTGAAATTTAGTTCCATGCTGGGGACTGTCCCAAATCGTTTGGGAGTCGCTCCCGGGTTCAGTTTCCAGAAATCATCCCTCTGCCGTTGTAGCCATGCCAGTCTTTCTGATCAATCTTCAGCTGGAGTGAAGCGGGACTTGTCATACCACGGGTATTTTGATGATTTAAGCAGAAAAAGGTCAAACTGTCCTGAAAAAAAAACACGACCATTGACTTAACCCCGCGAGGACTCAAATACTGCGTGGGAAGAATTTGGCCTTGGAGTGTTTTGAAATTGAATATCCCAGACGACATACCAATGCTGGGCTTTCTCCAATTTCGGGTCCCAGGCCAAATGGGTCACCGGGTGAGATTGAAAGGACAAGGACATCATTCAGAGTCTATCGATTTTTCTAGTGATATTCCAGTTTCGCATCAGAATTCGGTGTTGTCAATTTCGACGCACCGTGCCCAATAAATTACGGGCTCTTCGTCTTCGTCGCTGCCAGTGTCGTTTTGAACGAGGCGTATCCTTCTAATCTAAGACTCGAGCCTGGCGAGCCTTCTAAGAGGACTTACTGGGTTCATAACTAAGGGGTTATAGTTATAACGTAAGGTGGTCCATAGTAGACGTGTACTATCATGCTGCGCCAGTCACCAGATTCAGCTATCTCTTAGTTGTATCAAACTATTGATCCAACATCTCATAAATAGCCTTAACCTCTGGGACCTTGCTCTCAAGCTCACGTCTTGTCTCCTCCCAAACACGCTGCTGGGCTTTACGGCCGCTCTCTCTCACCATGAAAGGCGGATACCTACCAAATAGTTATTAGTATTGCGACCTCAGACTCCCCTCGCTCGATTTCTGGAAAACTGGGACTCACGGTGCGGTATCAAAGTCTTGCATAATCTTCCCATGCGCGTCCGCCGAAACCGAAACTCCATTGACCAGGGCAGTAGCGCAGATTTGAGGGTCTCTGGCTCCAAAGTTCATGATCAACCTTGGAATCAGTTTCGCCTGGTTTGGGTTTGTGAGGGGCGTCCATGCTGAACCAGGATCGGCGCTGTTGATTGTCACTTTGTGCAGGTCTGCAGTGGCTGAAACTCGGGCAGCAAGTTCACGGGCAAAGTAGAGAAGCAGGCCTTTCGAACGACCGTACTGGTGTGCTTGCTCCATGCCTTCCTTGTTGTTGCTGAGCTTTTTGAGATAAGAGCCAGTCTTTGGCACACCCATGGTGAAGGAGGAGGGATAAATGCCAAAGGTAGTGACAAAAGTTAGAACAGGAGGGGATGGATTGGATGGAGAGGATTTCAGCAGCGGCAAGAAGAGGAGTGAGACAAGAGCGCCGGACAGGAAGTTGACTTGTATCGCTATTAAACAGTCAGAACCGCCCAAACAGTGCACCAAGTGGGAGACTCACAGGTTTCCCAGCCCTCGGGCGACTCGCGGCGATTGAAGGCGAGAATCCCCGCCGTCATCAAGACATGGTCGAGATTCTTCAGCTCCCGTGCCTTCTTTCCTAGCTCCCGGCAGCCTGCGAAGGACATGAGGTCGGCTTGCCAAACCAGAATGTTGGGCTTGGGCTTCCCAGCGTCGCTGAGCTCTGCCTCGATTTCCTGCTTGACGCCTCCGCAATCCCTGACGTCGACTAGAACAAGAGTCTCGACGTCGCGATGGGCAAAGAGCTTGGCAGCCCTCGAGCCGAATGCCCCGTTGGCGCCAGTGATGAGTACAGTCCTCCCTTTGTATGATTTGGTGAGGACGGTAGGCCTGCCATGGCGCTGTTTGTACAGGCTCTGCCAGGGAAAATATTCGGCAAAAAACAACGGGATTCCAAAGGTCAGCCCGACAACGACGATGGTGCCAATGGCAACAGCATAGAGAGCTGTGTTGGCCATTTTCGAGAACAAATATGTCGGTTTTCTAGTACGTGTGTCTGTTGTTGGGAAGATGGTGTTGAGACGGGCTTAAATAAGTATCCAATGGATGGAATCCCAGCCATCGTACGACTGCGGGGTAGTGCGGCTAGATGCGAGATCGGCTGGACCCATCGTATTCGGGTTTCAGTCGTATTTCGTTGTTTTCGCCAAGTAGCGGTATTCGCGTTTTGTCGGAGGACCCCTGGCCAGTCAACCATCCGCTTTGCGCGTCATGATGGCCTACGAACACTGATATACCCTTTGACATTACGCGCACCTAAGTACATGTAGCTTAGAGCTTGGAAGACTGTGGTGCGGTCCGCCGTTTTTGTCAAGTAGCGCCGGGCGCGTACTTTATAAGTAGCACAGGTAACATACCTCGCGGGTCACATTACATACCTTACACATGTAGGTAGGTAGCTTATGAATGAATCAGAAATCTGGGAAAAGGGAAGCAATACGGTCAATTTGGCGTTATCTCCTAACGAATCTCAAATCTCTCGAGCCCAATCTTGCCATCCCTCAAACGTTTCTCTACTTCTTCCGTCGTGAGCCCGAGAACGAAACATGAGGCTACGTTCAGAAAATGGCCTCCGACCTTCCGAAGAATCACAAGGCAATTGCAGCCCCTGACAATGCAGACCATATCTCCCGCCTTTACCTTTTTGGGCCCGAGTCCAGATATCTCTCCTTGGTTTGGAAGAACACATTGTGGCGGAATAGCTGGGACAGCGTCGACAAGCGATCGATATCCGCCCATTATCCCAGCAGTTCTCAAACTCCTTGGCGTCGACGGCTAGTTCCTGTCCTGGGAAGAACTTCTGTAAAAACCATGTGATAGCATCTTCGCGATTGCCCGGATCAAAGTTAAATTGGAAGAAGCCCGGGTCTAGTATCTGAATGAGGCTTCCCCAAGAAGCGCAAAAAAACGCAACGTCCTGCATCAAATTCATGCCCACGCGGCAACGTCACTGATTGAGAAATTCTTTAATGTATTCAAGGTAAACCTGCTCGACGTCCTTTCGATAGTCAACGTCGAGCTTCATTTCAGTGAAACCTAAGATGGCATAGACATGGACCCGTGGATCTGGATGCTACAGCTTATCTGTCGGAGTAGCGGTACCGATCCCTTGGAATCCATTCTCTTCCATTCTTTGAGGGAGACTATGAGTTGCCACCCTGATGTATCAAGTCAAAATAGCAACTTCGGCACCAGACCCTATCCGAAAGAAATCCTGGTTTTTCAACCGCCCTCTTTTCTTGCCTCAATTGCACCATTTTGAGAGTTGAAGAGATTGTCAAAAGTTTGTCGAACTTCAGAGACTTGTCGCCGCAGCACAGGAAGAGTTGTTTGGATAGAACCGCCTCCTGAATGATCCAGACGCGAGTCCAGTATGGCTGTATCTTCAAACTGCTGATTGCGCGCCAGGATTCATTATGTGGAAAGTCAGCATCGCTTGAAGTCTCAGTCTCGATACACAGGAGATGGGATCTTGCGAAGCCACGTGCAGTCCGCCAGTTCTCGCAATGTCACTTTCGGGTTACCATTGCTCAAGACAGCGTGGATCTGGTTGTAGACCTTCAGAGCATGGCATATAACGCTGTCGTTGATTGAAATCTGCGACAGCGTGAGCTCTGCGCCCGGGTATATGTCTCGCATGAGCTGGACCTGGTGGTTTCGCTCGTCGATGTCACCTTGGTTAATGCACAGTGCATCAGCCCAGAGGCGAAACTCGCCGCCGTCCCGCCCAGGAAATCTCTTTTGCCAATGATGTTTGGCCCATTGAAGAGCATGTCCTAGGCTTGCAGTCACGGTCACGGCCTTTCCGTTGACTGTGATTTCGTTCCCCTTGATGAATCGCCCCAGACGTATGATAGGGCTGTGAAAGCGGGTTTCTCTATGAGGTAAGCTGTATGAAGATTGCATTGGATCTGAGCTCCGGCCGACCCATTCTCAACGGTCTCCAACAGTCGGATTTGGGAGCGTGCTTTATCGAAAGGCTGGTAGATCGAGGAGATGAGGAGAGCGGCCGTTTGCACGATGGGCTTGGAGCTTTCCGGCGCGGCTGTGCAAATTTTCTTCGTACTTGTCCCTTGACTCGAACTGCCAACGGAGCATTTCAGTGGCGAACCGTCCCTCGCCTTGAATTGGAACAGGAGCTTGCTTTTAAGCCAACCTGGTTTCTAGTCGCACCGCTGGGGGCCGCTACCCCAGGCTCTGGCTGGTGGCTGTTCTTGCTCAGCCTCCCATTTCGGTGCTTCGTCCACTACCTGTGTCTACCAATGTCAGTTGTATTCTTTATCCCATACCCAAAGTCTTGTCGTGGAGATGAGGAAATGCGGCGGTACCTTGACAGTCCAGTGGAATACTTGTATGTTACCCGTCCGACTCCGGGCATTTCAAAACCCAAAGTCTAGGTTGAGAAAATCTAGATAGTAGACGATGTAATTATGTCATGCCTGTTGACCAGATACCAGAAGATAGAAAGGCATCACGAGCTCGTGTCATGCAGTGAATCTAGTAGTGAGATATGTCACATCATTTTAGGCCAAAACTGTATCTTATCGCCTTCTAGAACTAATTATCTATTCCGAGTCCTTGAATGCACCCAACTTAAAGAGCTTCTTCGCATTATCCTTTCCAATCTTCCTCACCTCGTCGTCCTTGAGCTTTACCCCGTCATACCAGTCGCACGCATCTCCGAAGGACTCAAATGGATAGTCGATGGAGAACAGAATACGGTCGGCACCAATCTCGGTGATGCAATATTCCAGTGTCGGGGTGGAAAAGTGGCCGCTGGTGGTGATCCAAACGTTCTGCGCAAAGTATTCGCGAATCGTCTTCTTGCACGAGAGACCAAGCGGCTTCTTGACATCTTCAAACCAGTGGTTGATTCTCCATAGATCAAAGGGAATGTGCTCTCCCAAATGGCCGATGATAATTTGGAGCTTGGGGTGTCGATCAAAGACGCCGTTGGTCACCATGCCCAAGAGATGCAGACTCACGCCCTGGGCGAAGCTCAAAGGAGGGCCGATGAGCCACTTTCTCTTGGCCCATAGCTTGTCGTAGATGGTGCCCGTTGGGTTTCGAGGATGGAGGTAGAAAGGAACCCCTAAATCTGAGACCTTGGCCCAGAAGACGTCCCATTCGGGGCCGTCGTAGAAGATCATGTCGTCTCCGTCATCGCCGGCACGCTGGGTGTCGTTGACGAGAGCACCCTTAAAGCCCAGCTTAGTAACACAGCGCTCCAGTTCAGCTGCAGCCTGAGCAGGGTCGTGCATAGATAGGGTGCTGACAATGCATTAGCGATATGCCATGTGTGAATGAACGGGATAGTATGCCACTCACGCAAAGGCACCCAAGCGATCGGGATGCGGCTTGATGGTTTCCGCGACATAGTCGTTGATTTCAACAGCTAGATCATGTGCCTCCTTGGGGTCCCAGACATCTTGCACTCCAGGGGCGGTATAGGACAGAATTGTGTATCCAACGCCGTGCTTATCCATGTATTTGATGCGAGTGTCGGTAATATCAGTGATTTCCGCCGCATGCTTATCAGGGTCAACGGCAAAGAGCCCAGCCCACCACCTGGTTCTCTCCTGGAACCGGGGAAGGGCAAAGGCCTCTTCTAGCGCAACTTTTCCGAGCATGTTGACGATGGGATGATGGTAGGATATGGCACGGCTGGGGAGGAGGAGTGGTGTGAGGAATGAAGATGTGATTGCTGATGATGATTTCAGAATCTGTCACAGCGTCTATAAGTAGGGTCATTGCCGCCCTCATTGTCCCCCCTCCCTTCCGTAACACAAAGAGCGTACCCTAGCCGACATGAGAAGAGGAATGATTGGTAAGAAGCATGACGACACAAAGCTCGGATAAAGGACTGAGAGGCGGGGAGATGCGGGGTGCATGTCTTAGCCACCGTCTCCATGGGGAAGAGGGGAGTTTGTTGAGGCAAAAGCCGACAAAGGCCGGGTTGGCCCCAAGTCGGATAATGCACCCAACGATCAAGAGAGCGGCAAATGTGTGGGAGACGGAGATGGTTACTCACATGTACTGACACAGGGATTCTGTCAAAGCCAAGGCAAAGACGTGTCCTTGGATTGTTCTATCAACGATGCTTTCGATTTCATTTACCTACAATCTGACTACCTACTACTAATAAATCAAATCTTCAGTTTTGTTCTCTCCGTTTCCTTTTGGTTTAGCCTTATAACATATCCCACCCACAATAGATGTACAGTCCTCGGATCCGTCCTTTTCTTCCCAGGCAAGTCTATTTCGCTCCTGATTGGCAAGTTTGGTTTTCTTGTGGTGATGAAAGAGCCCCCAAGGGAGGGTTTCAAGCGCTAGTCCACGACGTTGTCGAGGATGGGTTGGAGGATCTTTGGCGGCTTGAGATGATTCATCAGGATGTGAAAAGTTGGCCGGGGAATTCTTGCCAGTTTGAGATTCTTCATTAGGGTGTGAGAAGTTGGTCGAGGAACCGTTACTGGCTTGAGGTGATTGAGATTCAAGAGAATGTGAAAAATTGGCCGAGCCATTGTTGGGTCCAGGTTGGGATGGTTCAGGGAGTAAAACATCAGTCGAGGAGCTGTTTGATCCGGTTTGAGATGGTGCATCAGTCTGGTCATCTTCCTTGTCCTCATCCTTTTTCTTATCCTTTTTCTTATCCTTTTTCTTATCCTTCTTGTCGTCCTTGTCATCGTCTTCGTCCTCGAATCTGCCAGGCTTGATCGGTTTGCATTGAAGGGCAGGGTCAACATGGGTCGCGAAGAGCTCATAGTTGTCCGCATTGTTCAAGTTATCCGCCCCCGTCAGAGTGAATAAGTTCGTGACTCCATGTTCGTCATCGGCAATCTCGCCCTTCGACACCACCTGGACCATCTCGCGAAGGCTGGTAGCAGCCTGGCTGATGTGCCAAGTGTTGCGGCCCGCTTTCCCTTGCTTGTGGCATTTGTATGGGACAGGTTCCTTCTCGAAAAACTTGGGACAGTAGACGATTTGCTTAGTTGAAGGAGAGGCGTATGCCATCAAGGGCTTCACGCAAGTGCCGAAGACATCCTCGCAAAGGAACTGGTAGTCCTTGCGCTTCAGACATCCCTGTTCGACATCATCGAACACGTTGGCAACCTTTTCGCGAGTTGTATTGTCGGCTGATCCGAAGGCTTCCTCCATCCTCCAGGATAGACCTTGCCGGGCGAAGCCTGCCGCATTTCCAGCAAGGCGGCTACAGTTCTTCAGCGAAGCTTCGATCATTGCCAGCTTTTCGGGTGCGCAGCTAGCCGCCTTCGATTTGTGAAGTTCGAGAAACTGGCGGCGAGCGTGTTTAGCCACGGTTGCGTTGACGTTGATCTGGAGCACATTTGATTCATATGGAACTTGTCCCTTGGTGCGACGAGACAATAGCCAGCGGTATGGCAGCTTGCCGTACATGTGGACATCGAATTGGCCACCGGCGGAGAGGTCGTATGTTTCGGCCAGATCGAATCGCACGAGAATGGAGTCGCCACGGTCTATGGCTACAAAATGATCCTCCTTGAGCTGCGAGTAGTCGACTTGGCCATGGATCCCGATAAACTTGGCCTCCTTTCCAAGATCTACACAGGTCAAGGTTGATTAGTCAATGGCCATGGGATCGTGGGATGGGACTGAATAAAGTCCTCTGGCCCGTTGGAATACACTATCTTGAGATTGGAGAGGGACTAACGAACCTGAGGTTGTGACTTTGGCCTTCTCAAATGGCGCCGATGAAAGAAATGTTCCGGTTTTCTGGAGGTGGAATCGATACTTTTCATTGTTGTGAATCTCGGCCTCGACAACGGTGTGGTATTTCAGCCTCAAATCGATGGCCAGCGGCGTGAGGTCCCCAGGGTTCGGGCCGCGGAAGACGATTCTGGCCACTTCAGCAACCCAGCGCCAGAAAGCGCCGTCAGGCCTCATTGTCAAGTTGGGGGTTGAAGAGGAAAGTTGAGGTAGAAATGGGTGGTAGGGTGGAAGGGTACCTGGTTGGTATGATCCCACAGAAAGAGTAAGTTGAGATGTGATGTGATAGAAAGATGGGTTGGTTTTTTTATGCTAAAGATGGCAGCGTGCGGTGCTTATATCCCATGGGAATTAAGATTTACTCATTACCCACAGCATGGAGGACCTACAACTTCGACATCAAAGGTTTCCAAGGCAATCCCGCGTCGGCCTTGGTTCTTGCATACCTTATTTAGAGTGAGGCATCACAGAGTCTATTTGACCCAAGTAACTTTGCACACCCGTGGACCGAATCCAATGACTCACAATATAGTCGAAGGCCACTCCAAAGTTACGCAATGACCGAGTTCAATAATTACCTAGACATTATGACTTTCACAAATACCCAAACAGTGTTGATGGGGTGGGCCGCATGTCCCCTTTGTAGCCTTTTGGTGCCATTAACCAGGGGCCGCCTTGACTGCCAATTCCAAGTTTCGCAAGCCTTGCGAAGGTGGAAGTGGTGTGTAGGCTTTATTTCCATTTAAAAGTATCTCTATTCCCAACTGGAAGTGCCGAACCTGTGTTTATGTAGGTAGGTTCCTGACTTTGCGATACAGTCTACAGCCCGACTAACTTGCGGAACGGGAGGACGGAATGGTTCATTAGCCAGTCCCGATTGTAAAGCTCACTCCCAAACAGAGACCAACAGCCTAAAACCGTTACTGGCAAAGCTTTGTGAACGTTGCTCCTTGGTTTCTTTGTGCCGTTGATCGGGAGGATGATGACGCATACATGTAGCTTCCGGAGCGGGTCGAATTCGTCCGAAGTAGAGGAAATTGAAGTGATATTTTTCTTGAACCTTTTCCCAGACGCCTCCCGTTTAAGAATAACGTTCCCCGGAACTAACTGCGAGAAATCTTTGTCAAAGCCTGGAAGTTGGGGAACAGGGCTGGCCAGGCAAAAAATGATAATTTCCATGTGAGGGGTGAAGAATGAATGAGACGGAGCCACTTCAAATTTCTACTTAGGTACACTCAATACCCTGGTAGCTGTCAGCACGAAAGTAAGACTATTGAAGTTCTTAATTCTATATAATTTGAATGCTGCATTTGGCATTACGTCAATACCTACTGTACAGAAGCTTAAAAAGATACCTATGTGACCTGCCACGTTGGCGCCAGTTTGAGAGTATTGCGTGCGCCCCGTTTCAATTTCCTCGCATATGCCAGTTTATATCTGCATTTTTTCCAAGTATACTCTCCATTCTGCCCTCAATCCTAACCTAACAATCCATCATCTGAACTTTGCATATGAGTTTCGTACGGAAATTAGCGTCGGACCGTGTGTCGGACTGAAAACCATCCCATATTTACAATTTTCTATAGTTGGAGTCTCCGAGATGGGGAGTCTGGCCTGTGGCCCTACGAGAGCCATGCTGCAATGCCAGTCCCTTTCCTCAATATCGCCCTTCTTTCTTAGGCCGAGGACTCGAGCATTGTGGACATTGCTACTCTGGTAGATGAAGGAAAAAGAGACAGGGACGTTCCGAAGTTCCCCACCTGCTCCGGCATTCGGTGCCTCTCCGGCCGAAAGTGGATATCCCCATCCCGGCCTTGCTCCGTGTCCCGGGTTGTCATCTGGCTAGCGTAATTGAAAGCGCCGGAGGGAGAAGATTCTAGCCAACAAAGGGGCAATGTCATGCATGGAACTGGTGAATGTCACCTGCTGAGAAAGAGATCCGCTTGGGACAAGCCGTGCGGACCGCTGAGCTTTAAGGGCACTGCAAACTTCAATACTTGACATCTGGTTTGTACAGAATGTGAAAAAGGATCCAGCCCGAGCTGTCTATTGTATTCATCTATCTCGTTCTAATCTTGTTTGTCCTGCGAATACCGAAAATAGGAAATGATGTCTGTTGCCTCATGCCTTCGACCCTTGCCGTGCCCCAGTGCCCGCTCCACGGTCTCCAGAGTTTCCTTCACCTTTTTCATCCTGGTCTGTCTCGAACTGGTTCCATAAACCGACAGTGTTTCCGTCGCATTCGTTGGGCCACTTAATAGGTAGGCGCTGATTGCGTATGGAGTACCAGTGGACTCGTTGCGGCTGTTTTATTATTGTTAGTTCAGCGTCTTCGTGAGTACTAGAACTTAAGGGAGCCACATCGGCTTCCACTCACCTTCCATCCGAGGAAGTCGCTGCTGAAGGGCGGTAGCTTGTAGACATAGTGATCTGGGGCTGGGATAATTGTGGGATTTTAAGTAGCTGTATCGTGCGATAAGGTAGATGAGGTATGGAAAGTTTGTGGATGACTGGAGCAGGTAGAGGGTTTTATCGATGCTTTTATTGCCTTTAAGTGTTTCTAACAAGGCATCACACGCCAACTAAAGCACTTGACGGCATCTTCACGACGACAACGACGGGTATGTCGAGCACTCGAGTACTTGAGCAAGATTGTGCCCAGTGGCGACCGAAGTTTGCTCCCTCCAGATGCGTCGACCCTCACCCGGTGTTGAGAGTGAGGACCCAAGAGCGCAATTGTGTCCCGACAACCCGGGGATCCGTAGATTAGGATGTAGCTCGCCCCAAGGGCCGCTGGTGCTCTCGTCCCGGGGCATCGGGGCAGATTCGTGAAAATTAGGCAATACGGAACGCCACGGCCAAGTGTAGACTGCTCGCGGAAACGCCTAGTGATATGGGAATTTGAAATGAGAAGGTGAGCATTACAAGAGCACAAATGCGCCCTCATACCCGTCCCCGTGTGACTACTCAGGGGTGGCGCAGGAGCAGGGAGCTTGGAGGGCCTGCTCTGTGCTGTCTCAGCACGGATGTGCCCAGCAGCGCTCAGAAAGCCTGGATGGCTACCTACCTACCTGATGACGACGGCTCTTCGCATCCCTACAACTGCAGTTGTGTTAGATAGATAGACTACAGACTTTAAAGCATCCTTGTTTTAGAGGCATTTCATCGCTTCGAATCACGTGGGCTTGAAAAATTAGGCAGCACTTAGATCGTCTCCAAAATATCCCATTCAGCAGGTTCGGATCAATGGGAAACAAGTCGTATTAAATGTAGCTTCCAATGAAGGACTTGATTCTTCTCCCTATCCGTGGTATACTTGTGCTACCGTTTATTCCCCGTGGTACGTGGCTACTTCCCACCCTCAACTAACTCCCCAGAACAATCCAGTCCGCGATGGGTAGAAGGAAAAAACGCCAATTCGCCCTTCAATGACGTGCAACATTGAGGATACAAGAAGGGTATGTTCGATTGCAAAAATCACAAATGTGCTGGCTTCTATGACAGATAGCATAGATCAAATCATCAAAGGACACAATATTAGTCCTTCCCAACAGTGCTGGGTGAGGTGGCTGAGACCGGCAGCCCCTTTGAGACTTAAGAGGACGCCATGGCTTGGTGCCTTGAAGTCGCTCACAAACTCGGGTTGACGCAATTGGATCTCAATATGAGCGTGTGAATAGCCGCAGTCGGCATGGCTATTCGCTTGCCCTTTAGTATGGGCGCGAAGGTTCTCTCGTCGAAGATTGATGCCGATTTTAATAAAAACCTTTTGGGTCCAAATCCATTGCTCCTGAAGTTGTCGCTGGGTCTATGTTTGAGCCGCCGAGGCTTCCCATATTGGCGTCGCAGTCCAGAGACCAGGGCCCAGCTGGGTTGTAATGGAGCTGTTCAGTCAATGGTAGCTGGGGCGAAAATGCGCTTGCATGGCTGACATTGTGTGGCATCTCTTCCCCATGACGGGTTTCCGGTACTCGCCGCTGGACATGCGGCCGGATGGAGACTTCAGCTTCCGCCTGTCGAAGCGGTGACACGAGGCCGCGGCTTCTCTGGTCAGGACTCATGACATCAAAGTTCCCCATAGACATGCCGTCTTGCCCAAAGGTTTGCGACGCGACGGATGGCGGTGTCAATACGGACCCGGATCCAGGGCTGTCGTCGTTGGACTCTGGCGTTGAGCTTGGTGGCCTCCCTTGAAGGAAGGCCTGAATCGTGAACTGAAGCCCTAACAGAATGAAGGTTTCAATTTGTTGGATATACTGGTCCGCATAGCCATGCTCGCGCGTGCACCCGTTCTGCTGCAGAAATGTCTTCACTAGTGGACGAGCGTGCTGTTCGGCAAAGTCGCATAGTCCATAGTCGGGGTCGACATAGGGCGAAGAGGGATTCCGCGCTCCTGGGAAGACGACCTGAAAGACCTCATTCCATTGATCACGTGCAGAGAACCCGCCTTTTGCGCGCTTGCTGAGCAGTGACGATTGAGCTTTCGTGATGCCGTCTGGTTCTGGCAGGCCAGACCTCTCGCAGTCCTCTTCTCTGATGTGCCGGTCTTTCTCTGGTTCGCTAGAATATAGCGCCATGCACTTTGGGCAGTACCAGGGCTTCATGTGCTTCCGCTTCAAGTGCTGTTTGACATCCCTGATCCGGTTGAGCTTGTGGAAGTTGCAGCCGAAGTAGCGCGCCGGATACTCTTTGGCGAATGGGCACGCAAGAGGCAAGCCAGGTTCTGGCTCAGTCTGGGCTCCATCCAACCCGCCATCGTCGGGTGGATCGCCACTCCCACCCGACCTCCTCGAGAAGTGGTTGCGATTGTTCGGAGGTCCAGAGTACCCGCCAGCTTGGTCATGACCTTGGGCTCCAGAAGAGCGGTACGTGATGCCACCTGGAGCACCAGAGCCTGGGGTTTGGGATGGTCCAGGATTCCGCTCGTTAACGGGCTGGACCAAGGCAGAGAACAGATCAGAGAACCTCAGGGGTAGATTCTGTCGGTTGTAGTGTCTTGGTTCGGGGGGCTCGCTGCTAGTTTCCGAGCTGGTGAGTATTGAGCTGGCATCCGTCATGCTGGTACTCCGGCTCAGCCCGTCGCTGAATGGAAGAGACCCCCGGAAACTGCTGAGAGATAGCCGGTCCGGGGCTGCCTGTCCATGCTTCGAGGAGCTGCCATGGTCTGACGCAAGGTTCGCGGGGTACCTGGATTCGGAACCTCTGTCCCCCGACGGATTCCCCGAGCCTGACCCCTCCGATTGACGTCTGAAGGCATTCTCGGGTATGGCTGGTAGATTCGGTGGCGCAGTTGGCCAGCCAGCTGGCTCCTTTCCCATTGCCCTCCATAGCGACTCAGCATCCTCTTCGTTATTTCTGTCGCTCGCAACACTGCTCAAAGCGGTGATGTTAGTCTGGTAGGAAGAGCGACTGGTCCTGCTCCGCTTCGAGGAGCTCGTAGCACTGGGTCTGGGGAGGCGAAGTCTGCCAGAAAGAGAGGTGTTTGTTGATTTACTGCCGATAGAGCCACTCTTCAGGCAGTGAAAGAATGGCCTAGATTCAGTCTTGGTCTCTTGGGTGGGAGTGCTAACTTCTGTAGTAGGCAACGGCGGCAACCTCTCGACAACCTCGGTCTGACGAGGCGCCTTCAGCAAGCGCTTCAGGTACGAACCCATGGGACCACCCACGTGGTGAATGGCATCCCGTCCTGTGTGATCTTTGATCCGAGGGTCTGCACGGAACTTGATCAGTTCCTCCACCACCCCACGTCTATCGTCCTCTGCTCTGTTGGCAGCGGCCATGACGGCAACCACCAAGGGAGTACAACCACCGGGGCCCGCAGTGTTGGGGTTGGCTCGATGTTGCAACAGCCGTCGCACAATCTTGAGCTCGCCTTTCTCGCACGCGGTGTACAAAGCCGTCCTGCCGTTGACCTCGACGACATCTGCATCGGCTCCGCGCTTCATCAGCAGATCAGCCATGTCAAAATGGCCGATCTCGCAAGCCATATACAAGGCCGTCTTGCCGGACTTGTCTTGCTTGTCCAATAAATCCCCATGCTTGTCCAGGAAAAGATTGGCCACCTTCAAGCCTCCATGTTTGCCCAGCCTGGGACAGTGTTGGCATCGATGCAGAGCGGTCCTTTTGTCATCGTCTTGAACTTTGATATTGGCGCCATGGTCAAGGAGCAACTTTGACACTTCGGAGTTTCGCGTTTCGGCAGCAAGCAGTAGCAGATGAGATGCCAGGCCGCTTGACGGATTGGTCTGTTCAGTGAAACTCAACATGACCTCGATCTCTTTGAAGCTCATATTGCTCACTGCGTAGTCAAGAGGCGAGCAGCCTTTGGCAGCGTCCACTTCGTCGAATCGTTGGACGCCAAAGCCTTTTCCCTGGCACCATGCCTTTGCGTCGGAAATCCTACCAATCTTGACGCTCTCGGTGAACTCGGGAAGAGTCTTCCTCTTCAGCCATTTCAGTCGCCCTTCAGCACTTCCACGGTCTTCCAAGAGATCGTACATGTCAACCAGGTTCTGGGCGGTTTGGGTGATTTCCGGAATTGGTTGTGGCAAGACCTCGACGAGATGACAAAGTGCCAGGTCGAGATGCTTGGTAGCATAGTTCCAATCCTGCTGGTCCATTGATCTCATATAAAAGGCACCGAGAAGAGCGCAGAGAGTGCCGTAGTCGTCGCGTTCAAGTGGCTGACAATCGGATTGTAGCAAATCCTCAGCGTCGGGTGGAAGGAGTGGCTTCAAATCGGCAGTTGACCCTTCGCATTGGAGAACAATCCTCAGCTGCTCGATGCTCGCTTGGATTCTTGTAATGTTGGTAAACAAAAACCGTGGGACCCGAGGCGATAGCTGGAGTCTTAATCTGATGGTCTTGAGGTGATAACCGGCAGCGTCGCGGAATCTTCTTTCAGCCTTGGCATCGGCCACCAAAATTTCGTAGGCGTCAAGCTCATCCTGCACCCGCTCAAGGGCTTCCCATGATGAAGACGTGTCATGCACGGCGGGGTTGGTGTCGGCACTGGTGATGGCACTGGTATTGGCACTGGTGTTGGCGCGGGGCGGAGCGTGGTCCTCGACTTGAGAACGAGGCTCAGTTGATGCTGGTTCAGGAGTTGAAGAGCTCATAGCTGTATTCTCCGTAGAGTCGGCAGGGTATGGCGGTCGGTCGTGTCGGGAGCGATTTGTCATGTCTTGATACATAATATTAGCACCGTATTCTCAACGATAGAGCCAAAATCCTGGCTTGTATGTCTTTACCTCCTGTTTTGGGCATGGCCCAATCTCCAAACAACCGTGTTCTTGGGCACTGGCACTCTGTCGGTAACGGTGTGGGAGGCTCTCAAGGGCGTAAGGGCGTGGCACAAAGGGGGTATTCAACGCGAGATGGACTTCGCCTGGATTGATGGATGGAAAGGAACGAATGCAACAGGTCAACGAAGGAGCCGACAGTTAAACTATCTGGTGCAAATACCGGGATGCTTGCGGGGAAAGAGGATCGATCAGTTGGGAACGACAGTTGGGTTCTGGGGGAGCCCGCGGATACCAATAAGTGACACCTTGGAACTTTCAGCCGCCCTGCCTTAGCTATAGCCTATTGATGTGTGGTTCGCGACCCAGCCACGCAATCTCGACGATGTTGGCTGCACATTCGAGCTTGGCCGGTGACATCAACCCGCCGAGTCCTTGCCTAGACTGTCAGCCTGTTGAGCGACAACAATGTACATCTGATTGGACTATTTGAGAGCTGCACAGTGAGGCACACATCCGCGTTAAGCATATCGCCAAGCGCACGCCTGGGCGTCCCCCTGCATGTCGCTTTTCACCCTCGCGCAGGGACCTGTTGCTTGAAAGAGCGCACGATTGTGGCCTCTAGGCGACCCGGGTGAGCCCCCCGGCCAATCAGAGTGTGCAAGATACAAGCCATTTCTTTGTTCCCGCTCGGCCTGCCATGGCCCGTGAACACGAGTACGCGCACGGTGAGTAATGGAGAGAGCACACATGTGCTCAAGTCGAAGCTAGCTGACGCCAGGGCATGGACCGGCTTGCACGGTCGTATCCCTGCATCTGACTGGCCAGTCAACCTGTGAACGAGGCTCTGCCTCCCGAAATCGACCATTGCTTATAACGACCGAGGCCTGCCCTCAGCAGATTTCTGTCATTTCTTCTCGTGTATGCCATTCAACCTTGGCTGTCAAGGATATTCTCTCCGCTGCTTCAGGAATCCCATCCCTTCATATCAGCGAAACCAAAATGCATCTGGCACCGGCTCCTTCATCCACAGGGCAGCCTCTCCCAGCCGAGGAGTACCGTACTACGAACAAAGATGCGTACATTGAGGAAACATTAAGTGAGTGCACTTTCCAGGAGGTCAAAATATCGGTGAAGCGTGCAGCCTGTTGACAATACCTTACTCAAGGTCACATTCGAGATGAGGACTTGCCAGCAGATGTGAAGGAATTCCACGAAGCCTGCCTACCCAAAGTCGACTACAACCGACTTCTCCGGGCTGCTAAAGTAGCGAAGAACCCGAAAACATACCAAGACATCAGCAGGGGCCGTCGCAACCCCGACAATGCCGGTCTTGTGGATCTCAGCGACGAGGAGAAGGAGGCCTTGTGCGAAGAGCAAGACTCGGTGTTTTCCGAGCGCGGCATGCTCATCATCGTCTTCACCGTGTCCCTTGCAGCCTTTCTCCAAGGCCATGTGCAGTCTTCCATCAATGGGGCATCTTTGTACAGTGATATTCTCGATTTATGTCAAATTGACACACAGGATGCAAAAGACGTTGATCTCGCGAAGGCGGCGGACCCCCGATGGTGCGATTGGGCACTTGGAGCCACCAATGCCACTCCCTTCTTTGCGGCAGCTGCGTTGGGCTGCTGGCTTGCTTTCCCCATCAGCGATAGGTTCGGTCGAAAAGGTTCCATGGTCGTGGCGGCGGTGCTGGTTCTCCTATCTTCCCTGGCTTCGGCCATCATCCCTGTCATCTCAATGCCAGTAGCAAAGTGGAAAATCTTGCTTGTTATCAGAATCGTCAACGGCATTGGTAAGTCAGGCACCTGGCTCCAAGTACGAACGACCACCACTACGGTGACGATTTGCTAACAAGTACAACCAGGCATGGGGATCAAAGCCGTCAACACGTCGATCCTAGCTTCCGAGACAGCCATTGGCTATTGGAGAGGGACCTCGATTCTTGCATGGCAGCTATGGTGAGTCTCCGTTCTGGAAAAATGTGTACAGAGGCGGCTAACCTGTGACGCGTTCAGGGTTGCGTTTGGCATCTTCGTCGGCTTTGCTTTCAACGCTTGGTTCTCGATTGCGAACAATCGAAACTTCGCTTTGGCACTCATTCTTGGAGCGCCCATCATCGCCTCGATCATCTTGCTCCTTGCCCTCATTGTGTGCCCCGAGAGCCCACGGTGGTACATGCGACGCGGCCCAAACTACAACCCTCAAAATGCCTATACCATTTTAAAGTCATTACGAAAGTGCGAGGTGAGTCTCAGAGCTGAATCGAGTTTCCTCACATCGCAACTCATTTTTGACCCCATCATCTAGCTTATTGCAATGAGGGACATTTACCTCCTCCACAAGTCCATTGAGCAGGAGTATCTGCAAGCTCAAGGCGAGCAGCTTAGCACGCGTGATTTTGCTCGATACATGCGAGTCGACAAGTACAACAGTTTTAGCAACTTCTTCCAACAGTATAGGGAGCTGTTTAGCAGATTGCGACTGAGGAATGCGCTAATCAGCAGCTCCATTGTTGCCTTGGCGCAACAACTTTGCGGCAGTGAGTTGAAAATGCCGTGCCGAGACTACTGTCATACATAAGTACTAAAACATTCTGATGTGCAGTCAATATTCTCGCTTTTTACTCCGGTAAGCACTACTCTCGTCATCCTTTTGGCCTCGATGCTAACAAACATAGGGACCCTATTCGTCCAAATCCTGTCAGGCGGCCACGACCGCGATCAGATCACTAGACTAGCCATGTATTTCAGCATAGGTTTCGGTATTCTCTCCTGCACCCGGGATACTACATCAGCGCTATAGCTAACATAGAACGCACCAGGTGCTATCAACTTCATTTTCGGCATTCCAGCCTTCAGAACCATCGACACAATTGGAAGACGCAAGCGGCTTACCATCACCCTCGTCCTTATGGCTTTGTTGATGGCTGCGGCTTCATTGTCTTTCTTACCGGTTATTCACGACAAAGCCTCCAGTCATACAACAGCCGCGTTGGCCGCAGTGTTTTTATACTGTAAGTTCCATCCTAGTACATGTTAAAACCTCTACCAAGTACGTTGGCTTATTCATGAACCTGTAGTACACGCCGCGCTCTATTCCTCGGGACTAGGTAAGTCTTTTGCAACAAGAATTGGCCTCCTCCTGACACTCTACAGGGCCCATTCCCTTCACCCTAGCGGCTGAGAGGTAAGTCGGAGTCGCTGGAGATCTTGTTCTTTGACGGATGAGCTGACCGCTGGATACTCAGCTTTCCGCTGGCTCACCGAGAAGTGGTTAGTAGAACCAACTCGATCAGTGTCGAATACAATGACTAACTACGACAATCTAGGGGTGCGCATTTGCCATTTCCGTCAATTTTTTTTTCGCGGGCATTCTGTCCATGTGTTTTCCAGGGTTCGTCACATGCGATGTCGTGTCACTTGCAGCGTCTTGGACTCTTGCTAATCGAGCCCCAGGATCAATGCGGCCTTTAGCCCAGCAGGCTCTCTTGGCGCTTTCGCAGGCTTCAATCTCTTGGCCTTTGTTCTCGTATTTCTGTTCGTGGAAGAGACAAGGCTCGTCTCTCTTAAAGACCTTGACTTTGTTTACGCCGTGCCCAAGAGCAAATTTTGGCGATTCCAAGTGTTTGAGTACCTTCCTTGGCTCCTGAAGAGGTACATTACTTACCCATTCTATCTCTACGTGCTGTGCAAGCCAACGCACCTTGCCGACCTGACAGACCCAGAGGGTCTTACGTCTCGGGGGCCGCCGCTACCGCCGCAGCTCTACGTTAAACGGGTCGAAGAGGATCCGCCAAAAACAGGGGAATCGTCGGAATCTAAGCTTGATTCTGATGACGATTGCGCTTGATTAGTGGTCGATTGTAGGGCGGGTGTCGCGTTGGAGATTGAGATAAGATAGTTACTCGAGCCACCAAGGGGCAGGTTGTGTGCATGTTAGTGAGTGGGCTATGCCAAGGGATCAAGACTGGTAACGTGATCCACTGGAACTCCGCCCACCCCCCAACCCCGCCCACCTTCGTAGACTCAATTGCATTATCACAACATCACAACACTTAACGCTCATAGCCTCATTTTTTAATTAATTAATCCCAAACTTATAATATAATACCTTAAAATACTAATTATAAATATGCTATAAATATAGCTTTAAATAATATAAAAGCTAGTTTTTATATAAGCTTAAATATATAAAATAGAATAATTTAAATATATTTTACCTATTAAAAAAATAAAATTTATTATTAAATCCGTAAAAATATAAGAATTATAATAATATATTTTTTACTTTATATACCTTATTAGTTATATTTTTATTTAGAATATTTCACTTATTTCCATATTAGAAAGGTAGACCTACTAGTATATACTATTTTTATTCTAATAGGTAATATCTGCCCTAATAAGGTATATAAGCCTAAATAGGAAAGTGTATTAAAATATATAATAATCTAATATACTTTTTAAGTTTTTTACTTTTAATTAACTATTTAAATAAGAAAAAATGCACTTATATAAGCATTTTAAATACTATTAAATAGAGAAATAATAAAGTTTTTATTTAATATATATATTTTTTACTTAGGGCTAATAGGACCTAATTTATTATATATAAAAGATAAGGGTTTTCCTCCCCTTATTTAACCTAATCTAATTATTAATATTTATAATAAATATTTAACTAATTAAAACCTTTTTTATATTTTTATAACTGTTTTAATTTACTAATTTTAAATATTTAATTAAAATTTAAATATTTTTACTTTTTATTTTTCTATTTACTTTTAAAGCTTATAACTTTTATTTTCTATTATAACTTAAGCCTTTTTAAATAATATAAATTTAATTAGTATTTGCGCCTTAGCGCGCTTTAATAATATAAAAGCCAGTTTTTATATAAGCTTAAATATATAAAATAGAATAACTCAAATACACTTTACCTATTAAGGAAATAAAGTTTATTATTAAATCCGTAAAAATATAAGAATTATAATAATATATTTTTTACCCTATATACCTTATTAGTTATATTTTTATTCTAGATATTTCACTTATTTCCAAATTAAAAAAGCAGACCCACTAGTATATACTATCCTTACCCAAATAGGCAATATCCGCCCTAATAAGGCATATAATCCCAAATAGGAAAGCATATTAAAATATATAATAATCTAACGCGCCTTTTAAATCTTCCACTTTTAACTAACTATTTAAATAAGAAGGAATACATTTATATAAGCATTTTAAATACTATTAAATAGAGGAATAATAGAGTTTTTATTTAATATATATATCTTTTCCTTAGGACTAATAGGACCCAATTTATTATATATAAAAAATAAGGGTTTTCCTCCTTTTATCCAACTTAATTTAATTATTAATATTTATAATAAATATTTAACTAATTAGAACCTTCTTTATATTTTTATAACTACTTTAATTTACTAATTTTAAATATCCAATTAGAATTTAGATATCTTTACTCCCTATTTTTCCATCTGCTCCTAAAGCTTCTAACCTTCATTTTCCACTATAGCTCTAGCCTTTATAAGTTATAAGCCTGGGTTTCGCACTCGGTGGCTTATAAGGAGCATTTTAATACTCTTTTTTCCAATTTTTATTAACTTAATCCTAAGATATTTTAATTTCTCTAATTTTACTACTATTTTACCTCTTTCTCGCCATTTACTACTTAGAAACCTCTATTAACACTCTCCAATTTCTTAATAACTGCCCAACCAATTATATCTATCTTTTCACTTAACAATTCCCTTACTACTAGCTTTTTAATAGTTATATTATTTTAGTAATCCTCTAATTATAGCCCAAATAATCCTCCTTAATATATTATACTCCTTGACTTTTATATTAATATTAATATCTCTTTTAATTCTTAATATTTCAATTGAAAACCTATACTATAAAAAAGCCTATTTTTCAAGCTATCTAATTATATTACTTAATCTCACCAGATTAATATACTAGCTTTTTAAAGCATCTTCTTTTAATAAAGAATATTAATAAAAACCCTATTCTAGTATTTTTTTAGCCAACTAATTATAATAGGATCTAGAAATAAGCTTAAAATCCCTAAATTAAAAGGTAGTAAAAATTATATTACTTAGGCTATTTGAGTTAAAGCTTTCCTAATTAAGGAAAAGCTTATAAGTGCTATTTCTATTAAAAATCACATAAAATTAGCAGAAGCACTAGTAAATATTAACCTCCTATTAGAAGATGGACCCATATTATAAATTAAGTATATTAAAAATACTAAATTAGCTTGGGATTTGTTAAAAAATCTCTATAATTCCTCTAGTTTTATAAATAAATTCCTTTTAATTAGGGAATTCTTTAATATATACCTTTAAAATCAGTTAATAGAAGAATTTCTTAATAAAGTTAAGGAATTTTCTAACGAATTAACTTTTAGGAATATAAAAATCCCTAAAAAAGTTATTATAACCTAGATTTTATATAGTTTAAATAAAAGCTTCTCTAGCTATATAATTAATATCTCTTAAACTCTAAGAAATAACCTTAATACTTATACTTTAGAATCTCTATCTTTTTACTAATTAATAAGGCTAAAAGAATAGAAAACCAATTAGAGACCTTAGCATTTATATAGTTTAAAAAACTATAGAAAGCTAAGAAAATTAGTATAAAATGCACTAATTGTAAAAAGAAAGGGCATATTTCTAAGGACTATTTTTTCCTTTATCTAACTAAAGCTTTAAAAAATTGGATTTCTAATTTAAAAGCTAAAAAGGAAGAAGCTAAGGCAGCTAAAAACTCCCTTCCTAATAAGGCAAGAGAAAATAGGGATAAAAAGTAGGAAAAGCTGCTCCTAGCTACTAGGAACCCTAATACTAATTCTAGCTTGCTAGATAAACTAATAAGAGAAGTTATAAAGCTTAAAGATAAAGAATTAACCCTTTTAAAAGCCTCTAATTTATAGATATAAATATAAAAGATATAAAGGTAAATAACCCCTTATATATATATTTTTATATAATAAAAATACTAATATTCCTATAGGAATTATAAAAAAGGATTTAGAATATATTATTTCTATTTCTAAGTAGAATAATATATATATAACTAAGGAAAATAATAAACATAAGAATTTAATCCACTTTATATATAATATAAGTACTACAATTCATATTATAAAAATAAAGAATTTTTAATAAATTATAAACCTATAAATAAAAAGGTTTCTAGGGAAATACTTATAAAATAAATATAAAAGGAACTGGGAATTTATATATAAAATTCCCTAATAATAAAGAAAAATACTATATTAAAATATTATACATATTTCTAAATTAGAGTAAATATTATAAGTTAGTTAGCTTTAACTAATATTAACTATTATATTAAAAGAAATAATATTTCCTTAATTAAAAATAAAAGAATTATTACTATAGGTTTCCTTAAGTAAAACTTATATTATATTCTATTATATATAATTAACTATAAAAATATAGAGATTTTAAAGAAAATATTTTAACTATAGAAACTCTTATAATTATAAATAAAGAGGAAAACTCTAATAAAAATAAAACTATAATTATAGAATTTATAACTGGCATTTAAGATTAAATCACTTAAATATAAAACTTTAAGAAAATATCTTATAAGACTATATAATAAAAAATACCCTAAAAACTATAAATTTAATATTCCTAAGGAAGATATTCTTAAAATAAAACAATATAATAGTTATATATAAGGAAAATCAACTAATAAAATAAATAAAATATTTAATAAAAGGGATTATAAATTTCTAAATAAGGTAGTTATAAATATATATGGCCCTATAAGTTAATAGCTTATAATAAATATAAATATTTTATAACTTTCTTAAATAAAGGCTCTAAATGGTTAAAAATAGATAAATTGAAATATAAAAGTAATGTTTAAATAGTTTTAAGCTATATAAGTTAGCTATAGAAAATAATTCTAAAAAATAACTATAAAGCAACTATTTTCAGATAATATAAAAGAATATAAACATTCTTTAGTTAAATATTATAAAGAAAAAGAAATATTATATAATTTTTTACCTCCTTATATAAAAGAGCCTAATAGAGCTATTAAAAGAATAAATAGATATATTTTAAATATATTAAAAACTATACTTATTTATATTAAGCTTCCTAAATACCTTTAAGCAGATATATTAGAAACTATAAAATATATATATAATAGAACACCCTATTCTTTACTAGGATTTTTATATTTTATAAAAATTAGTTTTTATAATTTATTTTAATATTTTTAACTTATTTCTTTTTAATTATTTAACTTACTTATTTTTTTTATTTTAATTTTTATTTATAATTATAACTAATTGCAAATAAGAGCCAATTTTCCTTTAAACTTTTATTACTTTATTTTTTATATATTTACTTTTTATAATTATTTCTATTAGAAGTTAAGTATATTATTACTTTTACTATTAAAATAAGCCTAATACTAGTATATAATAAAAGCTAATATAAATAAAACTTAGTTTTATATTTATTATAATTAGCTTTTTTATAAGGTTTATAATTAGTTTTTAAATAAAGATTTTTATTAAATAAACCTTTTTTAAAAAACTTTATTTTAAGCTTTAATTATAAAAGTATTACTTTTTTAAACTTTAATTTATATAATTAATTAATTATATAATATATAATTTAATACAATTAACTTTCTATTAATTAATTATATTATAATTTAAAAAGATAATATTAATATAATAGTTTAATATTTATTAAATTATATAGACTTTTTTAAATATATTTATTTAATTAAAAAGCTTAAAAAGTATTTTAAATAGTTATAACCTTTTAATATTATTATATTAGCTAATATAAATATACTATTAAAAGTAATATAAAAAATTAATTTTATTCTTTTAAGCTATTATATTTTAATTAAAAGATTAAATATATTATTAAATATTATATAAAATTTTCTTTTAAACATTTTAAATTATAAAATTTTAATTAAAAGATTTAATATATATTAATACTATTATAACTTTTTTTAATAGAAAGTTAAAAACCTTATATAACTTTTTAAAAAAAAAGAAAAAAACTATTTTAATAATAATACTAAGTAATTTATTAAAATAATTTAATTATAAGCTTATAAGTTATAACTTTCTTTATAATTAGTAATTTTTATTATTATATTTACTTTTTTATATATTTTTCTATTTAATTATCTTACTTATTTCTATTAGCTTAATTACTTTTAAACCCATTTAATTTATTTTTAAACTTTCTTTTTAGCTTCACTCTTTTAGCCCCCCCCCCCCCCCCCCCACTTTTTAACCCTTATATTTACTCGCCCATTTAACTCATTTTTTATTTTTAAATTTTTCTTTTATAAGCAGCCTTTTAAGCAACTATTTAAATTATTACTATTATATATAATAGCTCTTAGAGCTATAGCTTTAAATTATACCCTTATATTTTTTTAAAAAATAATTAGTTATTTTAATTAAGCTTATTATTTCTAGCCCAATTTAAAAGGCAATTAAGTTAGCTAACTTTCTTATTAATAAATTTAAAATTATCTTTTTATATATTTAGTTTTTTAATTAAAATATAGCAGCTTAAATGGATTAAATTAATCTTTTATATGCCTTTTAATAATATATTTATATTAGTTAATATAAAAATATTAAAAAGTTATAATTACTTAAAATGCTTTTTAAATTCTTTAATTAAATAAATATATTTAAGGAAATCTTTATAATTTAATAAATATTAAGCTACTATATTAATATTATCTTTTTAAATTATAATTTATTTAATTAGTATAAAGTTAGCTATATTAAGTTATATATTATATAATAGTTAATTTATATAAATTAGAGTTTAAAAAAATAGTACTTTTATATTAAAAGCTTAAAATAAAGTTTTTTAAATAAGGTTTATTAAATATAGATTTTTATTTAAAAGCTAATTGTAAATGTTATAAAAAAGCTTATTATAATAAATATAAAGCTTGGTTTTACTTATATTAACCTGTATTATATACTAATACTAGGCTTATTTTAATAAATAATAGTATAACTTTATAATTAACTAATTAATAACTAATATAATATATTTTAGCTTTTAAATTAAATTAATAAATAACTAATTTATTTTTAATTATATTTTAAAACTATAATAAGGTTTAAAAAATCTACTAATTATATTTAATTATTTTTATATATTTTTATAATACGGGCTAATTAGAAAGCCTTTTTATATTTAGCTTAAAAGTATTATAATTTTAACTATTTATAGTTAACTATTTACTAGCTATTAAAATTTAACTAATTATAGTTTTTAATTTCTAATTTAAATTTCTAATTAAAAAGGTTTAACTTAATTATAACTAGAAATATACTATTATACCCTAAGTTAAAACTATTATTATAAAAGCTAGTTTTTATATAATCTTAAATATATAAAATAAAATAACCTAAATATACTTTACCTATTAAAAAAATAAAATTTATTATTAAATCTATAAAAATATAAAGATTATAATAATATATTTTTTACTTTATATACCTTACTAATTATATTTTTATTTAAAATATTTTACTTATTTTTAAATTAAAAAGGCAGACCTACTAGTATATACTATCCTTACCCTAATAGGTAATATCTGCCCTAATAAGGCATCTAATCCTAAATAGAAAAGCATATTAGAATATATAATAATCTAATACACCTTTTAAATCTTCCACTTTTAACTAACTATTTAAATAAAAAGAAATACACTTATATAAGCATTCTAAATACTATTAAATAGAGGAATAATAAAGTTTTTATCTAATATATATATCTTTTACCTAGGGCTAATAGGACCCAATTTATAATATATAAAAGATAAGGGTTTTCCTCCGCTTATTTAACCTAATCTAATAATTAATATTTATAATAAACATTTAACTAATTAGAACCTTCTTTATATCTTTATAACTGCCTTAATTTGCTAATTCTAAATATCTAATTAGAATTTAAATACTTTTACTCCCTATTCTTCTATTTGCTCCTAAAGCTTCTAACCTTTATTTTCCACTATAGCTCTAGCCTTTATAATTACTATTATAAACCTTTTTTTATAAGTTTACTCTTACTTTTAAAATTTTAAAAGTTATATAAAATGCTATTATAATATAAGCTTAAAAATAAAAACTAATAGTAATATAAAGTAAAAAGCTAATTATAAAAAATAAAATAAAAAAAGCTTAAATAGTAAAGTATAAATTTAATTACTTTTTTTTATTACTTTTATTTCTCTTTTTTTCTTTCTATTTTTAAAATTAAATATAAAAGAGTTTAGCTAAATAGCTATAAGTATAAAAGACTTAAACTATTTAAAAGTAATTAATCTTATAGCTAATTTTTAATAATAAGCTCTTATATTAATAATAAATAATAGGGTAAGTGTATAAAACAAATACCTTTAAGTACCGGCCAGTCAAGGGAAAGGTATCGGCCTAGAGATAAATTGACCCCTATTTTACAGCTGAAATGGATTTGGAATAACATCCCACAGCTTGTAAGGCATGCGAAGGCGGCCGGCTCAGAGAGTCACGGTAACTTAAGAAAGTCAACGGCAATAGAGGCCGAATAAAGCAGTCACGATTCCACTGTGTATACGGAGTAGCCTTACAGCACTCGAAGAGAGACAGATCGATTCAGAATGTGGAGCGACGAATACATTGAATGAAACATTCTTAGGACCCATCCGGGGAAAGATTCTCCGCATCGATCCTCAGACGGGAAATTTTGCTTAGGGCACGGGTTAAGCATACGGCCCTCGTGCTTACCCAAGCACAGTTCCAAATCTTGAAGAATATCTTAAATACCCTTGAAGGGGCAGGGACTAGTGTTGACAATCATGTAAGTCTCCCAGCCACTATTCGCGGCTGATTGTGCTAGATTGGGAGGTAAGAATGCGCGATATGGTTCGTTTGGACCTCGGTGTGCTAAAATATTTCGTTTTAATTGCAGTGTCTTCAACTATCGTACACTTTTTCAAAACCAATTTGTCCCGTGCTTTTGGTTCCTCTGATCCAGCAAGACCTCATTTTGATGTGTTATTAGACAATACAGCAACGCAACGAATCTCAATGTCTGATCCGTACGGTAGGGCTTTAACTGCCACACACCTGAAATCACGGTTACTATCTGAGGCGTTGTCAAGGGGGATCGAAGACGTACGTTCGTGCGGGCATCAGATCTCCCCAGTAAGTCTTGTATACCGGGGACAATGCATCAACATCGTCAATGTCAACCAGGAATACGTTTACTTCGACGGCGTCCTCCACGCTCGATCCAGCCTTTTCGAGAACGGCTTTGAGGTTCTTCATGATTTGATGCTGTAAACGTTAGTCTATCGAACTTGGAGGAATGCAGTGACAGGGGTTGAAGGGCGTTAGCCCCATGGGACTTACAAAACGGTCAGTCATGGTCCCCTCAACCATTTTCTTTGTCATTGGGTCGGCGCCCAGAACGCCCGAGACGAACACAAAGCCATTAGCAACGATGGCAGGCGTGTAAACGCCGGGTCGGAGGACAGGTGCGTCGTCGGTATAAACGCCAATTTTGTTAGACATTGTCGCCAATTACTCAATATATTGATAAATATTGTCTTCAGTCGTAAATCTTTGCAGTCTATAAGTTCTATAGCAGGAGGAAACATTCTCAAAGCTCGACAAAGTTGACTCTATATAAACGTCAGACAGACTTTCTGTAACGATGTCCTTAGGACCCATTTTCTCTTAGTTGGTTGCAATTCTTTCCTGTACAGAGTAAGGCGTGGTTCCCAATGGGTGGTAATAAATAACGCAGAAGGTCGGGATGGGATGAGAAGAAAAACTGGATAGTCGCGTCGTTCTTGCACACTAAAAGTGGTAAAGGCCGTTCCGTCACCAAGAGTGGGCCCATGATTCGCCGATCAGTCGGTCGCTTGGGGTGAAAGAAAGCGCCCAGCATTGAAAATGGCGTATGCTATGTAAACGAACAATCAGGCACTCGGCCAAGATGGTGACTGGAGAGTAGTTGTAGCTATACACTACCAGGCGAGAAGCTAAATTCTCAAAGTGATGAGTTGAAGTACCTAGAAAATAACGGTTTACCAGATATGATGAAGGTTGGCGGTCGAGGGACACAAGCGGTGGTTTACTTTAGCAAGCTCCAACAAATCGGCGTCAACTACCTAAATCTTCGTCATCAGTATCATCAGTCCTTTTTTTTTTTTGGCCTCACCGTACCCTCCCTAACTCAGTTTCCTGTTCAAATACTCCATTCTACTCGACAATGAGAATCTTCTACCAATGATCCACGGTGCCCAAGACAGAACCCAACATGTACAAGAGAGCTTCCGCAGCGTCCAAAGAAAACAGCCATTGTTCGTACCCGGACTGGCTCCAAAGTGTGCGGGGAACGCAGGAAAAAGGTTACTTCTTGCCCCTAGCACCTTGAAGGGCCAAGACTGACGATTGACAGTGCGACGAAAAGCAGCCCGCTTGTAGCACGTGTGTGCGACTGGGAAAACGTTGCGAGAAATACGAGACGGGCTTCAATTTCAAGAACGAATCATTCGCTACAATTACAACTTCACATTCAGATGCTCAAAAACCTGGGGCCAAAGTTTAGAACCTAGAACTTCTCCAGATGAGTATCTTCGATGCTGCTTCCTGATGGGCCTTTAGACTTACCTCATGTTGACGACACGCGCCCTCCAATAACCGAATCGAATCTTTTCGCAGAGATCGATGGTCCCGGTCCGACTCTCTTTTGTCCCACCATTAGAGCCGATTCTGCAACTTGAGGATTGCCCAACATATCCTCAAGCGCCAAAGTGAAGGCTTTGAGCCCGTTTCAACACGACTCTGCCCAACGATGGCTTTGCCCTCTGGGCTGGCGACTTTAATGACGCCGTGGTAGAGTCAGCAGGTGATCAGCCAAGCTGGCCGCAATTAACCCCAGAAATATATTCGAGAGTGCCACCGCCCGATGGCCACCGGAATCCTTCTCTAATCCAACAAGTTTTGCACACTCCGCTGTTTCTGGATCATGTCTCGCCAAACATGCTCGGGTCCAACGGGAGCTACGTCGTACGGATAACGGTATCCCTGCGTCACCCACCCACCCATCTCTACGCCTGAGGACGAAGCAATAATCCCAACAAATCTTGTTGCTCACTAAATACCAAGAAGCCCAAATCTATTCCCAGCATCTGGTATACAGTTGTAATACATGGACTTGTGGGTTGACCAATGTCTGTCAGCACTGCTTCCCATTTTCCAAGACTTCCCAGTACTTAGGAATACGCCTCATGTCATCGCCGACCAATGATGGTTCTATCTGCTGGTCTCTTGAGTCGAATGTTGTCTCAGCAGAAATGCTTTGCAATTCCAAGCATCTCAGGATTGTGCTTTAGGCCGAACACTAGTCATGAAGTGAGTAGTCAAAAGTATTAGTACTCTGCACTGCGCAGGATATCCGACTAGGTGCAACAAAGCAATGACTCCCAATCAATTATCACACTTGGCATTCTTATTCTTTTCTGCTACTGGGAGTCTTCAACGGGCAACTTCCATGATTTTGCCATCCACTCGGGCGGAATTAGGAAGCTCATTCAGTCACAGGAAAACACATTCATTCAAAAGGGCTCTGCAGGACACAGGTTCATGGCTGCTTGGGTGTGAACACAGATGAACAACTGGTGGCGGCGCATGCATTTCAGGACTGTGAATTTCCAACGAAGGTAGGCTCCTGTCTCGATTAGGGCTGGGGTTGAGGCAATGTTGAATTTGACGGGCGATCGCAAGGCTTCGGCCTTGGTAATATTATGCAAGCCACTTCGCATTCACTCTTCTACTGTGGTAGACTATTGGGAGTTGCAGGCATCCTTAGCTCCAGAAAAGGATGATGACCAACTGTCCAAAAGCCCGGCAGCAGACGCCGGCCCTCTAACGAATAACGATGCCTACTTCCACCCTTATCTCACTGATGAGGGCCCAGTCCAGGAAATTGAGCACTTGGCACAACGAAGGTATCATTACCTGATCTTCCTATCACCTCTTTCCCTTCGGCAGAACATCCGGTGGCGTTGGGGAATAACAGCATCCACGCAGAACCTTTGCGCTTTCAGCCTCATGATGCGGCAATGAACTATGCGTACGACGCCACCGCAAGAATCTTTCAGTCTGCGGGTCTCCTGCGTGATTATGTTGGCAGTGCTATTGCTTCGGAACAAGAGGCAGAACAGTGGATTTACATTCTTCTCCGCATCGCTGCTGGCATTGACTGGGAACATTGTATCATCGCGTCTTTTGATACATCTACTGGTCATACGAAGTAGCAGCAGCTTCATAAAAACCCAATTGTACAACTTGTAAATTACCATTGCGGTTGGCTTCCAATGACACCAAAACGACTCAGGTAATCTAACTCGATTTTGAGAGAAGATTAGTAACTGTCAATAAGGATAACAGGCGATGCAGAGATGATTGGCTCGGACTCGTGTACCGCATTGGGAATCACCGCAATTCTACATCTGACTTCAAGTCGTTGCTGAAGACTGAGGAATGACACAAGCAACACAAGATTCTGTGACTTTGACAATCATCCAGAGACGGCAAAGCCCACAAACCCCTTTGTTTGACGACGTTATTGTCGCAACCGTAGACCCCAAGCAGTTAGCGTTTTATCACGCAATCCCGCTTCACATGGTAGACGTCTCGATAACTCGACAGATCTAGGTCGGTTCTGATATAAACCCTCGTCCTTGTCGGTCTTAAGCGCGATTCCATGGGGAAACGCCCCTCGTTGCCCCATGGGGAAGTGGGCCATAGTAAAAGATCTTGTTTTGCAATGAGACACGGTGTTTGATCAAGCATCCAAAAACGTATGGGCGGTCTGTTCTGGTGTAAGGTCGGAAGTACCTAGAACAGTTGGTTTCGGTGTGAAGAATAGAGCAGCTCTTTCGTATTAAAAGCACTAAAGACTCCTCTCGTCCATTCTTCTTTTTGCTTTAATTTCACCACCATCTTCATCAGTCTCTTGACTTGCTCTTCATTTTTCTCCTCCTGCCGTTTTTCTCTTACGAAAGGTCGTTATGGCTCCCGACGAAGAAAAAGCCGAGGTTAAGTCCTTGGAAGATGTCCCCACTGCTGAAGTGGGTGAGCAGGAACTTAAGCGAGAGTTCAAGCCTCACCAGGTCTTTATGTTTGGAATTGCATGCGCCATTGGCACCTAACTAGTCATTGGGACAGGAACATCTCTTGCTAGAGGTGTCCCTAGCTCTACGGTTATTTCATATATACTAGTAGGCATGGCAGTGTTCTAAGTTATGACGTCTCTCGCCGAGATGGCTGCATTTGTGCCGATGAACAAAGGATTCAGTGGCTATGCTGGCCGTATGGTAGATGCCGCCTTGGGGTAAGCCTTTACTTTTGTTTGGTGAGCTCGCAATATGACTGACGGGATGAATCTCAGGTTCGCTACGGGGTGGAATTACTTCTTAAAGTATATCGTCACAGCACCGACCAATCTGACCGCATCAGGCCTTGTCGTTCAGTATTGGAGGCCTGACCTGAATGTGGCCATCTGGATTACCATTTTTGGATTGGTTATAATTGCCTCAAATGTTTGCTACATACTATTCCAGTTACTAGGGCGATGAGTCGTTAACAATACGCCCAGCTCTTCCACGTCAAACATTTTGGCGAAATGCAATTTTGGTTCAGTTGTGCCAAAGTTATCATCATGGCCGTCCTCATCATCGGTTGCGTCGTCATCGCCTTGGGCGGAGGTCCCAACCATCATCGAGTAGGCTTCGCGTATTGGGAGAATCCTGGCGCGTTTGCTGCATACCTCGTCGAAGGGAATAAAGGCCGATTTCTCGGTTGGTGGGCGGCCATGTGTAAGTCATGCTGGGCGTACGCTGGCACCGAGGTTGTGGGGATGACATTTGGAGAAACTCCAAATCCTCGCAAGAACATCCCTCGTGCGGTAAAGCAGACGTTCTGGCGGATTTCCGTTTTCTATATCCTGAGCGTTCTAGTCCTTGGTATGGCCGTGCCGTACAACAATGACAAGCTTATCGGCGCAACGAAACAGGCGACTAGTGATGGTAGGCTGTCGATTCTGCCCTCGAATGGCGTGAAGGAAAGCTGACTTGTTGAAGCCGCATCTCCATTTGTGGTAGCGTTTAGTCTCGCCGGTGTCGAAGCCATGGGGGATTTTGTTAATGCCAGTCTGCTCATTTTCACACTCAGCGCCTCAAGCTCAGGTATGTTCTTCATTTAGGGTGAAATAGACATTCTATTGACTGTATAGATATTTATTGCGCCTCCCGGTCACTTTACGGCTTGGCAAAAGACGGTCAGGCACCCAAGATCTTTGCGAAGGCGACAACCAACGGTGTCCCTGTGTACGCTACGATTGCCGCGTCTGTGTTCTGCGCTCTTGGCTATCTCAACGCAAGCAAAAGTGCATCGCAAGTGTTCGAGCATCTGGTTAGCGTTGTCACTGTATTTGCAGTACTGAATTGGATGGCTATATTGATATCCTATCTTGGATTCCGCAGATCGATCAAGGCACAGGGCATTCCGGTCAAGAGTCTTCCTAATGTGGGGCCTCTCCAGCCATGGGGAGCTTATTATGCCCTATTTCTCTCCTTACTTGTCACTGTTTTCAATGGTACAGCCCCTCCTCTGAGGCCATCCCAGCATGTCAGATGGAAACTGGAGACTAACGGTGATGACGTAGGTTACGATGCCTTTATCCCTCACCTTAAACCTGCAGATTTCGTTCTAAAGTACATCGGAACGGTTATTTTTATAGCCAATTTCGCGTGGTGGAAAAGTGTCAATAAGACAGAGTTCTATAAACGAAACTTCGTGGATTTGTTTACGGGACGTCGGGAGTTTCAAGAACAGGAAACAGCGGATGATCAGCGATGGAACGAAAGCTGGTGGAAGACGCTTCAGAAGAAAGTCGTTAAACACTAAGTTCTGGGATTTATAAGCTTGCATACTGGATATTATCTTGGTGTTTAGTAATACTGCGAAATCGAGAACGGCCTCTAGTAACTGCATTCTAGCTATTCAGTCCAAGATGCTATTTGTATTAAAGATAGAGTAGAAAGAAGGGAATTCCCAAATGCCTCTTAGATTGGCGAGGATTTCTAGTCTATAGTGCTCCTAGGCCAAGTACGTCTTGTGTCACAGCCGCAAGGATATAGGCCCTGGCCGTAACAATAATAAAAAGTCCAAGAATAGAAATTCCTAAGGCCCTATTAAAGATAGCAGAGCGACCTGTATAAGTAATATTCTTCCCTGAAGCTAGTAGGCTTACCATCCGAAAGCCCGTTGCCAGACATCCATGATTTGAGTTGAGCCAGACTCCCGAGAAGAGTCAATCACAAAATACGAATTATACATTGCTCCTGTAACGCAAGCATGATTTGGGTAGATTCGGACACTTTGACCGACTTCAAGCGGGATGGCAGGCAAGCATGTCGACTCGTCATCGCCGAATGTTGTCTCCCAGGCTAAGATGGCATGTTCCTGGCTGATCCTCTCGACGATTAAGCGACGCCCTAATTCGACGTTACTAGGACTGTCCTGTTGGCTCACTACACCCCACCCACGGTAACTCTGGCAAGGCTCTCTTCCCAGCCCCAAGGTGCCAGCAGCAACGAGCGCCTCTGGCTGATGTCGTTCGCCATCGTTGTAAACACTGACAACTTCGGCAATAACCGACAAGGCGATCTCGTTCTCGAAGTTACCAAGCGAGATTCTAGAGTTAGTCGCCATCTGTTGCAGGTCCAATACTGCATAAACGCCTGCGTGAAGCTCAAGCTTCGTTCTGATTCCATACATCTCCCCCAAAGAGACCTCTTTGATCGTTTGTAACAACTCTGTGGCCGATCCATGTGCTAGCTCAGCACTTTCAGTGAAGTTCTCAATCGAGGTCACCTGAGGAGATGCTCCGACGCTGAGGACAATCTCTTTTTTGTGCATCAAGTGTTCATAAGATTTGTGCAGTGCATCAACACAGCCGTGTATCTCGCCAGCTAAACTGTTCATAGCCTGCTGGGGAGTCAAGCCTTGGTAGCTAAGGCTGCTGTGCGAATACAACCCTATTAAGTAGGCCTGGCTGTTGGCCTCCAGCGTTGAGACTTGCTCCACCAGACCATTCTTATTGAGAGCTGAGGGAGGAAGGCCGGCGCGGTGGTAACCGGTGTCGACCTTAAGGAAGACTCCGCCGGGAAATCCAGCCAATACATGAAAGCGGCATAAAGCACCCAACTGCGATGGATGGTCTATCATGAAAGCGAGACTACCCGGTCCGAGTTGACGCCCAAGAGCGGCTATGCGAGGAATTTGAGATTGCGGAAGAGGAATGCCGTAGAGAATATTGACTTGGCATCCATTGATTTGAAGTTCCTTTAGCAATGGGAACAAATGTTCGAGTTCCGCAACTGTTGAGACGACTAGCCTGGCATCTTTTGGGTTCTCCCCAATTTGTAATTTCGCTATTTCGACGGTCTGCATCATACGGTTAAACGGGAATTTCATGTTATGAGTGCTTGCTCTAGGATATGGGTCACCTTGTGAGTTTTGACGTGGGCTCTGAAATCGACACCCAAATGCCGTACCGCCTTCAGCATGGAGCTGCAATGTTTGCGGACTATTGCAGCGTCCAGAATGGCAGCTGGTTTAGGGATATCCGAGATACTTTCGCCGACATAGTCTTGACAAAGGCGGTCATGGCGAGTTGTAAATTGTCTCGAATTCGTCATACTTTTGATCGGGATATCGTAATTGTGTTCGTCGAGAACTTTGACGGGGCTGATTTGAGCCATGCAGACAGCCGTTTTATGATTCAATGCGAGCAACGTTAGACGGTTTGGCCTGATGTGGCATCCGCTATATTGTCGACTGCCTGGCTGTGCCCTGTCGCTTGTGTACTACCATTTCTGGCCTGGAAGAGTGGGTTGGGGGTGCTTCGTTCAAGAGTGTGTTGTAAGGTTATTCGTGGAGCAGAGAATAATCATCTTTGAAGCCTGGGTACATCGTGGGTCTCTGTGTACGAAAGAGTTACCCAGGTATGAAATGGATGAAGAGTTGGTGTGTAAGCGAAGTCAAACTTGGAGCCGTGGCTCGTTCCACTCGTCGTTCCGGCACACCAGAAGCGGCATAGCGGCTCAGAAGGACTACGGCAGTCGATGATCTCATCATCACCCCCGTACGATGAGTTTTGCGAGAAAGCTCTAGAAACCCCTCACGATGCCACTCGACTGTCCAAGATTACAGAACGAGCACAAACGCCTTTCATCATCGCCCTTCATCATCTGTGCTTTCGCGCTTTTTTGCCTAACATGTACGGGCCTGCTCCACCTCGTCGCCAAAAGACACACATTACCCGCTCGCGCACAGGATGCCGCAGTTGTCGAGAGCGACGGAAGAAGGTTGGTAGCGCCAATTTCTGATACCATTTCTAGACGAGATTTGCTGATAATGCTACAGTGTGACGAGAAGAAGCCTGCTTGTACCTCTTGTGTGAGGCTGGGCAGGCGCTGCGAACCGCTGACGAACAAGCTTGCATTCCGAGCAGTAGAATTCGTATCGACTGGATCAGGGTCGCGTCCTGGCTCTCAGCCTCATGATCCTTGCTCAGGCACGTCAAATCACTCGGCTTCATCCCCCAGCCAAAATTACACCATTCCCGAAAAAGAGGCTCGTCGCACTGAAAACGAAACTGAAGACCTGGAGGGTTTGGGTTTCCAGGATCCCAACCCAGACGGTGGGCCGAGTTCGAACAAGTTGATGGACGACACCAACTCTCTTCCATCGTCTTCACCTATCCATCTGCAAGATGATCTCATCAATGTGGACTGGTCCTTTCTCAACACTGGATCGATTCACCAAGCATCAACACAGGGCCATAAAGCAGACATGATGGCCATTGACTTGAATCAATTGACGGTGCCGTCCCCGATGTTGCATCCACCGACTACATTAGTAGACTGCCGTCAAGCGGCCTCTTCGGTCTCAATTCCCGGCGATACGTACCTACCAATGAAGACCATGCGCGAGTCTGGTCAGAGAAGCTTTTATCTTCATGTTTGGGAAGCGACTTGTAGCCCGGCGCTTCATTCGGCCTTCTGTCAGCTAGGCAAATCCCAACACCTGCCTTCAGTTCTCACAGACGCAATTATGTCTCTCTCGGCATGCCACATTAGCCGCATGCTGCCTCAAAGGAAGTCATTTGATCCTTCAGGGACACCCGGCTTATCATTCAGGCCTCATCTCGGTCATCAAACCGTGAGTCAAGAACTATATGGCTCTGCGATGCTCAGTCTAGCGAAATGGTGCGAGTTTGATGACGACGCTAGCTTCAACATTGTCTTGGCCGCCATGACTCTCTTTGGATACATAGAATCCTCGATGAGCAACTTCCAACAGTTTGGCTCGCATTCCAGCGGGGTTGAAAGGCTCTTGATGTCTGCCACAAGCCACATGGCCAGACCGAACCGGTTGGCAGCTGAACTTCTCGCAGGCTGGATGCAAGCTAAAGCACACAACTGGTGGCTTCGGTTTCATTTCAGCACACCTTCTTTTCATCGCAGTAGTCATTCTCTAGTATACCAGCTGTGGCTTTTGCCATTGCTTGGCATGGTCGATAGTCCTCAGGCATTGGTCTTGTCAAGTCTATGTGAGTGCTACCGACTCAATTCTCAAACCTTTATTACTCAATGGGAGGAGAGCAACAAGATAAGTGCTTCTTCGGGAGGTGGTGTGCGATTTCAGCTGGCCGATGATGGCGAATCGCATGGGCTGCCTGATGTGAATGGATTGTCCCCTGCAGCTCAGCTGTTGGATGTCCAACGAAAAAGTCTTAACGATTGGCATGCTCATTTGCCTCTTTCAAATCTCCCGATCGAGGCGTTTTCGGAAGCTCCGAGCCATCACTTGCCACTTGATAACACCTTCAAGGTCCAACCCTTGCGGTTCAATTCACATAACGCAGCCATGAACTATGCGTACTATGTTGTCGCCCGTATCATGCTCTGCACTGACTTCTTGGAGAGCTCCCAAACCAGTCAGAAAATAGACTCGTGGTCATTTCTACTAACGAGGATCGCAGCTGGGCTGGATTGGCGGGATTGCATAAACCTCAACACGTACACTGTTGGGTTTTCTGGCTTATTGCTGGCTTGTGCTCTCCGGTCGCGTAATATCCAGATTAGTCTGTGGATGCAAGACTGGCTCGAGCAGCAATACACCGCTAGTTGCCTGGAGGAAGGGAGCTTCCCAATCGTGCAAATTCTCCAGGTGTTGCGTGCTATCAACAGGGAACGACGAGAGGGCCGCGATGTATTTGCTATCTTCCAGTCTGTCGACGATGAAGGCGGCATAGGCAAATATGATTCCTACAATAGTCAACACATTAGCTCGGTTCTGGTGTATGGAAGATGTCGACAAACGGACGAGTGGTTCTCGCGTCATATATCTCTTTAATATAGTACCATAAAGCATGCGAAGCTGAAAGCCTTGATGGCAGAGAGTGGGTTCAATGGCAATATAAGTAGTGAACATCAGCCCCCAATCTAACTGAAGAGTCGGTCTACATGGATGATAAAGCAAGCGGTGGAGATAAATGAGGAAGGATATTAAGTCAGCTAGTCATAAGGGCTTGGCGCATGAATGAGGATGTTCCATTTTACTACCTAGGGTGTCGCGTCCGTTGTTCGAAAGGATTGATTCCCTACGATATTGTTCCCTTGCCTCTCCCTGCAGGGCAAGGTTACTCTGCTAGTGCAGGTTTCTCATATCCTTTACTCACATCGGGATAAAGGTCAAACCTTCTTTGCGTGGTCAAGGGAATCTGCTGACGGCTCTCTTGAATCGCGTCATCGCATAGATCTGCATAAACGATCGCGTCGTCTCGAGAAGCGGTGGCCATTATTTGTCCAGAAGGATCCACAATCATACTATGGCCCCAGGCTGGATAGGCGGACGAGGATTCGAAAGCTTGTGAACACATTGCAACGAAGACCTGATTGTCTAGAGCCCTGGAACGACTGAGAAGTTCCCAGTGCAATGGACCTGTCGTGTGGTTGAAGGCAGAGGGATAGATCAAGGCAAATGCCCCTTGTCGAGCTGCAATGCTTGCGGGCTCTGGGAATCGAACGTCGAAACATATGCCAAGTCCAATTTTGCCATAGTCCCCCAGTTCAACGATGGTGATCGCGTTTCCAGGTGTTAGAACGTCTGACTCGCGGAACCTCATTGCTGGAAAGTCCACGTTAAAGAGATGCGCTTTCCGATGGAAGTCTAGGAGGACTCCTTGCGGAGAGAAGACAAGACAAGTATTGAAGATGTTCTGACTGTTGCTTTCGAGTTCCGGGATGCTTCCACCAACGAGAAAGACTCCGGCTTCACGAGCCATTTGTGACAGAGCATCGAATGTTGGGGATGCATCCTCTGAAACTGAATTTGGGCTTAGAACCTCTGCATACTGGCGAAATGCAGAAGTAGCATATGGAGAGTTGAAGCATTCCGGGAGAACAACAATGCGGGCACCGTTTCTCGCAGCTGTAAATACTCCATCGCGGGCAAGTTGGATGTTTGCTGATTTGTCTGGGCCTAAAGAGGTCATGAGGTCTTGGCCCATCGGACTTGAGTGATACTGAGGACTCACCACTAGCAAATTGAATGCAGGCAATCCTAACAGGGCTGCGCAGGGTTTTGGGTGTCTGCAATATTGGACAGTTCATTGAAACGAGCGGTCTCCAAGCTTGTTCTCAAGGTATTGAAGGTAGCTATAGCTACGCTGGAGTGAGGTGGACAACTACACTTCTTTAACTTGTGGGAAGCTGGGTCGCCAAATATTAGCAATTCTCCCTTGAGAAAATTAGTTATTACCAAGAGGACATATACCCCCTATTCCCTATTGCGGCAACCAAACCCCATCCCTGGCTTTATCCCGGCTATTCCAATTTTTATCACGTAAGAAAAAGGTCCATAGTTGCTGATTAGCTACTCTGGTCTATAACCGCCCCCTCTTACTGCCTTGCATCGCATAATTATAGTTTGGTAAGCTGATCCAACCTAGTGGAGCTTTTCGGACCCGTGGACCGTATAGGGAAGTGTAACACCCAGTCTCCTCTACTTGTTAGTTAGAGGCGGAGTCGACGCGGCATTCCGTTGGAACTTCCGCAGAGCAACAAATCCCATCGACAAGGTCTACGAGTTTCTTGGCCTCTTCCAGCCTGGCAAGCTGCCTCGCGCTCGCGATTGCGATTATCAACTGCAGCCAGCCACGGTGTATGCCATGCTCATCGTCGATCTAGTCGAACATCATCGAGGCTTGCATCCAATCGCGCTCCTGTGCCTTCGAGTCTTTCCTGAAAGCACCATAGACCTTCCTCGATTGGCTATAGAGATGTGAGGTGTGAAGCACACACTCAGTGTGGACGGGGATGCCGCTGCCTGATATCTCATGATTATTTACGACTGGTATGATGTCTGCGAGGGAACTGAGGTTGACTGGGCGTGGTTTCATTATGACCAGCAAGCCAGCAGCTTGCATTTGACTGGCCATCTGGTGGATGAGATCGCCGTGTGTGGGTGAAAGACCGAGTCTGATATCTCCGGGAACCCGGCCGCCTATTGACTGCCTTGCTGTTTTTACGGGGTGCACGGATAAAAAAAGTAGTTTTACGTCGCAAAATAAGAGAGATGTTATTTAATATAAATGTCGCTTTTAAAAGTCTTCAGCTAGGAAAAAGTAATAATAATAATATATTTAAAGTAAATATAAGGGGGTATTTTAAGCTTATTTAATCTAACTAAATGCTATTAAAATATAGCAGGCTCTAATTAGTAATAAAAAGTAAGCTTTCCCTATTACTTTTAAATTTATAAAAGTATTAAATATATATAACAATTTGGTTAATTTCTAATAGATAAGACTAAAGGGTTCTAAGTTTATATTAATAGAGAGATTAGGGCGTTAAGGTCTAAATAATATAATAAGTTATTATATTTAGTAATATATATAAAATAGATAAGTATAATTAAGTTATATTAAAAGCTAAAGTAGTTATAATCTATTTAAGGTGCTAAATAAATATATTTATATATTAAGTATTTTATTAAAAACTAATAAAATTAAAAGATTAATTTAAGGTAGGATTATTAGAACTATTAGTTAGTTCTTATTAGTTCTTAAATAATATTTTATAAAATTATAAAAAGTAAGCTTATTATAATTTTACTATTTTAAACTATTTTAATAAAAGTTAAATTATATATAAGTTATAATATAATATCTCCCTTTTATTAGTTTTATTTTTAAAGCTATATAAGTAAATTATATTTTATAATTAGTAATTTTTAGTATTATATTATTACTTTTATATATTTTTCTATTTAATTGCCTTACTTATTTCTATTAGCTTAATTACTTTTAAACCCATTTAATCTATTTTTAAACTTCCTTTTTAGCCCAACCCTTTCAGCCCCCCACTTTTTAACCCTTGCGTCCACTCGCCCATTTGACCCACTTTTTATTTTTAAATTTTTCCTCCCTTCTGCTTTGTTTTGCCTGTGAGCGAGCAGCCTTTTAAGTAACTATTTGGATTATTATTACTATATATAGCAGCTCTTAAAGCTATAGCTTTAAGTTATACTCTTATATTTTTTTAAGAAATAATTAGTTATTTTAATTAAGTATATTATTTTTTACCTAATTTAAAAAGCAATTAAATTAGCTAACTTTTCTATTAAAAATTTAAAATTATCTTTCTATATATCTAGTCTTTTAATTAAAATATAATAGCTTAAAAGAATTCAATTAATCTTTTATATTACTTTTAATAGTATATTTATATTAGCTAATATAAAAATATTAAAAAGTTATAACTACTTAAAATACTTTTTAAGCTTTCTAGTTAAATAAATATATTTAAGGAAATTTATATAATTTAATAGATATTAAACTGCTATATTAATATTATCTTTTTAAATTATAATTTGTTTAATTAATAAAAAGTTAGTTATATTAAATTATATATTATATAATTAGTTAAATTATATAAATTAGAGTTTAAAAAAGTAGTACTTTTATATTAAAAATTTAAAATAAGGTTTTTTAAATAAGGTTTATTTAATTAGAATTTTTACTTAAAAGCTAATTATAAACCTTATAAAAAAGCTTATTATAATAGATATAAAGCTAGGTTTTACTTATATTAACTTTTATTATATATTAGTACTAGGCTTAATTTAATAAATAATAAGTAAATTATAATTAATTTTTTTATTAATAAGTTAAATTTATTTTTTAGAATATTTTATTATATTAATATTATATTTAATTATATTTTAAAATAAAGATTTTCTTATAAATTAAAAGTATATAAGGCTCTTATTTTATATATTAATACTTTTAATTTTAAAATTATATTGTATTTTTATTATTATTATTTAAAAGTCTTTTATAATACTATTAGGAATTATTTATATTAATATTTTAATTATATAAAAGCTAAAATAGTTTATAATAATATAAGAGTAGTTTTATTTTATAAGTTTTTAAGTTCTTTTTTTAATAGTTAGTTTTTAGCTAATTATTTAATATTTAAAAATATATATAAATAATAGTATTTAGAAAATAAGAAGCTAAAGGCTAAGGAGGCGCTAGAAGTAGTAATAGCTTATTTTATTTAAATTTAAAATAAAAGCATTTATTACAAAAAAGGGAAAGAATTTAGTTTTTTATAGTTTATAGGGTTTAAAAGAGTTAGATATTTTAATATATAAGGAGCTTATAATAGTATTAAAGGCTGCATTTCTAAGGGCTTTTAACCTTATTAAAATATTATAAGTTTAAAAAGTTTTCTTTTTCTTTTACTATTATTAGTAAAAGTCCTTTAGTAAGTACTATATATAAGTAAAGTATTTTAATAGTTTCTATATATTTTCTAATATAATATATCTTTTTTATTTAATAAAATATTCTATTTATTTAATTTTATTAAATTATCTTTTTTTAATACTAATAATTTATTTTATTTTATATTCTTTAAGGTTTTTAATTTTAATTTTTATTTTATTTTCTATTTTAATTATAATTATTCCTTTATAAGTTTAAATAAAAAAATATAAAAAATAAAATAGTATTTTAATTTTAAGTCTAGTTTATAATTATTTTTTAAGATCTTTTTTAAGATTTTATAAGGTTTAATATACTTATAATTAAGTTTTTTATTTAGCTTTTTTATATTAATACTTTTTATAATAAAAGGTATTATATCTCTTTTTAAAAAAATTAGTTTTTTTAACCTTTTCTAGTTATAGTATTTTTTATATATTTTTTAAATAAAAGAATTTTTATATATATTTTTTTATATAAATTCTTAAGTTAATTTAATATAAAAATAGCTACTAGTATAAGTAGTTTATATTTTAAATCTTTATAAGTATTAGGGGTAAATTTAAAGTTTATATAATTTAATATAATTTTAATACTTTTATTAGTAGCTATATTATAAGCTAGTTATACTATTAGTAGTTTTTTAACTTAATTATTTTAAATATAGTTAATATAATAATAAAAATAAGTTTTTAAAATTTAATTTATTTATTTAATATAATTATTAACTTATAGTTTTTAAATAGTAATTAACTTATAATTTAATTTAATTTTTATTATAAAATATTTATTAAAAATTTAAAAAAAAAAATAGTTTTTTATTTAAAATAATTATATTAAATAGTTTATATATACTAATAATATTTTATAAAAGATATAAGAAAATTCTTTTATATTTATTACTTTTTAATATAAAATAAAATAGAAAAATTTAATAAGTCTATTAATAATAACTAAAATACTATTATAAGCTATAGTTATAATAAAGTTTAATAATAGAAATAATTTTATAATAAAGTTTATAATTATAAGGGGCTGGACCTGAGTTTTATATAATTAAAAATAGCTTTAATATTAAATATCTAATATTAAGGAAAAGAAAGGAAAAGGTATTTTAATTAGGTTCTAATAAAGGCTTAAATACCTAGCAGCTGCTTACCTTTTAAAATAGTAGGCCCTTAAAATAATAGCCCCTTAAGGTAGTAGCCTTTTAAAGTTATAATCTTTTAAAATTAGCTAGAATAATTTAATAAAATTATTACTACCTTATAACTATTTAGGTAGCTTATACTTTTAGGGATAGCTATAGCCTTTTAAATTATAATATTTTATAATAGTAGCTTAAAATAACTATTAGGCCATGCTTATAATATTATTTCCCCCTTTTCTAGCTGCCTTACTATTAGGTTTTTATAACCTTACTACCTCTTTTTAATATATAAAATAAATACCCATTTTATTATTTCCTAGCCTGCGCTTTATATTAATAGTCTTATTATATATTACTTTATATTTAAATAGAAAGTTATATTATTTTTATAATATTACTTTTAATAGGTTTTAAATAACTTTTTTAAATTATTATAATAAATACTATCTAATTATAATATAAATATTACTTATTATATATTTATTTTATTTTATTATTTATTTAAATTAATAAAAATTACTATTTATTTTATTATTTAATATATTTATTAATAGGTTATTATTTTATTATTATTTAATTTAGCTAATTTCTATTTATTTATTTTATTTAACTGCCCTATTAAAATATATATTATAAATAGCCTTTTTAAACTAATAGCTATATATAAATTAACTATTATTACCTATTTATAAGCAGTCTTATAGCTTATAAATAGCTCTTTTATTAGCTTTTTTAAAATTTATTTTTCCTTTTTTTAATAACC